>VXAV01002236.1:65305-85442 GCA_013399715.1 Alectura lathami | reverse complement strand
AAGCTTGTAGAAGTGTTAATTACGATATGCTTAATACAAACATCTTAGTAGCGACTGTCTCTTTATCTTGTCTCATTTTTAAGATAGGATCTTGTGGCCACCAGTTTGAAGTTGCTGGTTTGGCTGAGAACGTGAGAGGGTCAGTCGTCCTCTTTGCGTCAGGAGTTCGGAGAACAATCAGGACTGCGGGAGATCTGGAATGTGACCTGAGAGAGGGCTTCTAGAAACAGCCCTGTCCAGAGATTAGTTGAACACATTTCTATATGATTTCATTATTCCCTCTGGTAGTGATGTCAGTTCCTAGGAAGTACAGAATTTTGGCTGTGTATGGTGTGCAGACTGACAGCTGAAGAGGTCTTGGAAGCCCCCTGATCACAGCTCTGTTCTTGAAGTACTGCTTGTGATGTACTGAACTTAAGTCAGAAAGAGTGTTTGCTCTTGCCTCTCTCAAGGATTCAACTGAGACCTGATTCAAGACATACTTCTGAAACAACTTCCTAATGCTCAATGACAAATGCTTTTGGTTACGCTGCTCACAGCACAATTAACGGAAAGGCTTTGGTGAAAGAAGAGTTGGATTCATTTTATTTAATATGATGCAGAACTTTTCTTCTACAAAGGTCGTGTACCCAGACTGGCTTTCTTGATATTTTCAAAACATACAATGGCAATACAGGCTGATTAGTTGGATTTAATTTTATCTGTAAATACAGAAAATAGATTCTACCATAATGAAAATAAAAATCCAAGTTTTCCTCCATTTTTGAGGAGCTGCATCCCTAGTTTGTAAAGCCTGCTGGATAAGAAGCCCTTCAATTCTCTCCTGAGCCCCGGGGCTGTCATTTTTGTGAGATGATGATGATAATATTGATTTGTTCTACACGTTTTCAAGCCCTAACTAAAACAATGACAATTGGTGCAACTTGATGTTTCCAAAGCTGGAAAATGTTTTCTTTTGAATGTCCTTTCTGGAAGGAATTGTTTCCCTGTGTAGAATGGGGTCTAAATGTTTCCAGATTTTGGTGGAATGAAGCTAGTTATGTGGAGTAAAGAGGGAGAAGTGAAAGAACATGTACATTTTCACCCTTAAAATGTAAATCCCTCCTTCCCAGGTAGTCTTGACAGGGCCAAGTTTTTTTGTTGTGCTGCTCTTGGCCATTAGAGTTGGTGGAGAGAGAAGGGCACTTCCTGGTCGTTCCTCCCACTTACCAGTGGCAATGGAGGGGATCCACCGTGCAGGTGGATTGTATGAGCAGCGCAACAAAAGCTGGGGAGTGAATCCCGCCATCTGTGAGAGATTAATGATGCCCTGAAGAACCTAGAGAGGTGTTACCTGGGTGTTAGCCACTCCAGAGGTCTACCACTGGGACACTGAATGGCTCTTAAAGGAGTAGTTTCATTAAGTATTGTTAAAGTATTTTTAATAAAGTATTCCTTTTAAAAGGGGTAGATTTCTTTCTGTTCTCTGTAACAAAAGTGTGACTGAGTACTGAGAGGGGGAATCAAGACCCCAGTCATTGCTGCCCATGATCTGTCAAAGCCCAGTGCTCATCCTGCTCACCCTTCTCCCTTGCTTCATATTGTAATTGTAGAAATTAAGTTTTAAAAATGTGAAGTAGCCTTAAAGAAGTTTTAAAAAAAAAAAAAAAAAACCCACTAAACTATGGAAGCAACTGTGGAAAAAAAAAAATTGTATATTTAAAAGAAAAAAAACAACAAGGGATTCTTTTTTTTTTTTTTTTTTTTTTTTTCTAGAGGGTATCATGAAAATAATCCATTTGGGCATAGTGATTGATCCAGGTAAGAGTTAAATAAGGAGATTAATGCTGGCAGCAAAACAGAGGCCTGTGTGTGCGTTGGCAGGCCACGTGTTACAGGAAAGCCCTCTAGTTGTTTACTTCTAAGACCACACATCTAAAGTTTCAGCGCAGAATATTTGCAGTGCTGGGTGAATTTCTGTGCTCTGTGACTCCCGTGACCACTGATAGTTTGTGTAATTTGGTTCAGGTTGTTTGACATGTTTTTTTCTCTTCACACTGAGCAGGAAGGAGTGTCACCAGGGGTCAGATTGATTGGGACACAGCAGCGACCTGCTTTACTGCAGCTTCGTTTCTTGTACAACAGCTGCATGGGTATTTTGAGGCAAAACCTTCTCTAGGATGCCACTTGTGTAAGAGAGGAATCAAACTGTGGCACTGAAAGTATGTTTGGGTAGTGAGAGCACTAAGCTGGTTGTGATACCACTCTGGCAGGTTTTCCCAAACAGTTGAATGGATTTGTTACCTTAATTTCCAGACCTGACACAAAATCAGAGGGGTGCGGAAGAGGAGCAATAAATAAAATGGTCCAGGTGACAACTTGTTATTCCCGGCTAACAGAGGTTTATGTTAACATAGTTTAATACGGTTTTTAAACGTCAGCCAATTACTGCTTGGTGTTATTAGTGTTTTAGTACTCCAAACATAAATCCTAGTGTGTTTAAATTGGAGGCTCGTCGAGGGCAATGCTGGTTATTTGTTTTGGGTTCCACAATTTTAGTGGAACCCAATTTTAGTGCATCATTTTAGTGCACACATCTAGTTATTATCATCATAAGCAAGAGTGTATGGAATGTTCCAGCACATGAATCTCTAATATGGAGTAATTCCTTGTAAAAATGAGGCAGCCCATATGGGTGAACAGATGAAACATGGATAAACACTCTGAACTAGAGCAGATGTATGAGTCATGCCAAAGGTTCTTCACTCCTAATATTTACTGCCCATAAGGAGACAGCATTAATTTGAGTTACACACCTCTGAAATGCTAGGTACTAAATACAACCGTGTCATTACAAACCCGACTCACCAGAGGTATTGCTATAAAAGGAGATACAGCTTTCAGGCTGTACTTGTGAATAACGTGGTGTCAGAACAATCACGAAGGGAGTGTTGGGTTGCTCTCCTGGCTAATGTCATCTAGATAATGGAGCAGAATGTTACTTTGACAGCGCTCTCTGTAATGAATTATTTCTATTGTTCAAAATAATTGATGTATATTGAATAATTTCATCTAATACATATTGCAGCTGGAGAAAGACAGTTGCTTATTATAGCCTGATTGACTTGAAGTATTCATACTAAATGGGATATGCTATAGCTGGAAAAAAAAAAAGGCAAAAATAGGTATTTAAGTGTTTGTGAATGATTTTATTCATGAGTGATTAGTTACTTAAGGCAAATACAGTGGGTGTGCATATAATCCCTTTTGCCCTTTTAAACTTGGCTAGACTTGCCATATATTTCCTTGTAACAACAAAGCTGTAATGCCTCCTATTTTGACATGCTCATAGGTGTTAAGAGCACAGGTAAAAGAGACAATCTGTGGCTGACTGCTGTTTTAGAAACAGAGAAAACCCAGGCTACTTCACTGCAGCTGCAAACATGTTTTATAATGCAACAGTCTGACTGTATTCAATACTGTTCAGGAAGGCTTCTTTGCCATGAAATTGAAAAAGGTGTTTTGGAATGTAGATATTAGAAGTGTCTCACAGCACACCCGCCTACTGTTTCTATAAGCATTAGATTCAGCAAGATTTATTTTGAAGTTATAACTTATTGGAGAAACCCAGTCTATTAAATGTATATTACCCATGATGGCATTCTGGAGATGGAATTGGTTGTGCTCAGTAAAGAAATAAAACCTGGATCATTTTGTACAAGGTAAGATAGGTACCTATTTGTTAGCGTAAAAACTGCTTAGCTACTCAGGATTTGTTACCTGTTAGTTAAAATATATTGAGTGAAAAGGTTGATCTGTCTGAAGGATTTGCAAAAGAAGTAGATGAAAGCATATCTTTTACCTGGAGTAATGAAAAGCAGTGGGGAGATAACTTGTAGTGAACAATTTATTCATGAAACTTCCTTTTTGTTCATAAATTTGTTGCAAGCAGACAGCAATAGTCTAGAATGCATTTGAACTTATTCCTGTAATTTCTCTGAACAATTCTTTGTAAGGGGCTCACTGGTAAGTTGAATGCGTTTTTAATAATTTGAGCAATTTTGATTGGCTTGCTTGTGTCACCAGAGATCCTGCTCCTGATTAGAGAAATGAAACTCGTGGTGCATTGCTCTTCATTCAAACCCTGGCTAATTCCCTGTGGTATGTTGCCAATGTACTGTACATAGATGATACTTTATCTGAGGGCCAGGCAGTGTTCAGCAGAGCAGAAGTAATTAAACTTGATGCAGAAGGTGGAACTTTTTTATTTACTGAGGATTTCTGCCTCATGAAAGCAAGTGAGCAGCACCCAGTATGACTGCTCAGCCACCTTGCTGAGTCCGCTGTGGAGTGCAGAAGCATCAAGGAGCTAAATCTTGGCCTGGGTGAAAAGGAGAGGGTCACTGGAAGGGCCACGAATAGTTTTTCAAATAGCAGGATCTCTGACTGCCTTGTAAACCACGGTCATCCGCAAATGCCACTCATAGCAGTGCATGCAGCAGGCTTTCAGGTGGTGTAAATTGAGGGAGGGGATCAGCAAGCGGCAGGATGGTCACAGCATTCTGAATGGCAGTGACCTTGTGCTGTCCTGGGAGAGAGAGGCAGCTCCCAGCTCCTGCTGGTTTCTGGAGCTGCAGGACCTGGAAAGTGCTGCCTCTCGCAGAATAGAGTGCTGCAGATAGAACACCTGGCAGCAATTGTCCTTTTTTGAGGAGCTGTGTTTCCTGATGTCCATTTGGTTTCTGTTCTTTGCAAAATTGTCATCTGGCACATCTTCCTGGGAATGTTGTTGCCTATTATGCCAATCAGTGCGAGGGGAAAGGATAGTAAAATACCTTTTAACCTCCTTAGGTCTGATAGCACTCTGCTCCATCACCATGTGTCTGACAGCCAATGGACCATGGTAAGCCTTTCACTTAAGCATATGCTGAAATGGTTTGCAAGATCAATGTCTTAGAGGCCAAATTTTTCATTTAAAAGAAAATAGAAGCAGGATATGTCAAAATACTCTTTGAATTGGCTTTGATGTTTTTGGTTTTTTGTTCCTCTGTAATAATGTGTGTGCAGCCTCTTATATATGGAACACTGCCATATTAGATTGCTTACAGCTCCTTCCGTATAATATTTAATAATAACTCTGTCAATATTGCTGGGGAAACATATGTTTTGTTTTCCTGGAGACATTTAGGGAGTACTCAGCAGTAAGTAATATTTCCATAATCTAAATTCATGCTCTATCCAAGAGTGCTGTGTCCATGGTACATAGAATTATGTTCACAAAATGCATTTATTGCTATAGCTATCAGTTCATTTGTTAAGCTTAGTAATGATGTGTAGCTGTGTACACTAAGGTAATAACAATTCTTTAACATTCTTCATTCTTACAACCTCTTCTCCCCCTTAAATATCAATACTTTTTGAGGGCTTTGTTAGAACAAGTCTCAGTAACATATTGATAGCGTTTTCTTTTTCACCCCCCCCTCCCCCAAGACAGCATAAAACAAAAGCCTTCCTTGAAAGACTGTTGGGATTACTCCTCCTTTGAAATTCAGGTCTTTAGAAAACATTTAATGCTATATGAATAACCTGTCTGTATTCCAAAACAAAAGTTAGTTTCTAAGAGAAAAGTCACCTTTGAAACAGACAGAGCTACTATAGAAATTCTCAGTAATATTTGACACTTTATTTTATTAACAAATACAAAACCTGCAGACTAGATCCTCAGCTACCATAGAGGAAAACAGCAGGTATTTTCTTGTGCTTATGTAACACTTGTGGGTTATACTGAGTGGAATAACTTGGAAGTTTCAGAAGTCACATGGTGGAAATCCTTCCCTTGCAATCAAGGACAACTGAGTGGTGAAAAGAACAGAGGAAGCTTTTGTACTTTTAGGAAAGCTTCTCTTGACAGTCAGTATCCTTCCCACCACTGGAGCTGTGGGAAGCAGTGAAGAAATTTTTCCCCCTCTGTTGCCTAAGTCTGTGGAAATGGCGCCAGACAGCCTTGGTTATTTTTGATCCAATTTGGGGCTGTTTTACTTGAGTGTCTGAGCCATGGGATTTGGCTGGCTGGGGAGAGACAAAGTTGTGTGCACATTTATTCCTTTGGTGTTATTTCCTATTGAAGATCTCTGCAGCAAAAATATTTATTTAAATATAAGCTTTAACACAATTTCAGACCTCTTAGGGAGAAGACTAGGTTATATATGGCTATGTGTTGCAAACTGAGAAGGCAGATCAGTGTGGCATGGTACTGCAGGCTTCCCAAAGCAGTAGTTGATATTCCTGGAGCTCATTTTCACGGAAGGGTTGGATCTGGCTTTTAAAGTCCACGAGCTGCAGCATGCTCAGACTGACTCTTGCATGGTCCTTATAAATATTTACATATACAAGAGAGGCCTTTATTTCTTCCCCCTACTTGTTCAAGTTCAAATGCCATTACTTGTTGCGTTGGTTGCTGTTGTGATGGACTACCAAACAGACTTACGTGGAAGAAACAAGTTCTCAGCTCTTGATCTTTTCACAGTAGGGTATACAACAACAGCAACGAATAACCAATTGCTTCTGAGGTAGCTCATGGTAATGGAAGTACTTTAACTGAGAGCATGGGTAGCACAGGCCTCCAGGAGTGTAAAACAAAGGAAAGATTCCACAAGACTATTAAAAATAAATAAATTGTACTCAGTTTCTCTCATTTTCATTGGGTTTCCATTTTTGAAGATGACAAAAATTGCTTGACAGGCTTGCTTTAGCTTTGAGGATTTTTTTTATGATCATTTTGTTTAAAGAATATTAGTCACATTACTTGGAATGGTAATTATGCTGTGAATTTCAATGGGGTTATGGACTGCCTAGAAGTCAAATAGAGCTGGGAACTCAAACCCTGTGGCAAAATCTTAGTTCTTGTGTCTGTCATTAAAATTGACCTGCAAATAGCTTAAGGGCAAACAGAAAGCAAATTAAGCTTTTCCCTTATGGGCTAGAATACAAACATACTTCAGGAAGGCGATGCCTAGGCTGAAAGGAGAAGTTGAATATCCCAGGATACAAAGGCTTCGGGGACAAAGAGAAATGAGATGGGGATGATGCCTTTACCATACCACGCTAAATTTATCCCACTTCTTTTGTTTGGGAGGGGAAAAATGTGGCTAGTGAGGCCAAGAGAGGAGATGATTCCTTTCTGGGGGCAGGAGGTTAAGAGGACTTCGGTGCCCCACAGGAGGGAGGGAGGCCCTGTGGGAGCTGTTTGAGATGTGTAGGCACTTCCTCTGGTCTCAGAAAATGAAGGCTGCCCTAGTTTTCCCCAGGAGATAGCAGTCTCAGGATGAGAGAGACATATGTGAACAGTGTTTGGTTTAATATCCTCTTTCTGTTATGTCTTGTTCCTACTGGGATAATAAACTATTCTGAGTGTAAGCAGATTCTCTGGTTATGGTGCACAGCAAGAAGGGCAGCACATGCCGAGCACGGGCAGACCAGGAACATGCAGGGAGCTCATAGGACATAGGCTGGGGAAGGTAAAAGGATTGAATTTTGGTACAGTAGAGAGGGGAGGAGAGACAAGCACAGGAAGGAGCATGTAACTCTCCCTGCAGACAGCAGGATACAGGCCAGGCCTGTTTGCACGCCCCAGTCAGTAGGCCTCATAGTGCTCACGGAGTGAAATGCGTCATGGAGCCCAGGTAGAAATGCTGCTCCTCTCTGATCCCAGTAGTAAGGCAGCTTTTTGACTTCGTTTTATAAGTAGGTCATTGAAAATTACCCTTTTAAAGTCGAGGAATGTATTTCAAGGATAATACAACTGTTTATTTTAGTAACTCACATTGATGTTTTTCTAAATTAGCCTAGAAGGTGATTAACATAGACCATTTTTATTGCTTCATTTTTATTTTTTTTTCCAGAAAATAAACCCAAAACAAAGGGGAAGAAAAGGTATCTTTTCCATTTTTTTTTCTATGCTGACATCAATGATAGAGCTATTGAACTGTGTTCTTTTTTGTTGTTGTTGTTCTGTTCAAACTGAACACTTTTCCTTCCCGCAATACCTGTATTAAAGCAATTATAGTGCAGTAGTTTTCTGCCATTTGATTTTGGGGGCAAAAATATTCATTGTAGTGGAACAAACACAAATAGTGTGTCTTAAAGTTCTGCTACTTGTTTGTGTTGTGATCTAATTATTTAAGAAACTGTCTATTATTACAGTATGTTGAGACTTCTTGGTGCAAGCCAGAAACATTCTTATTGTCCGCCACCCAAACATTTTCCTGAACTAATCTTTCCTCCCATCCAGTTCAGGCAAGAATTATAAGGAGAAGGTTAGGATTTATTTACTTCCCGTGGTCTGACAGAGGTGCAGGTAAAACAGAAGACTCCTGGCAGTTTCACACTGCACAGCTAGTCTTGCACAACGCATCTCACTGGATGGTTTGAAAGATTTTCATAGTCCATCATAGTAGACATCTTCCACTAGCCGTATGCTATAAAGAGGAAAGGAATGCATATCAATGAAACAGGAGTTTCTATGAGTCACAACATAGGCTTTTCAGAAGCAAAGCATCTTGAATTTTGTCTGAAATGTTTGTGATTCCTCCCACTTTAAACAGTATTCTTGATTTGAGACTCAAACTTAGGAAAAAGTAAGAACATGCCAGGGATAGTACATTTGTATTCAAACAAGATTTGACTGATGTGGAAATCAAGGAAGTATGATATAGGATGTCTCCTATGCTATGACTCTTTAAACTGTGCTCTTCAGCGATGTTAGCACCTGAGATGTGAACAAATACAAATGGGAAAGGCACTGCATGCAGCAAAGCATAGATCTATTAGATATGTTTTATTTCTGAGTTGGGGTGGTCTAAGGATATGTAAGGGGGACAGATGGGCTTACACCACTGCAGCATGCACTTAAGAATGAAGTGGCAAGCCTACCTCAATGTATAGATGTCTCAAGTCTTGTCAAAAGAGTAGATTGGGGAAAGAGGAAGGGAAGACAAGGGAGAGAGATGTGAAGATGAACGAGAATGGGGGGAAAAAAAAGCATAAGCTGTATGGGAAAATGAGAAAAAGTTTAGAGGCAATGTTGAAAATCTGCTAGGTGAATATCATAACTGAACGTCATGCTGAACAAGTAGTTAATCATTTATTGTGAAGGCTGTAGTTGGCTCTCAAGAGGAATGGGAGTAAGGGGAGTGTGGTGTTTTGAATTAATGCTCCAGCCCACAGGCCATAATTAAATATGGAATATAGCTCTCATCCAAATGAGTTTGATAGCTGTACCCTAACCATCAACATCTATGAAGTCAATCAAATGTGACGGCATTGCCATACTTCCCATGCCAAACAGTGATGAAGAATTGTGCGTTGTTTTTTTTTTTTTTTGCAGTATCTATTATTTGTATGATTGGTACCTACCTTTCGTATGTAGGCATCATCATCATTAACTTTCATTAAGACTAATGCCAATTGCTGATTTACTACAAAGAGTATTTCAATTAAATCTAGCATTTTGGATAGGACATAATAATTATCTGGTGTTGACATTCAATTTTGTAGGCCTGAAGTTTACAAACAAATACCGCATCTTTGTTAGCTGCATTAGCAATTGAAATACCCTCCTAAATCACTGTCTGTGTAAATGGTAAATCTCTGCAATCAATCTTCCTTTTCTTTAAAAATAAATTTAGGAGGAATTTGCATAATTGGCCGTGGTTGATAAAAGTCTGATGTATAATGTTGTCTTTTAAATGCACTGCTACCTGGAATCATGATGAAGTGTCAACATGCAGGAGGTAAATATAAAACAAGCATTTAGTAAGGGATGCAGCTGATCTCGTGAGGTGAGAAATGGCATCTAGTGGTGTTATAATTTGCTGTGGCTTTGTAATTTGCTGTAGGGCTTTCACCATGAAGGATATGAAAAGAACGGACAGAACTCAGTTGCATCAAAAAGCTTTAATTTGCACTGAACTTTGAAGTTAAATTTTATGCTGGGAAGTGCCTTTAAAACACAGCAGAGGTGATGCAAATGAATGTCTGCACTTCTGCTTGAAAATATGTGAAGCTTGCTATATGGAGTTAGTATGGGCTAATGCCTCTGTAAAGGTATGGGTTTCTCAGCAGCTTGATAGCATTCCAGCTGCTGCTCTGCCCTGCCCTGCAAGCTGCCTAGGTTGAATGAAGCAGCAGGAGCCTACCTGCACGGCCTCTACTAGGCTATGTTGGTGTGGTGTCATTGTGCTATTTAAAATCTGGGCAGCACAGACAGCATTGTTCCATTCTTTGGCATGCTCCTAAAGCTGTCACTGCCAGCAGCATGTGCTCACTGGTATCACTGCAGTCAGTCCCACAGTCCTCACTGTGAGCTCTTCAGACTATAGGCATTGTAACATACCCAGTTATGTATCATACCCATCGTGCCACTGCTCTCACCAGTGTCTGAGGTATGAGATAAACACCCAGCAGGACCCAAGCCCCATCAGTTCTGACATTAGTGGGCAATGCTGAGCACTTACGGCTGAGGCAGCCCTTGCTGTGCAAAGGAAATGACCCAGAACTGCAGCAGGAGATGTGTGTGTGACGTCTGCCAGCTATTTTGTGTGTAAAGCGGTCCAGTTCAGAGTTCACTCGTGCAGGGAAGCCCTCAGGTCTTGTAAAGACAAAATAAACAGAAGCAACTGCATTGGAGTATTATCCAGTAGCTGAGTTGATGGTTTACCTGGTGCTGTAAAACCACTGTACTGCTATTTCAGGTGCAATAATATATGATACTCTAATATTTTGCAGTTGTCTGCAAATTAATGCTCACTCATCCTTTAAAACAGAGAGGAAAGTTTGCAGCTAGTCCTCTCAAAACATAAGCTGTTATTATTTCAACAACATATATGTGCTTTCCCTATTAATGACTCAGTGCATGCCTGTGCAGAGTGTAGTGCCTTATTCTGCTGTTGCAAGGTTAGGGAGTGGTAGCAATGAAAGTATAACAGTTTGGGCATTAGCATGCATTAACCACCACACAGTGTACCTTGGGTCTGTGGACACCTTTTCTTGCCCATGTTCCCACGCGTTGTTTTGTGTTCTCTGAACTAGGTGAGGCTAGTGGCAGGTGTGCAGGATCTACATGTATGGGGCCACTGGTCGTGAACCAGAAGCAGGGTCTGACTGCCCTCCAGTTCAGTCCCTCCAGGAGTGCAGACCATCAGGTGGGCTGCGCTAGGGAAAGGGCGGCACTGGTCACATGCCTTCTGTGCTTACATACAAAACTCTGCTGCAACTGTCTGGAACGCAGCTCTGGTTTTAACCTGAGTTTGTAGTGGCGAACTGCCAAAAGCGTGCTGTTAACAGACTCACATAGCGGGATGTCCGGGTTAGATGGCAATTCATTGAATGCTTTATTTTCCACAACTGGTCTTTGAGAAAATGGGCTGAAATGCACTGACTATAGCAACAGATGTATGATCGTCAGTCTAGAACAGAGAGAGCGTGCTGGAGGTGGCTCTTCTCAATCTCGTTTTCACTTTGTTTCCTTGCTGAAGGTTTTAACAACTTATGTCTGAGAGAGCAGGATTTTTCAGAGAACTTGTATGTGTGCGGTTTCACCTCTGAAATACAGATTAGGTTTGTATTTTGTAGACAGATGAGTCAAACCATCAAATGCAGCAACACTTTTACAGGTAATAAAGAATGCAGTTTTGGTATTAGGTATTGATATGTGAGACACCAGTCTCAACTGCACATTAAATTTTAAGATGCATAGGGGAAAAAATGCTCTATTGTCCTAGCAATGACATGCTTACTGTAAGCTACTTCAGAATCTGTCGTATTTAAAGAAGAGAAGATGGCAGAAATTGATCTGTTTTTTAATGTAGGCTTTGCATATTACTTTTTGACGGAATAGAAAAGAGGCCAAACTCCTGTGTCACCATCAGAGTTGTGTAGCCTCCTCTGAGATAAGCTAAATTAAGAAATGGGCAAGTTTTACTTTCCTGCAATGGTATGAAGAGCTTAAATGTCACAAGGCTGCTGACAGCTCTGCCATAAGATAAGGCCATGCTCCTGCTCGCCCTGGCGCTGTGTGGTGTACTTCATACACATACAAACTACCCATGGGGCAGTTGTGTCAGCTGGTGATATGGAAGAGATCTGGCCAGACTACTCATGGTGTCTCCAGCTTTTCTTTCAGACATGCAACTTTTGTGCTTTCCTGGTCCCTTCCTTCCTGGTGGGTCTAGAAATGGCTATTACAGAGCAATACTTGCTCTCTAGCATCCTGTATGCTTTATGTGATGGATGTCTTATGAGCCCATCTCTGCAGGTTACATTACAGTGCCCTGGGCTTTTACAGTAAAAACATATGTTGGGATATTTAAGAATCTGTATTTGCCTTCTCTCAACAGTGATGTCTGCAGTACTGAATGCTCTTTTTATTCTAGCAATTCCTTTTGAGAGCAAAACAGGAATATCTTCCAGCACCCTGACCATTTAGTAAATCGTAACTCGTGGGCTGGAACATGACTAATGTAATCCAAGCAAAGATGTGTAATATCCTCAGCTGGCAGTTGTTAAAGAAAAGTTCAAATCAGGCTACTAGTGTGATGAGATGTGGTATGTGAACACTGAACTGTGCTGCATGTGGTATCTTTAGCATGAAGATCTTAAATTGCAGAAGCAGCACGAAGTACCTGATTTCCAATCCACAGTACAAATGTTAGGGAATCTCTGGATGCTAGTGAATGATGTTGATGCTGGACAGAGAGTTCATTACTACTTTAGGAGATGTAAAAATAAAACTGCCTAGTGGAACCAAAGACTTGCCATACAATGTTATACACAAGCCAAGACTGATTTTTTTTTTTTGTTGCTTAGTTTTTGAACCATGACTGTACCATTAAAAACAAACTTAATTCATCGTTTTTTTTCTAGTTGAAAGAATTAGCCATGCCTATTTTGTGCTCTAATTCCAGTTCTTTATATTCCATATGCTGGTGTTTCACATGCACAACACATCAAAGACTGAGGGTGATCGGATGTCTGTCAGTTTTCTAAGGCAATACATTGTAAAAAATAACTTAATCTGTTTCTGCATTGTATGTAATATGTTGTAAAACATCATTGTCACCCTGCAATAGTGAATGCTGGCACTTAATGCTGTTATAGAGTTGCACATGAGTATGTGAACTGCAGGGGGCTAGTGGTGAGGAGAGAAGGGCAGGGAGGACTGAAAAGGTTGTAGTGAGATGGTGGATAAAGCCCTCTGGGGCCAGGACTGCTATTTTCAGTGTGCCTTTTTTTTTTTTTTTTCCTGTACCTTGTACATATGCATGCATTGCTATGAGCCTGGAAGGCTTGGGAGTCTTTAAGAGATTCTTCTCTAGAGCCTTAGCTAAGGATTTTCCCTTTTTTTTTTTTTTTTTTCCCTTCTTCCCCCCCCCCCAATCCTTTATCTCCATTCACTTGGTGATGAGATGATCAACAAGAAGTGTTCCACCAGAAGGTGAATTTTGATTTCTGCCAAAACCATGTGCAAGATCTTCCTGACTTGGATGCAGATAAGGTTATTTTTCTTGCAAAGCAGTAGCTGAGTAAACTGGTGATGACAATGGAGTAAATGCCAGGGGAGGTGAGGTTGGCAACGCTGTTCTGCATAGTCAGTGGGTTCATTTTGCAGCTCTCCTACCACCCTCTTGGTGGGTAGGACCAGAGTATGCAGAAGGGCTGGAGGTTTGGTGGGCAGAAGTTGTGCAGTCGTATTGATCAGTAATTTCATTAGTTCTATAGATAGAAACACTGATGGCTTCACTGAGAATCTATTTCGCTTTCTGTGGCTGATAACATAATGGATTTGAGGGAAAGACTTATGGAAATGAGGAGTAATTAGTAGTATTGACAGAGATGCCAGCTTTCACTATTCCTATTTCTTATTAATTCCCCTATTGACTCTGACTGGCTGTCAAGGATAGCCTCCTGATTAGCGTTCCACTTTTTCTAGCCGTTTTACTATTTCTGTAGGCAGCTGCAGGAGTCTGTCTCCTCCTCTGCTGAAGACAGTGTGTATTAACAAAGCCACATGAGTATCCTGGAAGCACTAACTGTGCTGTCTGTGTTTAAAATGGGTCCATTAGGTTATGGGATTTCATCCCAGAAGTACGCTTCCTGTCATCCCTGTGGGTAAGTGTGTGCAGTCAAAGCTGCAGATGGAATCCATATCTCCTTATGGCTAAAGTGGTGGTCAAAGTCCTCTGCACTCTTGCTCATCTGGTTTATCTTTCCTTGACATCCTGTAAGCACCAGTTCCATCTGGGGAGCTTGAAATGTGTACAAGCAAGATTGTCTGCTAGCAAGGTGATTTTTTTTTTTTTCTGTTTTATTTTGGCAACACAGGTGTTTTATTATAGGAGGTATGGGCAGGGTTCAAGTTGGACCAACAGGACCAAACCTTTCTCTGGGATAAACTGGTGTTATTTTGACAGCAGTAGATCTGCCATTACTCCTGCATATGTTAGTAGCTTTGGTACAAGCAAATTGGTTACAAGAAATACTTTATTCTCAACCTATTTGAAGTCTTTAAAGGTGATTTCCTGTACCCAGGCTGAAGGCCAAAATTTCTCTCCCTTGCCTCAGGGCCAACTTAAAATTCTGGTGAATGATGCTTCTTGAAGCTTGTTTAGGCAACTCCAAAGGCTTTATTCTGTCTGCTCTTTCCTGATTTTAGTCACAGATTACTCTGCTTCTCATGGTATCTTGGTATATTAAAAAGGAAGGTTTTTCTGTTTTGTTTTCTTTCTGTCTTCAGTGTTCCTCACTGTGGAGGTAGTTTCTCACTTTAATTTTTTTTGATGAGTCTCATAAGAACATGAGTGGGAAGGCCATGTCTGTCATGATCCAGTTTGGGAGGAGCAAAGGGGAATTTCTCAGGCATGTGGGTGAATAAATGGTTCCTTGTTCACTTTTTATATAACTTTTGCTTGATCCCGCAAGCAGGTCAATACGGGCATTGTCTGAATATTTGTAAGCAGCTGATGCTTTTCTCTTGATTCTTTTTTCTTTTAACCTGGAACATTGTAGAAGAAATTGCTTATGTGGCTGAGACTCCAGCATATGCATGTAGCCTAGAACTCATCAATAGGTGCCCTGTGATTTACACAGAGTTGCTATAACCCTCATCAAATCATTTAAGCAGAGATCTGCAATGTGTGGCGATGCTTTGTGTCATGGCTAGGGTGGCCATATACTTTGGAAAAGTTCATGTACTTTCAGGCAGACATTTTCTGTGTGTGCCAGAGCACTCTTATGGTGACTTCTGTTAGCTTGTTTTAATTTAACCTTTTTTGGAAATACAATTCACAGGTATTAAGAACATACTAGTGTTATAACATAATGCTTCAACTTTTAGAAAAATAACTTGATTGCTAGTGTTAAGAGAGCTGTCTGTAAATTTGTCTGCTGTAAAAGATCACTTTGGCAAGAACTCTGCCTGATTATATCTTTCAGAAGGCAATGCCCTGAACAAGTAACTTACTAGCCAGGACAGAAAGTCACTAGAATCTTCCAGAACTTTCTCTGACTAACTCAAGCTTCAAAGGCTCTAAGAAAGGGATATATTCTCTCAGAACATGCCTGTTTTACTAATTACAGGAAAACTGAGGCACTTGGGAAGGACTTTTTTTTTTTTTTTTAAAGGGAGAGGGTGCAGAGAGACATTCAGTGTAAAACTACTGTCAGGTAAATGTGCATCTAGGCTTAGTATACGAATGCAGCTGCATTGATTCTGGATTACAGCTAAACTGTAAACAGCCTAATTTAGCTGCTTGCTGTTCTTTGGTATTGTGAGCAAACAGTTTTTTACAGAGGTGTATTTTCTGTACCTTTGGACCTCTGACACAACTTTTTTTTTTTTTTTTTTTTTTTTTTTTTTACTTTATCCATCTGTTTGTATGTGTATATAAAAAATGTAAAGTCTTTACCAGTAATCTGCAGAACACATACACTGTGAGCATATTAATTTTTTAGGTAATTTTTTCTTCAAATTTTGCTTCCTGATGTTACTGGGGTTGACTTTTTATTTTTCAAATGAATGCATGCGTCTCCCACTGACTTCAGAGGAACTTAACCTTAATGGAGGAAACATGCTGGACCAATCTCCTGTTAAACTCAGTGACCCTTGCAACAGATCAAAACAAGATGAAATGAAGCACGTATTTTGGAAGAATAACTTTGCATTTCAGGTTTCATAAGAACTGGTACTAAATTCTCTGACTTTAGGTAGCTATAAACAATGTGCAAAATTTATATTTCTGCATAAAATATAAAGCAATGTGTGTCGGCATTTAAAAGTGGGAATGACTGCTTAAATTGCTGTTAATTATTGATATCCTTGATGGAACACAAGATCCTTGACTTCCTTCTCCTGACACATTGCTTATGCCTCAGTGTTTCTTACTTCTCTCCTGCACATACCAGGTTGGGCAGGAAGAAGGCACTTCAGATCTCAGTCAGAGTGCTATGCCAGAATTTTCAGAAGGGCCATTTCTCCTGAAGGGGAGAGTAGGGCACATCTCTGGAGTATGGAATAAATACCAGCAAGAAAATATGGAAACAGAGGGTCATGCTTCTGTGTGCTCAATACCAGTGTTCATTCTCTGAAAGTACTAGTTGATCGTAGAGTGAGAGAGAGACTAGTGACTGAGTGTGCCTTTTATGCCCTTGTTCAAATGCATACCTCAGAAAGGAAATTATTCTTCTGAGCAGAAGCCCCAGCTGCCAGGATAACAGCCAGCCTGGTGCTCATCTCTGTTAGAGCAGGCAGGGAGAGTGGATGAGGCGAGTTTGAACTGCTGCTGATGTAAGACTTCCTGAATCTTGTCATGAATCGAACCAGAGCAGCCTGTAGGCTGCTCAGATTCTGCCAGGGCTGGAAGACTCCTTCCTATACCACATTGTGCTCAGAGAATTGAGTCCTCTGTCTGTAAAGCTTTAATGAGGACTTTTAAAGCCAAATTAAGCTTTCCATGGCCAGAGGCAGAACACTTATTCATTTAATCTTTTTAAAAATTGGCTGAAGCAAGATACCACTTTTCTCCTTTGCTTGTGTTTGCACAGAAAACCTCCCCTCTGTGCTTAATCTCCATCAGAATAGAACAAATGTATCAATGTATCAAGTGGATTGGAGGTGTGAAGACCGATCACTTCCCAGTGTTGTCTGCTTGTGAGTGAGCGGTGGTGGGCAAGCATTCTGGGGATGACCAGCCTGCTTGACCTGCATTGATCTCTGTACTGTGTTCTACAAAACTGTGCTTCAAAAACATTGTATCCATGTGGGAGGGATTTTTTTTGACCTCTCCCGACTGGGTTGCTATTTGATTTCAAAAGAGGTCTTACTGCAACATGGCAGCCATCACCTTGCTCAAGTTATTTTGCTGCATTCGCCTGTATAGCATATACATGGGAGGTATGTTATCCTTCATCACCAAACAGGCCCTTCCTGCTAACACTCTTGTGGTTACTTAGGTGTAATTTAGACTGAAAAGGCAAAACTGATCCCTGAATGTCACCCTGGCAGAGGGTGCATTGGGAAAGTAAGTGGTTCTGGCTCTGTTCATGTGGTAGTTGAAGGTTGACTGTGGCTGGAGGCCTTGAAGGAGAATATCAACACCACATGTAATGGGTGGATTAGAGCAGCTGCACAACCCCATCAGACTTCTGCATTCCTTGGTGTTTGGGAAGTTCCCCCTGCTCTTCCTGCCAGTACATAGTGGGACATAGTGGGAACTATGGGAAATTACAGCTGTCCCTCAGCCATGAGATGGCTGTCCACCAAAACTATCTGCAAAAAACAGTGCAGAGCTGTAACAATGCTCAGCACTGACTTACAGATGAAGTTTCATCTAGATTTTTTTTTTTTTTTACTGAAGTCAGACACGTGTCATGATGTTCAATTTCCAGCTGCTGTAGGGCAGCTCCAGGCAGAAGAAGCAACTGTTTGTGATTACCATAGTTTAAGCTTTAGTGTGGTTTCTCTGAATGGCTCCTGCGCTCGGTGTTGTGAAGCAGAGAGGAGTCCGGCTGTGCTGCTGCCAGGTGTGTCTAGGTTTTGCGGTGAAGAGTCACTGAAGTGCTCTGCTAGTGCTGGAGCTGCTGTAAGGCACTGTCAGACAGCTTCTGGGAGGGATGGCATGGAGACTTCGTGGTCCCTGGTGACGCTCAGCAGTGATGTCAAGATTTGAAAGTAGCAGAGATAGAAGTACTATGCTGTCGATTAAAGTGGTGCTGCTGATTCTCTGACATAGCTGTAAAAGGGTAATTCTTCATGTGGGTATAGTTTTGGTTAGGTAAGAGGGTCTCCCAAGATTGGGACATTTGCCACAAATGGAATAATGAGTTCCATTGTAGTTAAAATGATCTTAACTGCAAGCAGTGACATTTAATGCTGATCCCTCTTCAAGGGGACTCAGAAGCAGGGAGGAAAATGTCCCTAAGTACTTTTCTAGGAACAAAGGGCACACGTTCAGTTCTTCTCTCAGTGACCGCACCCAGTGATTACCCCAAGGAGCCTTGTCTGTCAAAAACATGCCACTCATCACTGATCTCATTTAGGCTTTAATAAAGCAGATGACCCAAAGTCTTTCAATTCAGTTATGCAGATGCAGTGCCCTATGCATTTAATTAGGGAGCTTAAAAGCCACCACTGTTTAATTCTGTAACCTTCCTTGTCCCCTCTCCCATCTCCCAGCCTTCCTTTTGATGGTGAAGCTGTAGTTACATTGTGGGCTAAGCAGCCAGCCAAGGTCGTGGAAGGACTAAGAATGGTCTGGTGTGTGTGTACATAGTTACTGACACACATGTCCGTCTTCATATACATCATGCAGCAGAGGAGGCTGAGCTTTTAAGGCTCAGCCTGGTCTGTGGCAGCTGTCTGACAGTGGCGCAGGAGTGTTGCTGAGTACCTGAAGAACAAACTCATGGAGGAGGATTTTAGTTATGGTTTCTTCCCACAATCTCGCCTCCTTTGTAGTCTAAGAAACAATTATTTTAAATTGAAGTACAACTTGTTTAAACTTGAATGTGTCAGACTCTGGTAGAGAATCAGTACCCAACACATTAGTCAGTGATTGAGCCTAGAAACAATTGTCATGACAAATGGAAAATAGGTGATTCTTTTCAAAAAGATTTTCAGTAGTAGCATCATGAGGAGCCACTATCTTAGGATTACCAGCCAGATAGAGTTAAGAGCTGTATTTTTTTTCCATACCTCTTGGAAAGTGAAATTATAGGGATTGACTGCTCTAGTTATGCTATATCTTTCCAACCATTGGAAAGTTGTTCCCTGCAGTGTATCTCTAGTGGTTTCTTTCAGTCTAGTTTCAAGTGACCCAACCAATTTCCTGTTTTCCAGGACTGATTAAATGCCTAAACTATTATTATGTATAGATTAAATCCTTCTTTGCATTTCTGGCTATGAAGTGAAATTGTCATGATTCTCATGTATTAAAGATAGGATTTCCCTTACAATTTGCAACCCCATAATTCCTGTTGAAGTTCTGCATTGTCCCTTTCTCACTCTTTCTCTCCCTTTTGTAAAGGTGCGTGTGGGATTTCTGCTGGGTTTTGTACCAATTTGATTATATTCATATTTCATAAATCGCAGTCTTAAAAACTGTGCCTAAAAATTTAAGCTCAAGCTCTGAACTCTGGTAGAGCTGGTTGTTTCGAAGGAGCAAGAGGTTTGTGGTACAGCTGGTGGTAATACTAGCAGCAACAATTTGGCAAATGTGCAGCAGCTCAGTTGCCACTTGTCAGGCCTCAGATCTAATGAACTGCTCACATGGTTTATCTTTTGAATGGCAGGGCTGCTGAAATGTGTTTCTCCCTATCCAACTTCTCCTTTGTGGAAAGTTACAGATGTATGAGCAGAGTGGCATACAAATGCAACTGGGCAGCTTCAGAATTGGTCTTTCATCTCTGTCTGAGATGCTGGGAAAAGCATTTCTTTTCAACTGTCTTTTTTTTTCTTCCAATAAAGCAGATCACGAAGGTCTGCTACATGGAGGAAGAATGTCTATATGATGCAAGGGACTTGTGAAAAGGGCAAAGTCTCACAAGATAAGTGAATAAGTAAACTCCAGCCAGGTCAAATATATTTCATATATTAATTTTCATATAT
>VXAV01002236.1:53462-65247 GCA_013399715.1 Alectura lathami | reverse complement strand
TCGTTTTTTTTTTTTTTTTTTTTTTTTTTTTTAAGCCTAAACCAACAGAGAGGCTATGTTCAGCCAAAAAATAATAGTGCTGTCTCCCTGGAGGTACAGAGTTGTGACAGCTAAAATGAGCACAATTTCATTCCCCTGATGTGACTGACACTTCTGAGGTACGGTTCTCTCTGCCTTAGGATGATCAAAACATGATAAAGTACGTGGTCAAAGCCAGTAAATCTTCCTCCCTTTCATCCATATGATGATCCTTGCTAGTAAAAATGAAAAAGAGAGAAGGCAAGAGATGTTCTGTGCTACCCCTGAAAGTGCTCAAAGACTTCTTGCCTCCTGAGAGTCTCATCTCCTGCAGCAGTTGTGTTCTTGTGCTGACTTTCACAGCGGGGTTTGGAACTGATCCAAAACTTATTCCCATTTTGGGAGCCTTTCTGTCAACTCAAGATCACTGCTAGTTGCGAACCACTGTAATAAAGTGAATAATAGTCTATAGGTGTGGTAAACCCTTTGTTTTCCTGGTTGTTTTTTTTTTTTCAGTTAATTATATGGTTTTAATAATTTCGTACAAAAGAACTTGTGACACTTGCAACCTTAGATTTTAGAAAACTGCATAGCAGCTAAACATTAGAGGCTTTGATACTTTGTATTTTTCATGACAGGATCTTTCTCCTATGTGAAATGTATTATTTCTGATTCTGTATGAAGTACATGTGTAGTGTAGGAATTACTGTTTCCATGCATGTTGTCAGACATGGGCCAATTTTTATATTAAAATACAGTCTAAGGTGATGAAATTTTGATTTTAAACTCTTCTCATGGAGTCACTACTTGTTGGAAAGAACGTGATTAGTGCTATTAGTTGTTATTAGTCTCTGCTTGTGTAAGAGAGCTGGAGAACTTCCCTGTGATTAAAAAGATCTTAATTCTAGGGAATGCAAAAGTAGCCAGCCAGGAACCAAAGGGGGAAAAAGGCAGCATGAATGTTTTAATAAAATAAGTGAGTGTTCTTTTACCCAAGAGGGTCAAAGGGACTCCAAACACAGAGGGCATATAGGAGAAGCGATCTCTGTTCTGGAGGTTGTTGTACGTACTGGGACAAACTGTGAGCAGGAGAGGACACAGGAGTGCTTAATTAGACTGAAGATGCCAAAATCTGTGCAGCGAAGAAAAAAGAAAAACAAGGGCATCATCACAAGTTTCTAGATCCTATTAGAAGCTTAGTGAGGAAACTGATACCAGGGAAAATCACCCCAGGTACCGGTCTCTGGTTTGGAGCTGTCTCAAACTGAACCTCGCAAGGAGGGTGCAGATCAAATTTAAACTGACCAACTGGAGAATTTCAGTTGTTAACTAACTTCTCTGGAGCCCATCAGAAGTAATTTGCAGACGCCCAGTGACCTGCAGCCTGACGAGCCCACCAGCTCCAGAAGGCTGCCACTGTTGTGAGCTCTGGGGTGGCTGAGCTATAGGAATGGGAGAAAATGCTGGCCAAAGTGCAGGAGGCTGTGGGCAGGTGTCCTCTTTGAAGCACAGCAGATCCACACAGTTCTCCTTTCCCCTCAAGGACGGAAAATACGATCAGATGGAAGATAGATGTTCTTTTACAGCTGCTGCACCTGGTTAGCCTCTGCTGTGCAAAGGCCAGAGCAATAGCAGTGAGCGAAAGGCCAGGGATCAAACAGCTTGTTATATTTTCTGCTCGGTGTCTCATCAATCAGTGTACCAGGGATCTAGATTTACGACTCAGAGTTCAGGGTTGTTTGGATGGGGCAGGGAGGATGAGATGCTGATCTCTGACACATCTAAAGTAATTCTGTGGAAGGGAATAGAGCTGCCCATGGGAGCTGGCTGCAGCTGTCTCAGGTGCTCTGGAAATACACATTCTGTGCTGGCCAGGTGCTCGTGAGCAGGATTGCTGTATCCAAAATCAGCCTTGCAAATCTGCTGCTGGCAAAGGCAGGATTCATAAGTGAGATTAGAACTGGGGGCACTGATTTGGAAATGCATTGGTATTTCATGCTTTATGGATATTCTGGACCTGTTAGCCTCAGGAAGAAAATAAGGTGTGGGCCATATTTTTACTTTGAAAGCAGTCTAAACGGAGGGAAATATTCTAGAAGCAAACAGAAAGCTCATGCTGCATTATGCTGAGTTTCTCTCTGACTTTATTGCCTTTATTCTGCTGCAGCTACAGAAAACTCATTTAAACTATGAAACTTCTTTGGCGTGGGTTCTTTATATTGATGAAACAGAGTTGACTTTCTCTGGAGAGCCAGAATGTTATTAAAGCACTTAACCTAGCACTGCTGTGGCTATCAATTATACCCTTCATTTACACTATACAAGGCTGACGGCTTATTTGAAGTTCAAGAGGTTTTTTTAATGAGATGTTAATTGAGTACACCTGCAGTTGGCTAAAATTTTCATGGACAATTAAGTGTGATTTTTTTTTTTCCCCCCTTCCTAAACTTGTAGTTTTTCCTGGGTTCCTACACTGCATTTCAGTAGGTGTTCAGTATAAAAGTGTGGACTTTAAATATACATCAACTAGAAGATCAATCGATGCTTGTGATTTATGATTACCACTTCAAGTTTATTATCAAAGTTTCCATGACTATTCTATTCACATGAACTAGAAGACTAAGCCTCTGTGCCTCATAATTTGATTAAGCTGGAAACAGTTTGTACTCAAGCCACCAAATCACCTTGTAAACAAAGATTTAAATCTTGGCAGGCCACCTTGGTCCTTCAGCATCCTGAAGAAACTTCTGTGTTCCTCTGCATTTCCTTTCAAGGAGACTTTGTAACATAGCCCTCTTGAGATATGTGGTGAAAGTCAGGTTATACCAAAGGTTACATTCCTCCCCTGCCAGGTATATGTAAGTAAAATTCTCTGTATCTAAGTAAACTTCTCCATGTGCCTCATAAGCATGTTCTGGAGTGGTTGCTTTTGGTTGGCGTCTGTTGGATTTGACTTACGGATTTTCAGTAGTGTTGGACATCTGAGTATAAGGGAATTGTTAAAATGAAGAATATTTTTGCTAAGAATCTTGTGCTGCTGCTTGTGACTGTTAAAACTGCAGAAATCAAAATGGGAGGTAAAGCACTGCACAACGGATATTTTTATTATATATTTAGAGCATGAGTATTTGGTTCTGGCTGTGCTGGATAAACTTTATAATAGTGCTATGACCTCATGTCTCAGTAAACAGCAGAGTTCTTGCACAATTTTTTTTTTTAATCTTCCTTCATTCTATGTGAAATTTTTGTTTCTGGACCTTCTCTGCATTTCTGAAGCTTGACCTATCTGAGCTAATTTGCACTGCGCTAAAGAGCTGAGGAACTGGAACAGTGTCTGCTGATGGGAGGGCGTTGGGGGACTAGACAGCTGATCTGTTTGACCAAAACACAATCAAAATGCCACTCTATAAAATGCCAGGTTTGCATGGACATTTTCATGCTAAACAAGCAAAAAAAAAGTTGTTTCTAAGAGTATGAGTTGTGTGACAGAACTTTTAATGATGCTTAAGTGTCCGTGCTCCTTCTTGCATATGACAAACTATTCGCATACCACTCTCGTTACCAACTCAGATGGGAAAAGTTTAGAAATATTTCTGTCTTCATCATCACTGCCTGATGGATCCATTTATGTCAGCTTTCCAGCTCTGAGTGTTAGTAATACCAGTATTGCATTGATCACATTCAACACAAAGAATTATTAGTGACACACTGAGGCAGTTCATATTAAGAATATATATGTACAGAATCACAGAATTGGTGAGCTTGGAAGGGACCTCTGGAGGTCATCTGGTCCAAAGCAGCACCCAAGCAGGGCCATATGGTGCAGCAATTGACCGTGGTGGTATTCTTCAATTGGAAGCTGAAGGCTAATTTACTTTAAAGATGCAACAGAGTGGATACAACAATGGAGACAACAGAGTGGGTGCAAAGCTCAGTATCTGAGAGTCCATAGAACTAAGTGCTAAAACATCTGTTTCTTTGGTTAATGAGTTCTGAGTGCCTGTACAGTAAGCTTTACTGCTGATCGAGGCCATGAGCACTGCTTACAAATAAGATCTTGGTGTCTGATATACTTTTCTGATATACTTCAGAAAAACTTGGACTGCGTGTCAGACTCCATCTCTCCTCTTGTCTCTGAAAGGTTATCAGTTTCTACAGGTTTTTATTAAATATCACATTTTAGAAAAATATCTACTAATTATGAAGAAATAGCATGTAATTTAGAAAGGCTAAGAATTGGTCTGAGAATGGGGAGGACAGGACTAGGACCACAAATCAATGAAGGCTGAATGAAATTAAAGATATTCAAATAGAAGAGAGGCTACAATTGAACAGAGATGCTAATTAAGCACTAGGTCATGTCACTATGGTGAGTGATTCATCATCCCTTGAAGTCTTTAAATTGAGGCTGGATGTTTTTTGGGGGGAGTGGAGGCAGTGGGAAGGGAGGAAATGTGATTTAGTCAGCCATGCAACATTGCTATTCTGAAAAGTATTCAGTAGAAATCACAGTTTAAAAAAAAAAAAGCAACAACACACAAGCTTATGCTTTAAATATGTGCTTAATTACTTCTGACTTCAGCTTCAAAGCATTGCCATGATCAGTGTTATTTTCCTGAACCAAGTTTTTATGTTGGTCAAATAGATTCCCACTTTTAGTATTCCAGTGTGAGGTTTTAGGAGTTGTCATGAAAAGGGTTAGGCTGGTTTGTTGGTTATGGCAGTTCTTCCTAACTTCAAACTACAGCAATCAGCGTAGAATTTCTGGTGCTTTGTAGTGGTTAATCTGCAGCAGGGGAATAGTATTTGTTAGAGCAGAAGTCAAGTGATCTAGGAAATGAAAAGGAGAAATTTTTTTTCTACTTTTATATATCCTCTGGTTTTGCATAACATGAGCTTGTTTCACATGCATAGCACTTCATACTGAGGGCTCTCAGGTCACCTCAGTATGATAATTAAAACACAAATGTTGGGTATAGAAAGTTTGTAATGGCTTTGAGAGAGAGAGATCAGGAAATAAAGCTGAACAGCCGTTTTGGTCAGCCTTGTATTTTTTTGACTTGAACTTGCAAACATTCACAGTAAAATGTGTCACGTAGGGGAAAAAAAAAAAAAATTAGCCAATAAACACTAGAAGTCTGGTAAGCACATTGCTCCTCAGCTTGAAGAAGGCTGAAGCCATGTCATTTCTGTTTCGGGTAAATGCTTTAGGCATCATCCTGTGGGATAGCTGAAGGGAGGAGAGGCACGCACACGGCTCTTTCCCTAGCGATACTATTCTCCTTGGTGTAAAGCAGTTGCAAGGTCTCTGGGCCGTGAGTGTCTAATTGGGCACTCGGGCTGCTGGGCTGAGGCAGGGGGTTGTCTGTTGTGCTGTGTCCTGGTGGCCTCTCTGGCACGAAGGTCCAGGTGGCCGTGGCAGAACAGGGGTAGCCATCTGCTTCCCAGGTCAATGTTCTGGGTACAGGGATTGGGTGTCGCAGGAAGGGCGCTACTTGGCTGTGTTCGTGAGCCCTTTGTTTATATTAAGGCTTCTTAAGAGTCTTGTTTTCTGTGTTGCTGGCTCTGGCCAGTGTGAAAACTTCTGTGTGGAAAAAATTGAATCCCACATACCTTATTACTTTCTTTTGTTTTGAACAGGTCATTTTTGACCTGTGGTCTATGGACCTTCTTGGTTTTCTCTATTCCTTCTCATGGGTTCAGGAAAAGCAAGTATATATGCAAAGTCTACAGATGTGAATGTTCCATGCTCTCACTGGAATAATTTTTAGGGTCCATAAATCAAAAGATTGAAAATCCCTTCTCCAAACATACTAAGCATACAGCAATTTTCCACAAGAAAAGACTAAAGTGATTTGTTACAATGCAAACTAATTTTAGCACCAAAGTCTCCAGTGTATTTGCTGCGGGCTCCTTGTGCCCCCGAAGCAGCAAGTTTGCAGAGCAGAAATGTACACATGGCTCTGAAGCAGAGTTTGCTCATTTATATTCACAAGCCTCTGAAACCACAGTGCGTAACTTGATTGGTCTTCAGTCTGTGCTGCACCTCAGTGGCACGTGGACCAGAAAGCTCGGACTCTGCCAGGAGAGAGCATTTCAAGCTCTGGCAGGAATTATCCACTAATAAATTGAAGGAAGGCTTTGAAAAGTCTCCAAAGAGACAGGTGTTCAAACTAAAACATTTGCGCTATTTTCACCTGAATGGCTCCTTAACCTGAAGTCTTATCAATATCCAAACACAGGACTGCACTCTGCTCTCGTATGGTAATGTGAATCTGTTCCAGTGATGCCGATGTCTTTGAGTAGGCACTGAGATAAGATAAATGATCTTGTCTCTAGGGGGACTAATTGCCTGTATGTTGATCAGAAAAGTGCACTTAAAATTAATTAAAGAATGTATAACAAAATTTCCCAAGTTGCATGAAAGTTCAAAATTACAGAAGAAAATCAACCAAATACATTCAATTGGATTCTGGGGGTAGGAGCACTTAAATGAAAAACAAAAACCCTACCATACTTCAGAAAAAATATTTTTCTTGCTCTTGAAGGCATACTAACACAGCCACTATGATAAATGCAAGTGAAATGATCTGCATCAAGCAGATCTTTTTCAGCTGTTTTTGCAAAACTGAAGAGGATAAATGCAAGCTCCCTTCAGGGCCTGATCTACAGGAGTAAACGTACAGGAGTAAATTGCAAGATTTCCCTAAAGCCAGCAGCCTTTAGATTGTGTCCTTTAAGGTCAGCGGTTCTATGATTTGGGAAATGTTCCCACTGTTCTTATGGCCAAAGCTGTGCTTGGTGTCTCCTGGTTCTGCTTTTGCCAGTAGCAACATTCTGCTGGATTTTAGGTGAGCTGTGATTCTATTCTTTGTGCATGGTGAATTGTTTATTACAATTTCTAGTGATCACTGAAAATTGGAAGGTGGCATTTTTCTTGTTTGTCAACTTCAAACAATTTTTTTGTTGTTGTTTTCCTTTAATTTAAACTATATTGGGTGTTACTTAGACCCTACTGCTCCTACTCTGTTCTTCTCTTCTGTTGATGGTCAGTATTGTCCTCTGCCCAGTGAAGGCTGTCCTGTCAGATGGACGCTATCTGCTAGCACTAGTTAAACATATTGTACATTCACAGTTTGTTTTATGTGGAAGAATGACCATCCTGCCAAAGACAATGATGATCATCACTTTCTGGTTTTGTGGTTTCATAAAATCAAATAATGGCTTGGGTTGAAAGGGACCTCAGAGATCATCTAGTTCCAGCCCCCCTGCCGTGGACAGGGCTGCCAGCCACCAGCTCACTAGATCCAACTGCCCAGGAACCCATCCAGCCTGGCCCTGAACACAGCCAGGGATGGGGCAGCCACAGCTTCTCTGGGCAGCCTGTGCCAGCGCCTCACCACTCTGTCAGGGAAGAATTTCTTCCTGATGTCCAAACTAAACCTCCCCTCTTTCAGTTTTAGCCCATTCCCCCTTGTCCTACCATTATCCACCCATGTAAAAAGTCGGTCCCCCTCCTGCCTGTAAGCTCCTTTCAAGTATTGGAAGGCTGCAATGAGGTCTCCCCGGATCCTTCTCTTCTCCAAGCTGAACAATCCCAACTCCCTCAACCTTTCCTCATAGGAGAGGTGCTCCAGCCCTCTGATCATTTTGGTGGCCCTCCTCTGGACCCGCTCCAACAGCTCCACATCCCCTCTGTACTGGGGACCCCAGGCCTGGACACCGCACTCCAGGTGAGGCCTTCCAAGGGCAGAGCAGAGGGGGACGATCACCTCCCTCCCCCTGCTGGCCACCCCTCTCTTGACGCAGCCCAGGATGCCCTTGGCCTTCCTGTCTGCAAGAGCGCACTGCTGGCTCATGGCCAGCTTTTCGTCGATCACAACGCCCGAGCCCTTCTCCACAGGGCTGCTCTCAAGGAGTTCTTCTCCCAGTCTGTACACACACTTGGGATTGCCCCGGCCCAAGTGCAACACCTTGCACTTGGCCTTGTTGAACCCCATCAGGTTCTCGTGGGCCCACTTTTCCAGCCTGTCCAAGTCCCTCTAGATGGCATTTGGGTCAGCCTCCAAGATAATAAAACTTCTTGATTTCCTTTCTTTCACTTAATTTCTAACTTCTGCTGTGGTAGAGCAAGCCATCACAAAGAAGCTTCTCTTTATTCCCTGCCATTATCTTGGCTTTGCTGAATTCAAGGAGTTGCAGAGTGGGGAAAGGAAAAACTGAAACTGCAACTTTGCTGAAGTTTCAGCAAGGGTGGAGAACAACTTAACTCAGAGTAGGTTCAGTGGAGAATGCTTGTGCCCTTTAACTAGAGCAACACAGTTATCTTAATGTAACCATTCTTCTAAATTAACTTTAAATGGCATTTGTATTAATGACGATCATTATGTATTAATGAGAAATCATTTGTTTGTTCAGTATTTCCTAGCTGTATCATGATTTTTGTAGCTGGCAAAATGTGCTTGGCGGTGATGATTACCAGCCTGAACAAGTAAATAAATCATCTCCATCAGAGCAGATCACTTTTTTAATATGATGTGAGCAGTAAAAGAAGAAATCTGTCTTGCTCATTTGCTTGATTATAATCAGTATCACTGAATATTGAGATCTAAATGTTGTGTGCTGTGTCAGTCTTTATTTCACATGAAAGAGTTTATTTTGTGTTGTCTTGATCCATCACTCTCACACTGAGGGGCATGGTTAACAGGAAAACAGCAGCAGTGATATAAGCCTCTATTATGTTGTTAACGGAACTTTTCATGGCACTGAAGACAAAAACATACCAACATGACTTAGTCTTAAAACTGTTTCACTTTGGCTCCAGGCAAGCATTTGCTGGTGTCATTTGAAAAAAAAAAAAAAAAAAAAGACTTGCAATGTGTCCAGGCTGTTTCTAAGTGATTCTACCTGAGCTAGGAGTCTGGAGTTCTTTGCCACTACAGGTGAGATCCAAACCAAGCTAACCTTGCAACAAAGCTCCTGCTATCTCTGTTCAACACTTCCTTCTTTCTTCTGGGAACTGCTGAATTTCATAAAAATGGGTTGCTTCAAGGTTTGCTCTGGTTCTGCAGATGAGTTAACATTCAGAAAGGCTTTTTTTTTTTTTTTTTTTAATTGCAATTGAGCTCCCAAGGTGGGTCACTATGGCCAAGACTTTGAAAGGCATTTAGGAATATTAGTGCGTATTAACTTTAAAACTTTCCATTAAGTGTGTCTTGTGGTCTTGCAAATGTCAGCTGTTGCCTATGTTGCATTACACTGCTTATATTAACAGAACCCAAATCCCCTCGCTAGAACAGCATTCTCTCCAGGCATCGGTGAAGTTGTACAGTGTACACCAAGTGCATCATTTTGCTTAAGATTGTTCCTTTAAGAATTTTCTAAATGCTGTGCCCAAGCTGTTCAATCACATTAATTCCTGAAAAGGAATCAAATGGAAAGGTTTAAAGTTAATGTGTTCATATTCAATCCTGCTACAGATCTTCTGATTTCCTCTCTTGTCTGAGTATGTCTGGGTGTAGGTACCATACAAGAAAAGCCAGATCTTGAGATCAGGAGGTGGCCTAAAAGTACATCTTAGCTTCCATCCCACAGACTGATAGGTCAAGTGTTGTGATGATATGGAAAGAAATGGGCAAAACAAACACAGCAACGTTGGAAGTGAAAATCCAGCCTATTTGTGTAAGAACAGCCATTGTTTTGCCTATTAGGAGAATTTGAAAGCAGCACTCTTTCCAGCCATACTGGGTTTAGATAATGGTCAAAAAGATCTGTTCCCCTCCCCACTATTTAAAAGTGGTTTAACTTAAGGCATTAACCCTTTTTTTCCTTTTGACAATTTGAGCTTGCATGGCAGCTGCTTTTGCTCATCTCAGCTATTAAAATGTATAATTTTTATTGGTTGAGTGGTAACAGATCATCCATTTGTTCTGTTTTGTTTAAACAGATGCAAGAACTCCGCCTGTCATAATAAGTAAAAACACTTCTATCCAGCTTTCTTTAAAACTGAGAAAGAGGGAGAGTTTGGTGCTCGAATTAATGTTACTTCCAAAAGTAAGAACTGTGGGGTATAGTAAGCAATAGACCTATCAGCTGCTTGAATAGCTGTGCTTAAAATAACTGCAACAACCTAATTGGCTTCGGCAAGCTTGCCTGAAAGGGCAGCTCATGTAGGCCAGGGCTGAGATTTGCAAGTCAAAGACCATAGCTCTTCTGACCAGAAGGAAGGAATTGTTCTGCAGAGAAGCAGTAAACCGAGACCGAAACTCTACTGGAATTCCAGAGCATTTTGCATGCACATTAATAGGCTGTAATCTCACTGATGTCTAATGAACCTGTTGAACAGCGTAAATTGCCAATGGCATGATGAGGCCACAGTTCTGCTTTTGATTTCTCTCAGACTGCTGTGATTTTGTTGATGCCTGGGAAGTTTCTCCTGAATCTCTTCAGCTGCAGCAACATAAGAAGCAGGCTGTAGGAGTTTTGCAAAGAGCCAGCATGAATGCTTCAGCAGCCAATATTGGCTGCTATAAAATGGATGAGGGTGTCATCGCGTCAGAGCTTTGCATGACAAATGCATTCAGAGGACAGCCCTCGAGACAAAGGGAAGAGACTTGCAATGTGCCTATCACAATAGAGCTGTTCTAAACACTTTAGAAGTTCATTTTGCCACCTTTGAACATCAGCATAAGGAATAAACCCCAGCAGTTGTTCTTTTTTTTTTCTTTCTTTTTCTTTTTTTAATAAAATGAACAGTGACATGGCACAGGCAAGTGTCTGAGCTTTCGAAAGAAGATAAATGAACCTGTAGAGAGTTATCTGGATTTTACTGTTGCCCTGTATGCTGTACAGTCTGGAATCCTAGGAAGCATGAGCGCAGTGACTATAACATGTGCATGTTAGTCACAGACCCGAAGTATGCTCTAACAGCTCTCCCAGGGGATATTTTTAGGAGGACTGGATAGCTTGAATATTAACATGTCTCTGAGGAAAACTCCCTGGCCCCTTCTGGCCACAGGATGTTATTCCTAGATTTGAACTGGAGACCAAAAGAGGAAGTCATTTTACTATCCTTTCTGGCCTTCTCTGGCTTTATTCTGAATTCTGAGAGATTTCTACAGCAAGTGGAGGGCATGAAATGGGCCGTGAGAATTTGTGATGGGCACAGCACAGGTAGGGATAACATGGGCTGCTCCCCAACCACCTAGATAGCAGTTCTTTAGGGCAAGGTGTTCTGAGCAGTCTGTGCTTCTGAGGGGCATGAAGAGAGTAGATGAGGATGGTTTTCAGGGTATTTTTGAAGCTGAACAGAGACTCCTGAACTCAGGCTTGTTGGTAAGCTGTCTGTACATGCTGTATAGCTTAAAGCATAGTCCTTTTCGGTGTGAGGCTGGAAGTGTGGATGAGTTATGACAAGGGCTTTTTCAACCTTCAACAATGTAATACTTGTTTTTCAAATGTAGCTTTGAAAGGTAAAATACTAATCGACTGTTTAGATGGTATCCATCCAGCACAAGCACAGTTTAACACCAAATCTAATGTGAAACATCTCTTTATGTCCAAATTCCTTGCTTACCATTGAGAAGTGATGACACCACTCCCATTTTGTAAATAATAAATCCTGCTGTGACTCATTATTAGGGCTGTCTAGCTTGTAACAACAACTACCTGGGTCTTTTACTGGCACACAGATTTTTGTCTCATTCTGTCTTTCCTTGTGAAATGCTCTGCTTAAGCAATGAGTTCTTTTTTTTTTTTTTTTTTTTTT
>VXAV01002236.1:41467-51527 GCA_013399715.1 Alectura lathami | reverse complement strand
AAAAAAAAAAATCGCTAATCCCAGCACTGGAAGCTTTTGTATGAAACACCAAATATCCCTGAATTCAGGGCATGTTTTTCAACAAGTTGGAAGTACTCATGTTTTTATTTCCTTCAAGCCTTATAATCACTACAGTGATGTAACATGCTGCATGAGTATGAGGGCACCGATTCAAAAAGATAGCTGTAATACTGTAGTAGTGAAGACTGGCTGCTATTAGGCCTGCTAATTCCAGCATTCCTGTAGACAAAAACATGTCATAAAATGGCTTATACCTATATCCATATGGCAGTGAACACGTATGTGACTTCCATGAAACAATACTGTGCCTGTACATTGAATAAACGGCAGAGCACATCCTCCCTCAAAATTCTAAAACAAACTTCAGTGAGGATCTATACTGTTTCAGCTGAGGCTGTTTTAAAGCCTTTTTGCCTCTTTGCTTGGATCCCATTTGTTTATGTAGCCTTACCGTATTTTTGGTAACATACCCAGCAAGCACGTAAACAAGACTTTACCTGGTGGTGGCTTTGGGTCCTGTCTCATGCCCGTTGTTGTAAATGTCTGCTGTCAGTGCCTGAGCCTACATGAACAGCAATATCACATTTTTCTTTAGAGTCTAAAACAGATAACTAAAGGTGATCCAAATAGTTTGACATCCCAGTTTAACACTTGTGTGCCATTATTTTTAACCACCTTCTTTACGCTAGCTTGCTCCAGAAACCTGCATCGCTCTCGGGAAAATAGAACTCTTATAGAAACTCCCTGCTCGTAACACGAACAAATTCTAGAGCTCGTTGATGGTGTGTTTTTTTTTTTTTTTTTTTCCCATTTAAGCCCCTGTTCTTACCTTTTAAAACTTGATGGCTCTTCTTTGAACTTTTCTAAATGATTTTTTTGATCTGTGGATACGAAAACTAGAAAAAGAATTTAGGAAGTGGTTATAGCAGTGCCAGACACAGAGGTGATCTGATCTCTCTGCTCCTCCCTGATCTCATCTTTTTACCTCCAAGGTACACATGAGGTTTTTATGGTCAATGTTGCGCTGGGGGTCATATTGCACCATAATCCTTTTGAGGCCCATCATCCTAGAAAAGACTGGTTCCTATGTCAGCGTGGGCTTTTGTTTCTTACCGTGTGAGCAGACTTAAAACTGTTCTTGTTAAAACCGTGTGGTGTTTGCTTGTGCCTAGTTTACTGGGTGACACAGAAAGCTGCTTATATGAGATTCCTTCTCTTCCTACTACCCTTCTATATTCTTGTAAAATCTTTCCTAATAGCCTTTAAATACGATGTCTTCATTATTGCAGCAGATCAAAAAATGCTTAATAGTAGAGAGGCAAGAACAGTTATTGGAGGGTACTATCAGAAAAATAACTGTGAAGGTACTTTTCTGCTTAGTTTCGGGTCTACTAGGTAGCTGGGATTCTAACCATTCAATATGAGCCATGCTGACTTTTATGGAGCTTTAAAATACAAGGAAATATGTAAGATGAAAGTTTCACAGCAGACTGCGTGTTACTCACACTATTGTCTGCAGCAGCTAACCTATAGAAAGTATCTGTTTTGGGCACTGTTTTCCATAAACCCACATTACACTATTATTGCTGAAATATTTTTCAAGCCATTCCTGATATTGCTTAGTCTCTCCTTTGCCGTACTGGCAGGCTGGTATGCTTGGGACCAGCCTACCCAGTTCTAAATTTTGGATGTTATAGTAGCTCTAGCCTTCGTCAGCCCTTTAAAGCTGTTGATGCATAGTCTGCATAAGAGGTCATCTGCAAAATTCAGACTATGTAGTTTAAAATTCTTGAATGCAGAAGTCTTTCTAGTTTAGCTAATCCTAAAATGCCTCCTTTTAGTGTATTATCTTTTGCTTAATGCTTCTGTTGGCTACTGTTGAAGTGTAGTATTCATCACTGTTACATCAGATGTGACTGTGTTGTCCAACCTCGCATAGAAGTAAAACAGTTACTGGAAACATTTTCTTCTGTGTTATGTTTTGAGGATTTGACACTTCAATCCGTATGTAAAGAATATCATTATTCTTGCACACTGAAGTGATAACCACAGCAATAATTCTAGTCTGCCTATCACAGAATCGCAGAATGGTTTGGGTTGGAAGGGACCTTAAAGATCATCTAGTTCCAACCGCCCTGCCATGGGCAGGGACACCTCCCACAGACCAGGTTGCTCAGACCCCATCCAGCCTGGCCTTGAGCACTTCTGGGGTTGGGGGCGGGGGGGGCATCCACAACCTCTCTGGGCAACCTGTTCCAGTGTCTCACCACCCTCACAGGAAAGAATTTTCTTCCTAATATCTACCCTAAGTCTCCCCTCTTCCAGTTCGTGGCCACTACCCCTTGTCCTGTTGCTCCATGCCCTTCTAAAGAGTCTTTTCCCAGCTCTCCTATAGGCCCCCTTCAGGCACTGGAAGGCTGCTGTCAGGTCCCCCTGGAGCCTTCTCTTCTCCAGGCTGAACAACCCCTGCTCTCTCATCCTGCCTTCATAGGGGAGGTGCTCCAGCTCCTCTGATCTTCTTCGTGGCCCTCCTCTGGACTCCCTCCAACAGCTTGTTGTCCGTCTTGTGTTGGGGGCCCTAAAACTGGATGCAGCACTCCAGGTGCTATTATTAATATTTTTTACGCAGCTGGACAAAAAGAAATCTGTGGCTTTCCTGTATATTTGTTAGCAATTTGTGTTTTGATTTGTATTCAGAGGAAGAACATTGCCCTTCTTGCATTTGTTTTATGTGTTTTATACCTGCTTTCATTTCCCCCTAAGCCAACTTCCTCTATTTTATTTATTTATTTATTAACAGCTACAACTTTATTTGACTAAGATTGTGGTTTTTCTGGACATCTAGAGAAATGTTCTTAATCTGTTCCCAATTATGGTAACATTTTTCTTCTAAAATTCTTTCTCCCAACTGGTTTGGCTCTTCTCCGCACCTCCTTGCCCCAGCTTCATGAAATCAATCCTTTTTTTAGCAGCAAGCATGTGTATTAGTGGTTTTGGCACAGTAAAATATCTTCTATTTGCACTTGAAAAATGAAGTCATGATCACTTCTTTGGATAATGCCTTTTTTGGGTGATCAATTTACTCCTTATCTCATAGATGAGCCCTAATATGGAATTATCTGTGTTGAATGCATCTTTTTGAAGTTAAGATTTTGTCATCCATGGTTTCTCAGCAATTGCAGGGACAATTTAACTCTAGCAGTATGAGTTCTCTGCATAAATCACAGATGGGAGTTGTTTTTTTCCCCATTGTACGTTATATATTGGTGTTCAAGGAGCCGCTCAGACGCATTTGTACCGTAATTTGGTCCTCTGTCGTAGGAGGATGGGGTGTCCTTAATTACTCAGAAACAGGCCAGCCTCACATGTTTTTGCTCCAAGAGCACTTTTATTTTTAGCTGTGCACTCAAGTCACAGACTGAAGTATATTTGAATGGTACTTGCAAAACCTAAGAATTAGCTGGCCACAGGAGCCCTGTACCTTTTTCTCGAAACACACACCCCTTCTATCCTCCACCCCACTAACCAAATGTTATTGACCTGACTACTCATACTTCCCAGAAATCAGACAAAGCTGCCCTGCAAAGTGGATCTTGTCTCCTTTGTACTATCAGTCGGCCATCCCTGACGAATTAGTGTGCTGATCTCGGAACAATGAGATTCTTGTTTTTCCAGATACTTGGAGATTTTTAATTAAGTTGCTCTGAAGATGGAGAAATCTAACTCCACATGGTCTGCAGATCTTCTTTTTGCAGGGTAATGCTTCTGGCTGTCTGAAAGAAACTGAAGTCACTAACTGTGTGTGCTGCTGACCCATCCTGCCTCTGCAATTAGATGCAGAGTGAATCCTGCAGGATTGCTGCGTGGATCAAGATGACACACTGCTGCACACTTGGTCTCAGGCATGTTCCCCTCTCTGCCCCACGTAATCAGGCCTCTCTGCACTTTAAAACATACTTCCTGACAATTACCATGTTTATTCACTGAAGCAGACTTACACAGTAACTCTGAGATTTGTGTAGGGAAATGGTAACTTGGGGTCAAGCTGTAGACTGGAATTATTACTGTGGTTATCACTTCAGTGTGCATTAAAGTAATAATTATGAGCACCCAAGAGATGCACAATGCAATTCTTGCAAGTGCTTGCCTATGAGAATATAAACCCCACATCAGAATTAAAATGCTTCATAAAATAGTTTGTATTATATTTCAAAGAGGATTTATTAGAAGTGGTAACAAACTGACTAAAGAATATGTATCAGGCTGTGAAGGAAGGAAGACCTAGAATTAACATGAAAGCTTTTAGTTTTAAAATGATCTTATGTAGTCAAAATCCATGGTAATACCAGATTTTTTTTTTTATTTCCCTGGGAAATAATTAAGCACTCTCTTATGTTAATTTTATGGAATCAATGCTCTTTTAGCAGTGTTAGCATTATTTTCTTTGGGAAGTGTACATTTATGGATGGTAATCATTTTTAAATAGCTGGCATTAAATAGGAAATAGCCTTCTTTTTCCATTGATAGAGAATAGTATGGATGAAGGGCTAGGAGGAATATTACTGTCTTGGCACAGGCCGCCCCAGTTAGCTGCGAGTGGGCCATAGCTCCAGGTTCCCATTCAGTTCTGCTTTGATTTTTAGTTAATTCAGGCTCACTTTACTTCTTGAGAGCATTGCATTTCTTCCCCTGCAAGAACAGAGGGGATGACCCTCAGCGTCTCACAGGAGACATCTTTAACCTGCATGGTCTGAAATCCCTCAGGAGCATTGGGTGGGACATGAGCAAAAGTGGAATAACCTGCTGGGAGCCAAGGGACTGAATTCAAGCACATAGCAGATAGCAGCAGAGGAAGGAGAGCGAGTTAGCTGTCTGGAGACTGGTGCAGGAGTGATGAAGTGGAACAGTTCTTCCCTTGTCTTTTCAGTTCCCTGTTTTGTCCTCTGAATTGCACAAGCAGAGATGCCACAAGACAAATTGCTTTTCTTCCCACAGCTGTTTGTTTGCTTTATCTGCCCTTCTCTTCTCCCAGTGTAAATAAATTTGTTGGGCAGGGCTGGAGAAAGATGGGATGACTCCGAAGCCTATGAGGAATTTGTTTGAACCCTGCTAGCTGCTTCTGCAGTTGCTCAAGAAAACAGGCTGCTGGTGGCAGAGTGAGGAGGTAATAGCAGGAAAGAGGAACTTAGGGAAAGGTGCAGGGTGTGGGCATAAACACATGGTCCAAGCTGGTGAAGGTTTGCTTACAATGTCCTTCCGCAATTTGGCCTTGTCTGGGTTTCATAATGGTTGTGACTACCAGCATATTTGGTTTTCAGCTTGTCAGCCTTCCAGACATCCACCCCTAGCTGGCAGAAGGAGCCATGGCACAGTCTGTTTCTTGCTAGGATGAGTTAAGGCATGCTGTTTTGTTACCATATTTACCGTCCTTATGCTTTTGTGGGGTTTCTTCCTCTTCAAAACTTATTAAAAGTCTCCCCCTAAAGCAGTAGCACCGATAACGCTCCTAATCATCTCTGTGCTTTAAAATACTTGTAAATGAAATCTGTACCAGCCAGTTCTTGAAATGTAATTATAGGAACTCACTTGAGATGCAAGTTTCTTTGAATCTGTTAAGGATGGAAATGAAACAGAAAAACAGCAGCTAACAAAGTGTGGCTTCTGCCTGGAAGGATGTATCTCTGCCCACCGCTCTGCCATGTCTCCTATGTCTAGCATAAAGCCAGGGTGTCACTGAGTCACTAGATCTCAGATACTGAGCTAAACCAGCTGGAAGTTCATTAGATATATTAGAAATACTGTGTTGTTCTAGCTTCATTCCCTCCTGTGCGCTGAGAGTGGAAGGTCTTTAACTCCCACTGTGTTAGACTACCCATAAATCATAGAAGCTTTTACTTCCAGGCTCTGTGCTTTATGTGGGACATCCAGAGCTACTTCTCAGAGCAGCAACCCGGTGCCATGCCGCTGGGATGCTTTGTGAGCCTGGCTGATAGCATACTGGCCCATGCCAGGGCAGCTGCTGCAGCGGGGATACAGGGAGGTGGTGTAAGAAGCAGTAAATTCCTCTGCCTTTCACTATTTCAGGAGCAGGGCTGGGCAAGCAGATCGTGGCCATTTTCCGTTCTCTACTCACAATGTGATTCAAACCACAGATTATTGTGTGTGTCCATGTGACTGTGCAGAACAGCAGGGTTTTCAGAGCTTGGCTTTGACTAAAAAGGAAATAGAAAGATATTAAAAGGTGTTTCTTTAATAGTAGTGACATGGAGACAAATCCAAGAGGGGAGAAATTCTGCCAGGAATACAACACAGAGCCTGTATTGAAGAGCTAGCCTGAAGGGAGGGAAGCCCAACTCCATGATGCTCTGATGCTCTGTATGTTGCTTACCTGTAGATGTACTGGAGATGTAAGAAAAATAATGAGGTGTTATTTATACCAGCCCTAATACAGAGTAGAAGAGGGCTTGTGTCCTTGTGAGTGAAGTATAAATTAGTGAAACAGTTGAGAGAAAAAGTCTCTGCCTCTGTTTTTATGGGCTGTGCTGTTTGCCTGGCAGTCGCTGCCTATAGCAGTCCCTGTGTGTATTCCGTTCTCTCAGGAGCCCGCTGCGTGCTGGATTTATGGATCCGCAGAAGCTGTGGGGCTCAGCGTGGCTGCCTTTCCTCCCGATTACCTGTTTCTTATTAGAATGTATTGCTCTGCCAGACAGGTTGAGTGTTAGTTGCCGAGACCGCCCATGGTAGAGTTGCTTTGCGTGGCTTAACCAGGCAACGCGAACAAACCCTGGGCTTTCTGGGGATGCATTTGTTCCCTACGGGTGCTCTTGTGTGTTCTCCCAGGCCTAGTTCTTAGCGCAAGGTAAACACTCAATAATTCTCACTTGCCAGAAGTAAGTCTCTGCTGGGGGGAGTCCATTTCCATAATCCCCTCAAACTGCACTAAATAAAACATCAGCAGCCAGGATGATCTCAGGAACCCGTTCTCAGTCAGAATACTCAGACTTCGCCACAAGGAGCGATTCCTCTAAAGCTGCCTCTGGATGCAACTGAACCATTATGACATGCCCTGTCCACAAAAGCTGACCTGAGGAGAGGAAGCTCATGCATATTTGATAACGTAGACAATAGAAACAATACTGCAATTAGTGTATTTAGGTTGCAGCGTTTGGTTATCACTGAAACCTGAATGGCAGCTAAGCTAGCTCTGTAAACGCTCTGAGTCCTCTGAATAGAAATGGCTGCTAAGATGTGGCATGACTTGCAGGGAAAGTTTGTGGGGCTTGTCAAGAAATTTCTCAAATTGTTGATTATTATTATTGTTCAATGTTATGAATACACTTGGCATATGATCTTTCAATTTACAACCGAATACAAATGTATCTCCCTGCTGAAAGAAGCCTACTCAGAAAGTATATTTGTACAGATAGAGAAAAGAGACTGTTAAGCGAATTAATGACTTAATGATGATTGTATATTATTTGTATTACAGTAGTATTTAAACTGAGACTGGATCTTTCATGTGTTCAGTGTTGCACAAAAGCAGACTGCAAAAGTGGCTTCCCCAAAGAGCTAAATGGAGAACAGATAAAAGATGGAAGAAAAATGACTTTTCCCAGATCTGAGAAAGAGAGGAACTACCTTGCCTGAGGTTATGTAGCTAGTCTTTGGCAGAGCTTGGATGTGAACCCAGATATATCAGTGCAACTCTCTTCACACAAATTGATGTGGCGTCTTGATTTTTATCTAGTGTTGCATTAACTACTTAGTGGTGTATTGGTGAAAGAGTCTGCCCCTGCTCATGAATGCTAATGCTTTGTTTGTGCATGCATAGGTACAGAAAGCTAAGATTCATGTCTGACTATATCTTTAATCTCTCACTCTGATATTTCCTAACAAGATACATCTGTCAGCAACTGCAAATCCCATTAATAATGCTGGTTAGATGCAGAATTACCCTATCTCATGAGCACTGGACTGGAATTCAGGCGCTGTGAGTGTTAGCCTGGCTTCTGCCAGGAGGTCTGCTGGCCGGTAAGGTTATGCAGGGCAGTTCATTCTGTATTGCATCCTTCAGCCTCACAGTGCTCATCACCACTGTCACCATCGCTCAAAGTCGGACTGAGTCGTCACAACGCTTTTTTCTTGTCCTGAACTGATCCGTCTCAGTATCTCTCATTCCTGCTCTGCTCCTCGGGAATCACTTGAAAGGGCACTAGAAGGGCACACCAGCACCCTCCTGCAGCCAAGCATGATGCAGATGGCCCCAGACAAGTTGGTAAAACCACACAAGTAGGGCTGAGTCCTATCAGGGAGAGATCTTGAGGCAGCCAGCAGTGTGGATGTGGGGGAAGACCTGAAGTAGGGTCTGGCTACAGCTTGGCTCTAAGGCAGCTCTGTGCAGGTTTGGTGCTAGTGTGGCTGTGAGTAGCTGAGGGATCTGCACGGGACTGGTTTTTGCCCCAGAGCTTTCCATCGCTTTGTAGAAAATCACCATGCTTGCTGTGTTGGAATACAGAATGGTCATAAATCGGCAGAGAATGCAGCTTAAGCAAGAACGTGATTACCTTGCTCCAGACATGAACAAAAGCAGGAGTTGAGCATTTTGCTTATGTGGCCATAGCACTGGACAGGCTGGAGATGTGAGGTTTAACACTCGGGTAAGGCCTGGTGACTGCAGTGACTGAATGGCACCTGGGGTGACATGGAGGCCTGGTGTTGTCTCTATGAAGTCGGAAGAGCAGCTGCATCTCTGTGCCAAACATTGGCCTCCACCCTCCTTAATTAATAACACAACAAGCCTTGTGAATTGCCTATCAGCACACGTAACTCAGGCCGCCTCGCTAAGAGTATAAATCTGGCCTCTGCCAACACTTTGTGGAGAGGAGACACACCGTTGCCTTGGGTGGATCTGTGGGCCTGGCTCATCCTCCTGCCCTTGTGAGCAGGGATGCCTCTTTATGTTAAGATATTGCACCTCTTTTACTTTGTAAATGATACCCATGAGAATTGTTAATTAATTGTTAGTTAATTACTGGCTAGCCTTGAGATATTAGCACCAACACAGCTAGTGAATTTATCAGTAGCAATTCCAAATGCGATACCTGTTGCCTCAGCAAACCATCTATTTTTGACTGTACAAACCTGTTCCAGTGAAAGTCCCGGAAGGTACCCCTGGCAATAGCCAACAGCAGAGACTGTTGGGGCACTGGAATAAATTTTCAGATGGGCACTGGAATCAGTTTTCACACATCAAGTAAAAGCATTCCAGGATTGAGTGACATTGTATAACCACTGGACAGATGGAACCATTGGGTCGTTCAGCTTGTGTGGGGTTGGAAGAACTGAGTGCACAACTACAGGCAGCATCAAAAAGGGTGTTGCAGAACAGGCTGACGTTAGAGTTGTTGTGTGAAAATGGAGTGTGCGGATGTTTGAATTTAGACACCTACGCTTTGCTGTAGCCATGTACCAAAGGTAACACAAGAACGTAATGAGCAACTGGAGCACGTGAAGTGTGTGGCAAAGGTGAGCAGGGACATCAGTGGAGGCATGGAGGTGGGGTGACAGAGCAAACTTTTGCGTAGCCTGGGATTCTTACTGTCAGGACAGCTTTCTTTATTGCAATATGTCATGGTAGTAAACACTGTGATTATTGTGTTGTGTGTATTTAACTTGCATAAAACCCATGCTAACCTGGGTGTTAATTCATCAAGTGTGTGCGCTGGTGGGGTGGACTGAATTAGAGTGACACCCTTCTGCAGCACAGGCGCCTGGAAAAGAGCAATGCTTCCCAGAGCCCATGCTTTATGCCTCTGCTATATTCCAGAAGTGAACATTTTCTGTTTTCATGTTGTTTCACTCACGGTAGCTGAGGTTTTTAGTTGGGCTAGGCAGTAGGAGGAGATCCTTTCATTAAGTATTTCCTGGTGTTCTCTGCCACTTTGGCTTTGCGCAGCTGGCATGGCACTAATGTTTGCTCAATTATGTTTTCAAAGTCTCCCTTGCTGAAACAGGCATTTTGCTGACTTTACAGGTTTAT
>VXAV01002236.1:0-41402 GCA_013399715.1 Alectura lathami | reverse complement strand
TTTTTTGGATAGCACTGGGTCATTTTCCAAGGCAGAATTTGTTGAGCTAATATGCAATTAATGTTTATAAAGCAAACCTGTCTGGGGCCATCCATTCACTTAATCAGAACACTTTCAGTAGTTGTATTTTTTTGTGTGCATTTTTCTTGTACCTTTCCGTGAACTGTCCCTGCAAAGTCTGTTCCTTCTGAGAAAACCCCAATGAACTTTCTGTTCTTTGCTGTCTGACAGCTTTGTAACACTTCCCGGAAACAAAATGAACCAGCAACAGTACATCTCCTGCTTGCCAGGAAATTTTGTAGTTTGTTTGAAGCTTATTCTACCCCTGTGCCTGGCACATGCCAGCCACAGTCTGTCTGGACAGTCTGGAACAAGTAGCTTTAAATTTTGGAATAAAAATAACAAAGGGGAAAAAATGGTATCTGACATATTTATGCCCTCCCAGTAGAAGGAGTGAGCCAAATGGTTGCTTGTCCCTTTATGCCACACGTCTTCAATTCTAATCATCTTGAAATGGTGGCAGACACCTGGCATTCAGAGGTAAAAACCAAGGCGTGTTTGAAGATATAACCATAATAAAGAAAGAAGATGGGAAAAATAAAGTGTGACTGTAGAAGTTGGAAAGATGACAGTTGTTAGGGAATTGACAGGCTTTCAAGACATGACCTGGTAATATCCTTCATGCTTCAGACTTAATCCTGTTCAATACTGAGGTCCAGTGTGTTGAAAGGCAGGGAATCCTGCTGTGCGTTAATGAGACCTTTGCCACGTGGGGACCAAGTTGTTCTTCACAAGCAACAACCCCTAAGGCTTTCTTAATGTAGGGAGCTCAAGTCTGCTCTGTCCTGCCCTGGCTGGTGCAACTGCTGGAGAAATAAGAGAACAGGAAATGGCCTGTAGCTGCGTGGATCTGAGTGCTTGTGGGAGCACATGACGCAGGCAGTAGCCTCCACCTGATTTTGGAGCTCTTCAGCATCGCTGGTGGTCAGACCTTGGAGGATCATGGCTCAGCTGAGACTGTGGTACTGCCATGAAGTTAAGTGGGGACAGATGTATAAAATAGTGATTTGACTGTACAGTAATGAATCATGCTCTTCATACTATCGTAGTTTCTGGGCTGTTAATTACAGTGAAGTGTTTTGTGGTAGGAACTAAAGCAAAATCCATAATGGTGTTGGTCAGCATGGAAGTAATTATATCCTTTTGATTTAGTCTGTGGTGAAAAAAGTGCTCAGTAAAGACTGTGATTCTTCTTCCTCCTGAAATAAGAATGTTCCCAAATAATTAAAACTATCATCATCAATGCCTTAATGGAGGAGAATCAAGAAAAAGGCAAGACTACTGGATGGGTCAACTTGTAGGGCATTGAAATCAATATCCAATTATCAGACAGTGCTTTAGAAACACTCATGGAAAAAAAAAAATCAGAAACGGTGACCTTAACTTGGAGTTAATTTACTTTTATTAATTTGAGTAACATTTCTTCTGAATGCACAAATTAGAACTTAGCTGAGGGCATTTATTTCAGGCATGATTATGGGCTTTAGGAGTACAGATGTGTGTAGGGAAAGAAGAACCCTTTTATATAATGCCGTAAGGCGTGTCAGCTGGGCAGGTCTCAGTGCAGAGTTCATTCGCTTCGTTCAGTGACGGACAGACTGGGCTTGTGTGTCAGAAGGATGCTCCAACAAAGAGCAGGTGGTTTGCCAAGGTGGTATAGCCTGAGATGAATCAAGTCCTATTTGGGGAAAAATAGGGAAGAAGTGTAGATATGCAGCGCTTCTTTCAGTATTCTCTGCCCATGGCATATATCCTTCCAGGAATGGCATCCAAAATGACTTGTAAGAACTTGCTACGCTTCAGAAGGAGGAGTAAAACCAAACAAGGTGTGCTGTATCCAAGTGCAGGCTGTGGAGCATCAGCTACGTGTTGCCATAGCAATACCGCATGTAGGGCATAAAGAAGTGCAATAGGAAGAAGCCAGCAGGGTCATTAACATCATCAGAGGCTTGGTGGAGCGCGGCTCCATGGTAGATAAAGCGGCTTCGTATTCTTCAAGCAACATCTATGGGAGTGATGCACAAAAAGAGACAAGATAGTAAAAATATAACAGTGCCTGCAGAACCCCGTGGTAGTGCTGACCTTTATGTCTGCAGCAGCCCCTTCAGTCTTCTTGAATGCTATGAGGGTTTGTAAAACCCCTGCATTGAGAAAATCTAGGGCTGTTCCCTCTCCAGAGGGTTTCCTGCAGATATTGCAAGGTATTTGCATTTCTTGGGAAGGCAAGTCGATTGCTGTTTCCTTCGTGCCAGCCGGAGTACCTGGGATTCCTTATGGGCTTTCATGTGCTGTCTGTGGGCATTGAGCAGAGTATGCTGTACAGTCCTTTATGTGGGGTACATCTGTGCTGCAGCCGCTTGGGGCTTGTACAGTCAATGCAAGGGCACATTTCATTTCTTTTTTGAGTTTCTTCTAGTGCCATTTCCTGAATTTCCAGGGAACAACCATAGCAGGGGAAATAGAGTGATCGATCCCACATTATTGCTGCTGTAAAATTATCTCCAGATGTCTGTCAGCTTTCAGTGGTATGACTGAAATCTGTGCGGGCTGAGGAGCTGCATATAGATCAGGGTCAGTGCAGAGAGCGCCAGGCCTTCAGCTGTGTGAGATGGGCCAGCTGCCTTCAGCTCAGGTAACTTCTCCTGAGCACTAGTTTGTGGCAGGAGTAAATCTTTTGTATTGGTGAAATTTAGCAGTTTTGCATGTTATTTTGATTTTTTTTTTTAAATCCAATCAGCTTATGACTAAATGCCTTTTTCCTTCTTCCTTCTTCCTTCGTTTTCCGCTTGTAGCTGCTGAAATTTCTTTTAGTACTGAAGTGAATAATATTTTACAGGTTTTCTATGGTGTTTAATTAAGGATTAAATGTTTGTGGGTTTGTGTGTTGAAATGGATGATTAAATTAAATGTCACTATTTCAAACAGGACCCAAAATCAGGAAAAATCAGGAATTGTTAAGAACTGAAACAAAACTCAGGTAAAAATGGTTGGATTAAACAATGATGACTGGGGTTTTAATGACAGAAGCATCTTTTCAAAGCAATTGTGCCGTCCCAAGACGGCATTGATGAGGAAGGATTAACACTACAAAATGTTAGGCTCAGTTTAAAATTCTATAGAGGCAGAATGCTTATTTTCTGTACCATTTATTCCTGCTTTAGTGGCAGCAGTGATGCTAAGTCATGGCTGTCAGAAGAAGCTGAGACCAAGCTCTCACCTCTTGTTTTGACTCCTTTACTCAGCAGCATTAGCACCTTTGCACTGAAGTACTTTCTAAGTAAGCTCTTTGCAGTGTGTGCTCTCTGCCTGCTACTGATCTGCTGCACAGGCTTTGGACCAGGTTGCCTGCAGCCGTTGTTCAGAGACGGGAGATGTAGCAGGGCTGGGGAGAGGGGGATCAGCATGTGTTTCAGGCACACTCTGCCTCTGCTCCCTAGGGATGGAACTGTGCGGTTTGAAGGCACTGCTCACCACCTCTCCATCGCTGTCTGCAGTAGGTTTTGGTTGCTGCCGCCCAGCCAAGAAATGCCTGCCTATCCCCAGTGGATGGGACAAAGAGCAGGAGGTAACACAGCTTTTCAGGGATTTGTAGACTGGTTGTGGAGTGAAGGCACGGAAACCAAACTGAGGCAGTAGTACATACTGAGGGAACGTCGATATGTCTTGCTCCCTTCAAGTGCATAAGGAACACCAAAACAGTAAGACTAGTGGGTCTCTGTCTTTAACCTGCTAGCAAGCTTGGAAATGCAAAGCAGAAAGCACTCAGCAATATTTTCACCACGATGTCATTAAGATTAAAGAGATTTTAGTTTTTTGCAACTTTATTCTGGAGAAAGTTCACCACGCTGAGTGTTAACAACTTCCGCTGGCAGTGCGGCTGCAGAGCTGCAGATCAGTAATTCTTTGACATGCAAGCAAATCGATTGAACTCCTGCAACATCTAATTAATTTGCACTTGTTGTGAAGCTTCTGCAAATGCTCATTATTGGTAATGAAAGCTATTGATCCAAAGTGTACAAACTAAAGAAAAAGGGGAACAGGTGGAGGCTGCAGGTCAGATCCTCTGATAGCCATCACCAGCTCTTTAAAGACCTCAGCCGAGCTTTGTTGAGCAACATCATCTGAGAGCATGGCACATTAAATTTAATGTTGCTTGAACGGTTCCAGGATTTAGTAATAATGTAGCTTATGTATACACCTACGCTGAGATTTTCACAGCTACCGAGGGGAATTGAATGCTAATTGTAATGGGAATGGGCACTCAAAGCCCTTAAATGGCTTTCCACATCTCAGCTCCATTGCATCAGGAAGCACGCGGTCACCCCTTGTACAGATCCATTGCTCAGCTCCTCGCTGCTCTTTATGTGATTCGATGGGCTTTCCTGTCAGCCACAAATCAGCACCTTTCCTCTTCTGCTCTTGAAGGGATTTTAATCATGACGGTACAAATTTTGGATGCTTTGCTAGTGAACCTGTAGCTTGGTGAACATGGGCAGTGTAATGTAAATTTTGCAGTTTTCAATTTCAACATCACTTCGTAATTTAAAAAGTAATTCAGGAAAAGACACATTTTGAAACTCATTGCTGCTTGTGCTCACTGCTGTTTCTTTCTGACTGCTCAGAATGCAACTACTGTATGAGAAAGAATGATATAATTTTAGTTGTTGCCATAAATTCATCCCTAGCACAATTCCATTAAAACTAATGGAATTATATCAGGATTAGTTTTGGCCCACTTTAGAAGTTTTAGACACTGGAAAAAAATTGTATTATGCTTGTCAGGAGGTAAAAGAAGTCTGACACTACCTTCTATGAATTCATATTTCATCCTTTATTAATATTACACTGTAACAATGCCTGGTATTACTTTTCTAGCAGGTAAAATATTATGCTGTTTTAAGGGATTTTATTCAGTCCTTCAGGGACACTTGCTGCTGGCTGCAGCACAACGTGTTGAGAAGTGCTTGTGTACGTCTGTATATGTGTGTGTGTATGTGCACGTGCTTCTATAGGCATGTAGAATATAGGTGTAAGAATATATAGGTGTTAACACACACATACACAAAAAAAAAAAGACAGGAGACCTCTGCATATGGAGTTTTCTTTAGCGTTTTGAAAAAAAAAAATACAAATCTTGCACTTTTTCAACCTTGTTCTATTTATTAAATAAATCTTAATTTTAAGACCAAAATAGCATCTAAACAAGTTAAGTTTTATTAGTCATCATGAAAGGTGAATCCCTAATTTCTAGGCATTTAGCAGTGCTGCTGCTTTTTTGGTTGGGTCTTGAGAAAAATTTTATTTAAATGCAAATAGTGTAGCTACAACACAGTTCCCTGATTAGATGAAAGAAGCATCACTTAGTACTCATTGCAGTCAAATGTAATCAAGATAGAATTGATTTTATATTCAGTTCATGTAAACACTGCTCATTCTAACTCTTTAAAATCCATAAAATAACAAAAATGCCAGCGTTATTTTTCAAATGGATACAAGGTAAAAAGAAAACTGCTTATATGCTGTATACGTTTGTAATGGAAATAATACTAGCCTAAGGTAACAGCAAGATTGATACTCCTCCACTGCTGTAAGCTTCTCAGACTGAAGCTGTGGTCATGTGATGAAATTCTGTCAGGCTGAGTGAAGATGAGACCTGCCAATGTGTCTGCAGCTCTCATTGCAGTCTCCACCTGTGTCCCCCTTGCCTGGGACACCCCTTGTCCTTCCTTATTCACTGCAGGGTCACACTGCCCTGAATTTCCTCACTGGTATCATGAGATGGGAAGGCAGAAATGCTAACTGCAGGTCAGGCAATGTCTGTTGGCTGGGCTCCATACCCAGTCTTTCAGAAAAACACACAGAAAATACCCAGTTCCATGTATATCTCCCGCTGGCACATCACACCCCTCAATCCAGACGGACAGTTAGGGTTAGGTGCTAAGGGCCACGGGGCTTTGATGAGACGAATAGTGTGCTTGCTAAGCAATGTGAGTATTTTGCTTACTAAGAACTAACTCCTAAAATCTCCATTAAGACCTGATGAGCGTGCGACTGGAAGGTGAAAGCTTGTATTGACAATGTGCTAATACATGACCGAGGAAATGTTTCTGAAGTGTTGAGATCTCCAAAGTGTTTTGTCTTGGGAAGACCACTGTCATGAGCAATATTTCAGCTCCGCTAACTCCTGAGGGCAAAGTGTGGTAGAAGATGGAAGAATATGGGTGGATGGTCTCAAGGCTCAGGTTTTCCCAGCTGCCTCCTACACACACCACAGTACATGGAACATGTAGGCACTTGCCATACAGGCTGCTGAGCAAATGGGAAAATCTTCACCTTCAGTGAAGGAGGATGCTATGAAACCCATTTTTAGGGAGAGTAAACAAACCCCCAGAGCTCAGTTTGCAGGTAGGACATGCAAAAATCTACATCTCCCTCCCTGGTTTCTTTTGCTTCATTTTCATATTGATCTACCTAAGGAAAGCAATTTAACTTTTAAGGAGTTGCCTGGGGTTTTCCTGATCAGTGTTTTAGGTCATTTACGACAAAAACATTAGTTTTAATGTTATGATGGTCTTTGAGGAGTTAAAATTAGATTCTCCAGGAAGAAAAATTGTATTTTGAATTACTGTGAATTCTCATGGCTGTATGTGTTTAATATTTTTTCCCTAGATGATGGCTCCTAGTAACAATCATTATGCAAATTTCACAGACGTTACACTGAATGATTTAAACTTTAAGAAGTTTCTTTTTAGAAGCAAATCTGTACAAAGAAAGTTTGAGTGCTGGCCAATTGTAACATAATCAGTAAAGTGCAAATGAAAATTAATTCAGTTTGCAAAATGTGTTTCAGGATGTGTTCAAGCAATTGAAAATCAACAAATCAAAGGTCATTCTTGGAGAGAAGATGCAGAAATGTGGAGAAAGTGCCTTGGAGCACATCTAATTAAATCCCTGTGGAGGTAATCATGATGAAATTTAAAGACCAGAGTCATTGCATCTAGGAGGGGTCAGCCAGGTCAGCACGTCAGTTATCAAGATGGCTTTGGATGTCTTACTGCATGTGACTGTAGCAAAAAGCCAGCTAGTGTATTTGGGAGTAACAGCATCTAACAAGGTCATAATTTCCTCTAGTATCCATAACCTATTTCGCTGTAAGTTTCATATGCTCCCGTTTAATATTGCACTCCATTTAAAAGCAAACAAATTTTTTCTTCATAAAAGCTTTATAAATGGCTCAATTGGAAAGAAAGGTGGAATCCTGTGAGTCCCATTCGTTTCACATTTTGCAAATCTATCGATTTCCTGATGAAGCATTTGCATTGTGAACACAATCTTCTGAAAGCTGTTCGCCTGTAAGGAGGGCATGCAGCTAAAGGTACTCAGGTCTTTCTGAAATGGGTCCTTGATCCTTTTCTCCAAGGCCTTTCTCTGATCACTGTTAGAGTTTAAATCCTTAAATCAATTTATTTTATTGAATTCCTCCCACTTCACTCTCGGTGAAGTATTTATTTATTTTGCATTATATTAAATGTTCTTAGTGAAGATTGTATTTAATTTACATGTATGAGGCACTTTGGGCAGCTTATTCATAAACAACTGGGGTAGTCAAAAAGACAAAGAAGGGAACAATCCTACAAGATTTCTATGGCTCCCATCAGTATTTTGCGTAATGGCAAAGAAAACAACACCAACAAAAGCGAGACTGTTTCTAGATGTGTGTGATGCAGAGGGCAGAAGTGCTAGAAAGAGTAAGGGGACAGTTCTTCGGTGGTGTAGCGGGTGATGTCCCTTACATTCAGGCTATCTTAATCTTAGCTTGGATTATTCTGGATTTCACTTGTGCTATCTCCTTAGCTGAGTAACTTCAATGCTTCAATATTAGCTTTAATGTTTTTTGTTATTTTTTTTAATGTGAAAAAATTGTGCATCTTTTTGTACAAATGACTGAAATTCAAATTTGCAACGTTGCCCTTGGGGGTGTGAAAATTCAGGTTATTTTTATTTATTGTGGCAGGGTTGGGTTTTATTTTCTTCTGTTTTGTTTTTTAATCTCCTTAGACTGACAGCGATTGCTAAACCTGTCACCACATTATGTTTTAGTTTGTCACTTTGTTGTAAACAGGCCAGTAGTACAGGTAACGTAAGCTCTACTGAGGGAATACTGAAAATAAGAGAAGAGCATTAGCTGTTTCATGGGCTGAATAGAAAAAGCTACGATGAAATCATTCCAGAAGCAGGAAGGAAATGTGATTTCCATGCCGCTTTATGATTTATACTTTCTGAGCTGTGCTACAAAGGACAGCAATGAAAGGAAAGCAAAACATCCTCTGGTGATATTCCAATAACATTACAGATTATGGAAGGATCGCAGCTGAAGACTGCCAGGCTCTTCTAAGCAAGGCTATGCAAAGGCAGTGCATAGCAGTATCCCCTGCAGCCCAGCTCTATGGTGCTCCAGCTGGATCTGTTCGTGCTGTGTGACACCCTTTTTATTTGCCCATGCGTTTTATTTTCTTTCAGTCTTTCTCAACAATTTCAGGAATCAGAATGACCCTGTAGAACTGGTAGCCTCCAACAGCCCTACTTGATTTTAGTGTTATCTGTTGGCCCAGGTAGGCTTAACACTGTGTTTTGGAGGTCACCATAAAAAGATTTAAGTGCATTATAAAGAGGAAAATATATAGACAAAAGCTGTGATTCTTCAGCAATATAGTGATGCTCAATGCTAACATTCTCCTGTTTTCTGATTGGAGTCCAGGAGGTACAAGGCTGCAGTACAAATGTGGCAGGGAGAGCTGGTAAGTGTAATTAATAAATTAAGTGGAAATGGCCCTTACGCTTCTAAAGATGATGTCTGGAAGACTGAGGCTTAGATAGCTGAGGCTTGCCCTAGATGTCTGATCTTGAAAAATGCTTTTTTTTTTTTTTCATGACCTTACTGACTCTGGTTCAGCAGATTTGACACTTTTTCAACAAATGCCTAAAGGTAAGACCCTCTGTAAGTGCAGAGAAGAGCTGAAGGGGCAACATGGGGGCAAAGTGCCCTCCCTGGCCACAGCAACACCATCCACTGTGTTTGAGTGGGATGCACGGGAGATAGCTCTACCTTTGGGTGTAGGGAGCTGAGACAGGGAGAAGAGGAGTTTCTCAGGTTTGCAGTATTGCCTTGAAAGGTATTCTAATAGCCATGGTTGGGCAAAAACATATTTTGTGGCTCGAATAAGCTTCTGCACAGGTTTTCTGACCTCTTTGACTTGGTCCTGTTTTTTTTGTCTTTTTGCATTTGTGTATTTTGCACTCCTCTATTTAACTGTGGCTAATTCAAGCCCAGGAGGTAACTTTGATTTGCTGTATAGCATAAATTGTTGAATGCAGCCATAAAATTTAGCATGCAAAACTCCGCTTTTTCTTGTAGCTAGAGTGGATGCAATTCAAGAAATCTGTCTGAAAGATGCCACATTCTGTTCTGTGGGACTTCTATAACAGTGTATACTACCACTTCTGTGGGCTCCATACATACTTTGTACAAAGGAAGTTTTCCAATATGATTGGTGTTTTATTTTTAGTACTCATTTTGGCAGAAATGTTTAAATCTACTCAGTGTTATGGAACTTGAGACTAGTTTAACCAAGGTTAAATGCTTGCTGAAATTGAGTATTAATTAGTTTTTTTTTTTTTTTTTCCCTGCAGGGTTGTGTCTAAGATACTGATTTGAGGAAGGGGCCATGTGTTTAGTGGAATTCTGGGAGTCTCAGTTTCACAAATTTTAAAGGATTATCTATATTTACCTACTTTACATAAGATATTCCTCTGACCTGGGCAAAAATATTCATAAAATGTGGATCCCCTGATCTGCTGAGATAGATGTTGAAAGGAACTTTGTTGTCAAGATTGGCTTCAGTTGTAAAATTCAGATCTATAGTGACAAAACCCTTTCGCTCATTTTCAGTAACTTTCTTCTGGACCACTGAGCATACCTGGGTGGTGGCTTGGGTCAGAGATGCACAGAATCAATTCTCACTCAAGGCCTTCTTTTTCCAGGTTTTTCCAATTATGTTTTTATAGACTTAGCAACTTTGTAATCCTTTGTCTTGCCTTTGGGGGTCAAATTTCAATACTCAAGTTCATCCTTACTGCCCAACATTGGCATCCTGTCAAACTGGTCTGCATGTTTGCTGAATGTGATGCTCCAAGCTTGGCACAGTCCTTAGTGAAGCTGTGTATAGTGGGTGACTTCATGTCTCTCCCTGTTCCTGTCTAAAACATCCCATTATGATGGTGAGAGCTGCAGAGATTTGGTTCTATGTAATGACTTGTCCACAGCCTAACACAGCTGGAAACAGAAGTGTTTCTGAAGGTGATTGCTCAACCTGTTTCACTGAAGAGCTACCACATTTTTTTCCTTCTTTCTCCTATTAGTGGAATAGACAATTTGTGCTATTCTAGCTATCTTTTGTTGTAAGTGTAGGTCTGTCTTCACATTTGTTGTGTTGCTAGGGAATGTGTGCAGCTTTTGTATTGCTTTTGAATTATAGCTGCTAGCACTTATCTTCAGCAAATAGTGTTTATAGCAAGTTCTTTGAAAGCAGTGCAGTCATTTGTACTTAAGACAGAATTATGGCAGCAACAAACAATTATAGGAAGGAATTTAGCCCACTGTTGCTTTTACACACAGGAAACTGCTTACTCGCATTCATTATTCATTTTTATAAGAACAGTCTCCTTAAATTTCTAGAAAAGCAGAAGAACAGAATTTCACTAGTGCTGGCTGAAAGGCAGAATTTCCATTTGCCAAGCAGGCTTTCTGTGAAGCTATAATGTTTTGTGGAAACTTAATGTTTCAGTGATCCTCCAGGAAGGGGTGAAGATCAAAGAAGTAGAAGAGTGCTTGGAGAGTGGGTTTTCTGGGATAAGAAACTGGGACTTGAACTTTCCACATTTCTTCTTAACAGCAAACACACTCTCACATCCTCTTTCCAAATGGAGAAGCTTAAATTTTATTCAGAAAGTGGGCAATTTGGCCCAGTTTTATTTTTATGGCAAGATTTGAAATGGGTTTGATTTCGTTCAAATGGAAAACAAATCATTTAGAAAACGTTTTCCACGTTTTGTTGTGGTTACATTGAAAATTCTCACAAAATGGAATTGTCATTGTCTGGTCAACTCTAATTTGCTGGCATTCAGAAATTTTACCAGACAATTATGTCTCCCCATTCCTGTTTTGTTGCATGTTCTAGCAACAGGTCTTGTTTGGTAATCAAGACAAAAACAGATTGAATGAGAAGGGTCTTTATTCAAAACCCCAAAGGCCCAGTTTAAGCAAGAGACATTGATGCCTTGTCTTCAGAGAAAGAAACCATTACTTTAACGGAGTGTGAATTAGCCTTATCAGCCTGGAAGTCAACTGCAAGGACCACGGTAGAAAAAAGTTAATGCTAAAAATTGCCCAAGTGTGGAACAGGTTGAGTTGTCATCTTTTGTGCTATCATCTAAAGCATCTGGGGAAACGGTGAGTGTACCTGGCATCACCTTGGAGCAGGAAAAGAGCTTTGTGACAGTTCAGACAAAATGTAACTGTGTGCTGAGAGGCTTATTGTTTGGGGTTTTTTATTTTGGAATGCTATTCACTGACTTTGAAGATCTTAGTGTTCTTTTTCAGAATGCCATTTCAGCTATGAATGCTTCAAATATTTAATCAGTATGACAGAAATCAGACGATAGTATAGAATTCTTTTCCTCTCTCTAAACTATAAGAAAAACAAGATGTCCACCCCATTTAGCCTTTTTTTTTTTTTTTTTAATATCATTGCTTTATGATGGGACTTCAGAAATAACTGATGGGAGAAAAGCAATCTCCCTTTACATCTTGACCATAAATAATTTGTGTATTTTTCAGTTGCATACATTTCTAGTCACCTTTAACTCATTCAGGTCTGAATAGTGATCATCATTATGTAATTTTAGAACTTGGGCCCTAAGGGGGTGAAGGTGACAGTTCTCTAAGTGTTTCTGGCTTACAAAAGGATGCAGACAGCAAGCAGACCAACGGTGAGCTCTCTGCAGCCTGAGCAGCATGGGGTGGGTTGGGTGTCCTGGAACAAGAAGTGCTTCCTTGGCCAGTGGAATGGAGTATTCAAAGACCAGGTTAGAGGAAAACTGCAGACTGTCAAATATGGCTTATAACTAGCACATTATTTTCTTCTTTGCTCATTTCCTTGGGGAAATGGAGTAGCAAGTTGCTCCTATAATTAACCTGTGTTCCAGCGGGGGGTGGGATGCGGGGAGGGTTTAGTACTATGGCATCTCATCAGGTACATTGATCACAAAATTCGCTTACTGATTTTGTTGATCTCGACACCACTTAGGTGCGATGTGAAGCAGTGTCTCTGTCCCACTGGCCATCAGAGTGATACACCTGTGTTTATCTGCCACCCAAGCGGTTGCTGAGCGCAGCAACCCATTGTCACAGCCCACTGAGCCGTCCGCTGTTATCGCCTGGGAAGTGCCCTTGGCTTTGCTGCAGCTCTGCTGCTTCTCATCAGCCCAGGTTCCTGGGCTTCCGTGATAAAGCGAATAGCCTGAGTTAGCTGCCGGTAACTTTTATTTCCCTTTAGCACACAAACCCCTCTGTAGGGACACATTTCCAGAAGAGGATCTTAATGCAAAGAATACAATTCTTGTTTTAGCAAAACAGGCTGATACAATTTTTTTTGTCATTTTATCTGTAGTTCGTACTGTCTTATGAGACTTGTAAATGAAACTAGCTTGAATATGCAGTAAGTGAAATAAGCTTTCTAATTAAAGGTGTTTATAGCTACAGAATCACTGAGTCTGTTTTTTCTCTCTGAAATAAACTTCCCCCTGTTGTGTGCAGTTCATTCTGAATATCTGGGGCTTCATTTTGCCTCTGCAGCATTGGTAAGAATTCACAGTCAGCCTGGGCAGATCGGCTGCATTCTCAGCAGTAGATGTATGCAGTAGATCCCCATTACCTCCATAGCTTTTTTTTTTTATATCAGGTGCAAATCTTGCTCTAGATTTTGTTTCTCATTTCCACAGCTGTGTGATGCTCTGGAGGAGAATGTGAGCTTCTGGAGATACTTGAGTTCTCCAGGACAGCAGTGCTAAATAGTCTCATTTTCATGCTGAAGTGCTTCTTTTCACTTAGCCTCAGCTTGGTGAAAATATCTTTGGGAGTGTCTTAGACCTAGAGATGCTGAAGTGTCCTGTATTGTATTTTTTTTATTTTTTATTTTTAAGTTATCTTTGAAATCTGTGTAGGCCCTCCAGGTACACAGTGTGCTATCTGCTTCAATTGCTTTTCTCCCAGCTTTTCAATTCAGTGCTGTGGCTGCGTGGTTGATGTGTCTATACATACTGCTTTAATTCTGTTTCATATTACATCTTATTTTACATCCCTGTGTTAAACTGCAGGTCCTATTAAATGCTCTGAGCAACGTTTTGGTTGTAGCCCTGACTGTGACTCTTTGCCTTAAAAACACAGGAGGTGATTTCGAGAAGAAAGCTGAGAGAAAGAACTGTTAATGCAAGGATTAAGCACTCATTCAAATACAAGCAAATATTTGGTTAGACAAAGAAGGGACTTTTCAAGACAAACCACTCTTTGTCTAACCAGGTTTGTAGCTGTCTGGAGGCTGATAATGGGAGTCAACTGGAAGGGTGGACGGGAAGTCTTGTGAGGGTAGAGTCTCCTCAGCTGTTTTAAGGAATCTGCAGGACCATAACCTAGGATATGCAGGGAGGAAACAGAAAGGAGGATGATCTAAACTATGACCTAAATGCTTTCCATATTCTCTAATTGACGTGGGTGATTTTAAGGGAATGGGAAGAGCCTTGCCTCCATTTCTCTGGCTGGCATCAGGTATGCTTGGCCCCATCTGCAAAGGCAAGTGAGGCAGAGTGAGCCAGTGAGCCTCTCTACTGAAAGAAAGGGCCTTTGGCCAGCTTCAGGCCTGTCCCTGGGACACTTCATTGCTTGTGACAACAAGGAAAGGAGTTCAAGTTAGCTTGTGGTACATTAATCCCTGGAGTTGTCTCGTCCTATGGGAAGGAAGGCAGCAGAGGATAACTGCTCAGGACCTTGTCTCTGCTAGGCCGGGAGCCTGCAGTGTCGCTTTAACACTAGTTTCTCTCAGATGTAAACAGTCATCAAGGAATTCTTTAGGTCTCTTGATTTAGTACATAGCAACGAAAATGTCAAACTGTTCCTATAGAAAACTATTTGAACGTTAGAAAGGCATTCAGGAATATAACAGAGGAAAAAAACTACTTTGGAGAAAACTTGTTCACAAATGAAGGATTTTAATAAATGTATATATTAAATATAATATAATCTTCCAATAGATGTCTCTGTAGCTTTTATACCCACAGTATCTCTGGCAAGTTGGCTTGCTTTGTGTGCTGATATACAGGCTTCTATGTGATGCCCCCTCAGAGCAGGGCCTAGAATGTCCATCCATTGCATCCTTCTTGTTTCTAACTAGAAAAAAAATTGGTCTTGTTTAAAGCAGACCTTGATGACTGCACTGGTTGATAAACCATGCTTGGCAATGATGCAGTTTACCTCAGTTACCAGCTGACACAAATTCAACAGCTGCAAATTGCAGCTTTTCTGGTGTCTGCTTGGGATTTGTGCAGTTGCTTGGTGAGGCTCAAATATGTGCAGGGTTTAGTCTGGAGTATATAATTCAAAATACAGAATGGAACATCTTTGCTTTGGGGAGAGAGGGAGAGGAATTTGTAATACAGTCTAACAAAGTAGTACTTTTCCATTTCCAATTAGTGTTGTTCTACAATAGAGCTGCCTTTGTCTGCAGTGATAGTTAGTGAAAACTCAAATTAGAACATATGAATTCGGAATATCAATCAGGTTGTGAACTATGTGAGATGCCTAGAAAATGAAAAACAAAGAGTAGATTAGTATTGCTCAAAAGCATGCATGAAAGAAGAGCAATAAATACCAAGAGAATATGTAACCAGATACAATGAGATTAATAATGAACCAAGGTCAGTTGTTGACTGAAACAGTTTATTTTAGATAAATAGAGTCATCAAGAGTTTATGAGGCTATATCACAGAAGTCTTCAAATCATTTAAATAATTGAAGTAAAAAGGGTTGGGTTGGCAAGGCATATTTATTAAGTGATATGAAATAGGAAAAAGAGGTTTTCACCTGTGGAATGATGAACATTTTGCTTAGTTCCCAGAGACAGCTGCTTTTTGGGGCTTCATGAAATAATGTAAGCTGTCAAAAGGTAACTAGTTTGACAAAGCAGAATAAAAGCCCATATGTCAGGGACATCTTAAATGTGAGGGAGATGAACAGTGATGTAAGTAAAGCTGCTTGAAACACGATGCTGATATTGATATGCTTAAGAAACCAACATCAGTAAGTAACCTGTTCTTGTTACCATTTTCCAAGCTGGATTTAGAACATACTTGCTTGTTGTTCTTGACACAGATATCCCGAACAAAACTGAATCTCTTTCACTTGTTTAAGAAGAACAGTTAGCCCAGGAGAGTGGATGACTAGAGATGGCAAAATTCTATTAAAATAAGATCAAAGTGTTAGTATGCATTCATTTTTTTTTTTTTCCCCAAAACTATTGACTTTAATGAAATCTGCCTTTTCAACGGAGCTTATTATGGTTGCACAGTATCCAGTGCTGATCCAGCTTGGGTTATGATAATGCACTGCCATTGGGAGCAGTGAGATTTGAAAAAATCCTGTCTTCTTGTTATTTACCAGTGAATATCCAGGTTTCTCATCTGTTCATACACACTGTAGAAATAGAGAAGAACCTCTGTGCCTGGTCTGTGACTAGTATTTACTCTACTGTCTTGCTCCATCCCCAAATTTCTAGTGCAGCTTTCGTTAATGAGAGGGCAGCAATGAGTTAAATCTCCTTGAAGTTTTAATGCAAAATGGAGTAGAGCTTTGGGTTTTGAAGTCGTTTACATGAGTGGTCCCAAAGTCTACATCAAAAAGCTATCTAAATTCCCTGTTGGCTTTAATCCTATTTTTATGTGCCAGATAAGGTATATTTATTTTACAAATAGTTCAGTACTATTTTATACTAGTGTTTGCAATGATTTGATGAATACTGGAGAGAACAAAGTAGGAGTCACCAAGTCTACTTTTTGCAAACCTTAGATTAAATGGTCTTAGTAATTTGACTGACAAAATTGAAAACTTTGGGAAGAAATCCAAACCAAACCCATTCTTCAGCGGTCTCAACTAGACAGCTGGATAGCTAGTTGGTTTTGCATATGCATACACACGGAACAAGGCTGTGGGATATTAATTTGGAAATAGAACAAAAGGTGCTTTCTTGCTCTGAGGAGTTTCAGTTTGGAGAGGCAAGACACATGGGAGTAGCAGTGATTGTTCAGCTAGGTGAGTGCTTACAGAGATACCTCCTGGTTTGCTCTGACTAGTCTGAACCTCCTGATCAGTTCTCAGCAAGTTTCTCTCCTGTCACGGACATTGAGGCAGCAAACTTTAACCCTCAGACCAGAGCCAAAAGGGCCAGGAAAAATCCCAGCAGCCCCACTTGTGTTGTTTGCATACAGCCGTATCAGAGCATGCTGACATGGATGTATTGATGGCTAAGGGAGGTTTTTCTTGTTCACAACAACAGCTTTGCAATATGGTGTGCACCTGTGGATGTCTGACAGGACATCTCAGTGCAGTGAGACAATTTTTTGGTTCAGACTTACCTTGTTAATGCCTCCCAACCATTAACTGCAAAAATATGCATACATAGAGGCTTTCCAGGAGGAAGAATAAAGGCTAATGGATTTGTATGGAACTATTTTTTTCCAAATAAAAATAGATGAGGCTTTATCTTTAACATCCGCTGGTGTATTCTTATGCAAAAGGATCTACCTCCATACAGGTGATCTCAGAACACCTCCTGTGGGCTGGTCTTTATGATCCTTTATGTAGATGATGCAGGGGAAAAGGGACTTCATCAAGGACATCCAACAAATCACACCAAAAGCAGAACTCCAGGCTCGTGAGTCTGTTTGGCCCAGCCACAAGCCACAAATGCCTGTAACGCTGTTAGTACAGAGGTTTCCACATGCAGTCAGGCTTTCCAGTGCTCTTTCTGAATGGCAGTAATAAATACGTGAGGTCACGATGGTGGAACACGGGCACACAGCGTGCTTGGGGTCATGTCGCTTGGCTGATGGAGCAGCGTGGTCACAGTGAGCTTGGGAAAGCTCTGCTGCTCCGGGACATTATCTGCTGGCTCTGAGGGAGATAAGAGTGACTCCCATCTGAGCCTAAAGGCCATAAAACAAGGGAAATCTCTTCAGTGCCTCGCTGTTTTCAACACAAAAGCAGTAGTACGCTGTGAAATGTTAAAATGCCCAGTAGTCCTTACCGTCTTCTCTCTGGCTGGGTGCAGTGATGATTGTATGCTAGATTGCAGGGAAAAACATATAGATTAATGCTTCAAAATGATCATAACGCTTTGTTGCACTGGTTTACGATCTTCTAAACTGCTTTACCAATACTCCTTATTCAGACTCAACACAGGGGCCAGACAAAGATGAGCAGTATGCACATCTCGCAGGCTAAGTGGAACGGGAGCTGTGCTTGTGTGTGCAATCCTTGACCGGCAGCAAGAGGTACATAATGCTGCTGGGGATAAATGGCTCCAACCTGGCTTGGGCTTGGGTGATTTTCTGATGGCAGATTAGGAAGTTCCCAAGCTCTACCAGTCTGTTGCTTTCTGTATCCTACTTACGCTTGAGATGGCTGCCCTTCAGTGGGCAGAGGCAGGCACTCTGTAAGCTGCCACAGCAGTGGAAGTGAAGATCTCTGAGATACAATTTTTTTACAATGTTTTTGCCATTCTGCCTTCACCAGTCTGTCCGAAAAGGTACTTCTCTGAGCATTTCCTACTTTGTTGTGGCAAAAATGCATTACATTAGCAATGTGCAAACAAATTATTGCAATCTGAGACATTTTTATGGTAACTGGTTGTGTTGTGTTCACTTTTTTGTGATCATGCTATAACCTATAGCCTATCTCACCTCCATATTCACGCATGGAAGAGGAAGGCTTTGTATAAATTCAATTCACCTGCAAGTGAATCTGCATTGCAGGGCTCTGCCCTAATCTGGCAGAGCAGTGACTACACACTCCCACTGGGCAGCTCCAGCATGCAGGTGAAAGCCTGTGGTAGAGAAGCAAAGCAGACATCTGGAGAAAAGAGGTAGCTCCAGCTTGCTGCAGGAAGCTTTGGCCTCATCTCGTCTGTCAGCACCAGTAGGATGGGTTTGGAAGGCTTGTCACCAAAATTAATTTGGGAAGTGTATGTATCCTGTCCTGTGATAGTATGATCTTCAAACAAGAGATGCCTGCTGTTTGGCTGAGCAGCATTTCAGCTGGTGTGGGAGGCAGATCTCTAGCAGAGTTATGAAGTTGATAGTAACAGTGCTTTCAGGTATTTTATTGGGAAAATTCAATTTCTTAAGCATTAATTTAATACAAAAAAACTTTGTCAATTAGATAGCCCTATCATCTTATTTTAGCTCTGAATGTGAAAAGCACACACATGTGTCTGTCTGACTAGTAACAGCTGCAGTCCATGAGGGAAAATCAGAAGGCAAAAAACAGAGCAGTGATTTTGTTTGTCTGAGCAGATGAGAATAATTTATATGTACAAGCTATTTATAGAAAGGCTGCAGTGAGCTAATTAATTGTTTATAGGGAGAACTTTAAAGAGCATAACCTGAGATCTGACATTCTGAGTAATAATTATAATTAGAGATGAGCTGGAATCAAAAATCAGCATGTGAACACAGGAAACCTTTTGAATCTGATCCAGATCTCAGCTGTGCAGCTTTTTGCAGCCCTCAGGGTAGGCTAGAATGAAATCCTGGGTTGGAATTTGGCCTCTGTTTTAGTAAAGTGCAAATCTGGATCTGCACTATGCAGTGAGGTCCAGCTCCTACTTATCCTCTGGCATAGTAGGGGAACAGGAATAAATGGGTTTGCTGTGCTTTTGTTGGTACATACTTGCTTTTTTGGGAAAGGTAACTCAGAAAAGCTTAATGAGCAGTGAATTAGGGTCTTGTAAGGCTAGCATTGAAATCTATAAGGTGATTGTCAACCTTCTAAACTATTTCAATAGCAGCTTAATTTCTGTGAAGTCCTCTTCAGCTTTATAATAAAGGACTGGTCTATTAGTGCTTTCCAGGTTTGGAGGAAAAATGGAGAAGAATTTGAATGCTCAGCTTGGAAAGGCAGCAGGGGCACAGGCATTGATTTATGTCTGGCACTTGCTAGCGCTTCTTTCTGACTCCTGTGCAAAAGTACCTGAGTATTTTGAAACTTGGTTCTAATTCTAAACTAATTAGAAGTCAACCACTGTGCGCTACATAAATAAATAGACAATAGTGAACCAGCAGTGAAAGAGTATTAAGCAGGCAGAGGATTAAATCTCAGTCAAATATTTATCTTAGCCAGTGTATCTCAGTTTATTAGAGATCTCACTAAGCTGAAAAAAAAAATGCATCCAAGGGAAGACTATGTCCTGCCTGCATGATTCAGTTAACAATTATGCTACTTAATTTCAGATTTTGTTTGTTTTTCTTCCACATACCAGAGGTAATTGCTCGAGAGTTTATGATACTTTTTATAGGATGCTGACGAGCTTGGAAGCTGCCTGTGCAGCAGCTAATCCATTTTGTAAGGTGGATCCAGGAGAGCTTGCAGTGCAGGGGCAGCATTAGCACAGGCAAGCACTCTTGCTTCTGCAGCCGTCGCTGCCAGTGGACTGCCAGGTAATAACAGAGGGCTTACAGATAGCTGCAACACATTTGGATCGTGTTAGACCCTGTGTAAGCAGCTCTGACCGTGGCTGTCCAACATCCAGCATTGCATAAGCAAGGATGCCATGCACTGCAGTGCTCTTAAATCAGTAGCTGTGGGCGTGATTCACTGTTGATGCTGTTTTGCTTGTTTTCATCTATTTCATCCAAAAAATGTCTTCTGGCTGCTGTGGCTGAGCTTATGCTTTCTTTTACTTTCTTAATTTCTCTTCCTACTTTGTTATGGACCTAAACCTTTTTGCATGACAAACTGGGGACTATTTTCAGCTTGTTGTCAATGCGTTTCCAGGCAGACAAACCTACTTTCACTAGACGGTTCCTGAGCTGTACAATCTCCTGCTCCAGGAGCCGCAGGCAGGGTCTTCTCCTACATGAGCCGTTCCCTCCATGTTCAGCGGATGCTAAAAACTGCCAAATGATGATATTATTTTCCCTCATGCTGGTCATAGACAATGTTTTGCCCCTCAGGAATTGCTTCTCTGACACCTTAATGTGTTGCTCTAAAAATACTCATACACCACAGTGGTTTGAAAAAGTCGGGGTTGGTTTACACAACGCGAGCTGAACTGCAGACCTGACCTTCCTCTGCAGAGCACTGCTGCTAGTTCAGTGCTGCTTGAGGAACTATTCATCATTCCTGTCTTCTTCAGTGAACTTGTGAGTCTGTCTAATAAGGACCACACACATAATCTTTTATTTATGTAATGGTCTATTTATCAATGTGAGGTGAGAATTTGACCTTATTGTACAAACTTTGGTATTCCCAAGACATGTCGATGTGCGGTCTCCTCTTGCAGCTCAGCCTTCCCTTACCCTTTTGCATTTTCATTTCACTTTTCATTATGTAGCTAATTAAGCCTTACTTATCCATAAGCACCATTGCACAGTTTGCTAGCTAGGGAAAAGATCTCTGAATATAAGAAAAAGTCTCTATACATATAAATGTATTGTGTATGGAGCATGGGATTTTCTTCTGAAGTAACTCATAGTTGATTCAAATCAGAATGATATTTTACTAATGGCATTGCTATGAAAGCAAACTATTGACCTGTCTTGTAAGGGTGTGCCCATCCCTGTTCAGTTTGGAGCAGTAAGGGAAAGAAAGAAATAAGAAGCTGTTGTATAATCCTCCTTTCTGTCATTCCAAATGATGAAATGGTGATTGATGTAGGTTTACAAAATATTTACCTTCAGACAGGCACAGAGCTTGAGCTAGCTGAATCTGGAAGTCAGAAAAAAAAAAAAAAAAGTAATCAGGAGGGGCTAAATAAGGAAAATGGAAACTGGGTTCCAATGTCAACTGTAGTGGGGACGGTGTCTACTCTAAAAAACAACTAAAAAAATAGTTTGGGCATCTTCTTCACTGAGCTGGGATTTCTATGGGTTTGAGGTTCACTCTGTGCAGTTTCCAAAATATTTTTTTTTATGTTTTCACAGTGTAAAGATATTCTCTTATAATTTCAGACTTCACCCATCCATTATTAAGCTGCACTCTACATAACACATCCATTTGTCTGAATTTTTGGTGATTCTAAGGTCTCAAGCTAACGACTTATATAGAGGCAATCCAGGTGCTGCACAGCTCTAGGTATAAATGGGGGAAGAAGTCTTGGTAGGAGATGAACCTTCAGACCCATTTGAGCTGAGTGATCTTAAGAAATTAGACTAACAGAGCTTTACTCTTCTCGCTCTGGAAACAAAAGCAGAATAAATGAAAGTGCACAGTATTTTTCTTCTTTCTTGATGCAATTTGTGCCTGAATCAGAATTTCAGAAAATACTTGCAGCAAACATTGAACTAACATGTAGTTGTTTCAGCTAAGCTTGAATTTTGCCTTTAAAGTCAAATCAAACCATGAACAACTCCTCATATGCACACACAGGTCAGCCCAGGCTCAGATGATTTTACATGATGTTGTTCTCCAAGTGTATGTGTAACCTTTGCAGGACCTTTAAAGTTGGGCAGAAAATTTGAACACAGGGTGATTTTACATGAGTACCTGCAACTTTCAGCTAAACCTGGGCTGCTCTTTGCATCTGCTTTGTGCTTCCCTGCACCAGATCACAACAGCTGCTCCTTGTCTTACATCTGAATGTTTTAATTCAGAGATTTAACTTAAGCTAACTTGACTTTTCAGGCAAGAGTCCAAGCCTTGTGAACAGAAAAACAGGTTTTGGTTTATGAACCCACTGTGAACTGAAGCATGCAACGTTTGCCTGGCTTTAGTTGCCTGTTTCCAGGGATACTTGAATTTGCTTAAATAAACTTCCATGTTTCTAATTTTCACTCTTCTTATCAGGGGAATTGTGTGCATTATGTTTCTTCTGCTGGCTTCAGATACTGCTCACGGGGATGAACGGCAGTAAAGTTCAATTTGTATTAAAGGATATGGCGTGGTAAAGTATATTTAACATTTTTAATTGACACTAGGTAATCAATCTAATTTGTGTGGGGACCAAGCGGAAGGTACACAAAGCTGAATGCTTCATTCAAAGACCAAGGTATGGAGGTTAGTCCGTTGGACTTGGTGTAATGCTCTGTGAGCATATGTTACCGGACTCGCCCACTAAAGAAGAAAAGCCAACGTGTGTCATTCCAAGTACAGAACAAGCACCTCAGGATATTGTGTTAAACCGTGATTACTCACTTGCCTAAAGTACATTGTGTCAGACTGCAGGACTAGGACATGTGCTATCGTGATTTTCTGTGTATCAGAACAATCCTTTTTCCTCCCTGCGGGCTGATGGGCATTAATACGATAAGCCCGCTAATTTAAAGGTACTCTACAACTTTGCCTCAAGTACATATGTGTATATATTTATTCTAGTCTATAAAAAAATAAAAATGCACAGAACAATTTCTCATCACTGCTGGGATTATATGCCAAGATGATTTGTCAGTACTCCTACAGCTTCAATGCCTTTCCACCTATTTCTTCCACCTTTCCCCTTTTATTTTTATCTTTCAATTTAGTGTTTTTAAATTCAAGGAGATAACATAGCTACCTCAGGGGAGAAATTTTATGCCATTCCACAGTGCAAATGGCATTCTTAAAAAAAGGTATGCTATTATTCTACAGCTTTTAAGAATCATATGTACAAAACCAAAGTTATGGAGGTTTTTAAACTATACCAAACAATTTGTAAACAATTGTGGAGCAAAGGCCTGGCTCAAACCCCTGATAGCTAGCTAACTCCTAATTAGTCCGGATTTCACTGAGAAATAAGGGGTTAGACTGGTAGGTAGTATCTGGGACATTAGATTTCACTGTAGATTTTTTTCAGAGTGCAACAGGGACTGGAGAACCCAGACAGATTGTCATTGCTGTTGAAGAACACAGTAAAATGTTCATCAGTAGGGAAGGAAAAAAGGACCAAAAGCTGAGGCTCCTTTGAGATATAGCAAGAAGAAAGGGAAAATGTTAACTGTCATTTCTTTGGTATTTTATAGTTTTAGGGTAAACACCTTGAGGGAAATAACAATATTTCAATTGAAAACCATGGAGTAGTTTGAGTTGGAAGGGACCTTTAAAGGCCAACTAGTCCAACTCCCCTGCAGTGAACAGGGACACCTACAGCTGGATCAGGCTGCTCAGAGCCTGTCCAGAAGTTAGGGTAATTGCTGCAGCAAAACTTCTTCCTGAACCCTAATGTTTTTTGGAACTGATAACATTCTGAAATTTTGTTTGGCTTGAAGTTTCTTACAGTTGATCTCTATCAAAAGAATCCAAGCAATTTTAGGTTTGCTTAATTTTATTATTTGTACAGAATTCCTCCAACCACTTATGACTTATGTGCCTGTGAAAAACAAATATAAGCTCCTTGTTATAATCCTAATTGAGCTGTAATACTCTCCCACTGGGTACTCCTCTGTCCCTTTAGGAAACTAAATCCCTTAAAAAATCTAACCCCTAATCCACTTACTTTCTTTAGAAAATCAAATTATGCAGCCAAGGGTACTTTTGGATACCTAAGTACCTTTGTAATCCAAACCTAGGTCATGTTCTGAAGTGAAACTGCAATTGCATATCCCTCTTGATTTGAGCTGTTACCTGTGCTGGGGCTGCCTAGAGGTGATCATCTCTGCCTACTTCCTTCTCCCTGTCTCCTGTCGAGGGCTGGAGCTCCAAAGTCCCAAACCAGTGGAACATAAGCACTGGTACTTAAGTAGGAAACAGTGACAAGGTGAGGGCTACCACCCCAGAGTTTTAACCTATGTAAGGCTGCTATGGTGGCTGGTACCATTGCCTTGTCTGTGCTGTGCTTGGGAAAGAAGTTATTTTCTGTTGTGGATGAGCTAACTCTGGTCACTGCTGTTTTCCTGTGATGTTGCAATAGCAACAGGGCTTTGGTGGCAATGATGGTCTAAGGGACAGAGGGAAGATAAGTGTCATAGGTGGAGGTAATTTATTAGACCAGGCTGTGATAGCTGGAGCTTGTGTTTGCAAACTAGCCCTTTCTCTATATAGGGTTAAGGAGCAATCCCTGTAACCTGGCCTCATTTTCTCTAGAGCTAAGCCAGCAGGGCTAGTGGCACTGAGGGCAGCCATTTCAGCTCAGTCCATCTGGGGGGTCCCTCTGTCCCTACCAGCTGACATACCATGCTGTAGGGGATGAGCAGCTCCTGCTCCCTCGCTTTGGCTGTTCCATTTCAAGAGGGAAAGATTCGAGACTGAGAAGGAGGGAGAGTGTGGTTTGGAGGACAGCAATGCCCCTGGATCATGGCCAGCAGGGAGAGCTGCTGGAATTGCAGGAGGGTCCTTGGAGTGAGTGCAATGCCGAATGCTCTTGGATCTTTTTCTTAGGCTCTTACAGTTTTATTCCATCTCTAATTATATGTGGAACTAAATCCTGAGGAAGGCTGCAGGGAAAAAGAGCTACGCTACAGTGGGAGAGGGGTGGCTTTCACGTTAGCTGGCTGCCTTTCTATTACACATCTCAATTAGACACACGCTCCCCAACCTTCAGCACAAGTGGAGTTGGGGAAGCATGCTGCCAGTCACACGAAATGGTCTTTTGTTATGAAAATATCTGCTGGTGTTTCCAGCTGTGCCTGCACGGATGGGTGGCTCTGTGGATTTCAGAACTGGCAATGTGAAAGTCAGTGATGTGGAGAAAAAAAAAAAAAAAAAAACATTTCTCTTGGAGTTCTTGGATCTGTGCAAAACATGTATGGAAAAAATGCTAACTGCTCTGCAGTTTAAGGTAAAGTCAGTATATGGATCTGCCTGGGCTCTCTTACCCAGAACAGTCCTTGTCTGACAGAAGGGTCAGTGTTGGATGAGTTCTGTGCAGCTGGATAGAGGGCCTTGGTGTGGCTGAATCACTGTAACATGTAACTGGTTATTGGCATCTGTATTGATTAGCTGACTGCAAATCTTTCTTACAACACTGAGGCGGAAGGAGCCTGCTCCTGCTAAGTGCCAGATGTGACATTCAGCATTTAGTACTGCAGCACCTCCCTTCTACCACAAATATCTGTCCTACAGTCTCTTTATGTAGCAGCTGAGCACCAGGTGACACTTGAGGTACCTGTCCTTCCACCAACCTGAGGCACGCAGTGCTCTTACATGTGGGCTGAGATTTGTTACAGCCGCCAGAAATTGCAGTGCCCAGCCTGAGTGCAGTGTTCAGAAGCAGATCCCTTCTACCCTAAAGTCAACTTTTAGTAGCATCTGGGTCTCAATATTGACTATAGAAGGAGTTTCTGCAACAAGATGAAATACCTAGCACCCACTGTTGCAGGCTTGGAAGTACCTGTAGGAACGTGGTCCCATACCTTCTCAATATAACAAATGAAGCACAGGGCAGAACGAGGAGTTAGGGTGTCCTGTGTAGTAAGCTCTGTAATGCCAACCAGTCTCCAATTCACTTTGGCTTTTAACCCCGTCGAATAACAACATATCAGTAATTCTTACAGTACTGTGACACTGCTTTAGTGAACTTTGCTTTTTTTATTTCTGCCTTTCGGAGTGGGGAAGAAGAATCATGAGATATGTAGGAGTCCACATGTAGTAAAGAGGCCACTTGTATCCCATCAGAGTGCTGTTTTCATCTTTGTGTTGAAAAATATTGATTCTATTGCTTGGCCATGGCCTTACAGGTCTCTGTTTTTACGCCAACATATTTATCATAAATTACCAACCTCAGAGGGGATGTGATGGTTAGAAGTTGGTCTATAATTATGTTAAAAGGTGTTTCATGTTTAAAGAAAAAAAAATAATTTGGGGAGACTTAAACAAAAAAGGACCTTTAAAAATATTTCCATTTCAATTCAAAAGTGGTTCTACAGGTGCTGAGTCACTCTGGTGCTTACATATGCACTGCCAGCTCCAAGAGCATGGTGGTTCCAGTGGTGCCCCTGGAGTTATTGCTTGCTTGAAAGAGCTGTGGTTAAGCTGAATCACCTCCAGTCATTCCAATTTCAGTGGTCAAAACTCATGCTGGTGCACAACACAGAAGCTGCATGCAGGCTTTCTCCCACGCAGGAATGCGGTGTTTAGGCAGCACCCTGTGATCTCTGGAAAATGTTATACTAATATTGTGGAAGTCTGCCCCAGCTAGACCCATGGGCATGTCCTTTGGTGATACCGGCATGGTATCTGCCTCTCCAGCATGGTGTGTCTTCCCTCCATTTAGCCACAGGATCCACTTCCAAGAGGAGTCAGCCTATAACCGTTGGGACACTGTCTCCACTGGGTTTTGTGACTAGTGCTATGGCACGCTGGTCACGCTGCAGGCAGGCTGACACCCTGTGCTCGCTCCCAGGAGGGCTGCAGCAAGAACTCCTTGCCACGGAGTGTCAAGGGAAGCTGGATCCTGTACTCCTGCAAGCTTTTATTACTTTCTCCTAATTATAATAGTATTTTTTTTTTCTTTTTGTAATCTGCAGAGATTACTACAATTGTGTTGAGATTCTTTATCTCCTTTGTGCATACTTATCCTTTGATGATCTATGTATAGTATTACTACCTCTCCTCTAATTACATCTGCCTGATTCTTCAGCAAATCTTTTAAGGCAACATTAATCAACTGAATTTGGAACAGAGAGCACCTGAGGTGTCTCATGCAAGCCCTCAGATTTAATTTAAATTGTGCTCTCAGAAATGAAAGGCAATTTCCCAAAGATTTTTTTAAATTTAACTTCAAAGCCTCCCAAGTATATTTTATTTTGATAGATCTCAAAAAGAGGAGCATTTTTTATTGCCAATATATTCAGCTCTTAGATGTATTCAGTTTTCACAAGTAAGGTAGAAAAGCATCAGTAGTCTATCAAACAACATTTAAGGAGTTTTCAGTAGCCACTTGGGAACCATAAATAAGCTACAAGCTTGTTGCAAGGGAGTATATTTTATATCTCCATAAAGAAAAGATCTTCCCAAGATCTTCCCTGGTTACAGTGTTGTGTGTTTGGAAACATACTGTTGTTGTTTCTTTTTTTTTTTTTTTTTCCCAAGTTAGACACTTTTCTTACAATGAGAAAGTTATTTTACCCTGGAAGAAAAGCAGTATAGATATTCACTTTATAGTTTGAAAACTGTTCCTCAGAAGGCTTGCACCAAAAGCTTTATGTAGGAAGACATTACAAATTCCAGCCTCAGGAAAAAAAAAAAAAAAAAGCCCTTGGGTGTTTCTAAATTGTCACAAAATTGAAGAGAAAGTGCTCTTTGGGTACAAGCCAATCTGGATCTGTCCTTCAGCAAACTCTGGCTCATTCATCTTGGTTTACATCAGACTTGTGGACATCAGAGCGAGATTTAGACTGCATCAGACATGAAATGATTGTAGAGCGTCTGTTGCAAGAGATTTGAAGCTGCACCTGAACTAAGGCCATATATAAAGCCATATATTCCAGGACCCTTCTCTGGCCAGAGCACTCTGCTCTCTTCTAGTTTCCATTCACCTTTCCTGATTCAGTTTTTAAAGTGCCTGCACAGAGGCACAAAATAAGTCTCTGCTCAAGCTGATGTTGTCTCTGTTCCTCATTTAACAGTTAGAACAAGCTGGTCAGAAGGACCCCCTGCAGCATGTCTTACAGAACAGCTTGTGAAGGGCTTAGTGGGGTTGATGAACTCAGGTCAGTAGTTTCTGTGAAAGGAGGTGGTGGGACGCAAAACCTGTGGGGGGACCGCAGTCACATCATCCTGTGCTGTAGGACAGGCAGAAAGAATCGTAACACAGATGTAATTTGGCCTGGGTGTGTTGATAGCACAGAACCATCAGCGTCTCTGTATCTGTCTGGTTCCTCCTCTGACAAGTTGCTGTGTAAGCTGAAGGTTTTGCAAGTAGAAACCCCTTTTTGTCTGTAACTAAAGTAAAGGTGTACTTCAAAGTGAAAATTGTTGGTTTTTTTCCTTAGCTCTCCAAACCTGCTTCTCTCGGCCATAAGGGAATTATATGTTAAATGCAGACATGAGTAATAATGGAAGACTGAGCTTTTGCTAGCAAATTTGGTACTAAAAGGGGGTAAGGGGGAAATCACCTTATTCAGCTGATGGGTGTCTTAATGAATAATGGTTTAGGAACTGTAGATCTTAGTCATAGGCCGTGGCAAATATTGTTATGTTTGAGCGTTAGGCTGCAGATATGAAACCTTGCATATATAGTAGTTTTGTACTAACTTCTTAGAAATTATGGGTTCATGACTCTTCAGCATTAAATTCAAGCAATCTCTATTAGTGGAGCACTAATTCTTCTGCACTTTTATCGTATGTGTGCAAACAGGTCTATAAACAAGAGCACCAGAATGAACCCATATAAATCTGCCTGACACTACTTTTTTCCCCTTTCCTCTCTATTCTCTTTCTCTTATTTTCTTCACTCAAGAGTGCATTAGAGCTCTAAAAAAAAAATAAAAATAAACACTTTTATAATGACTTCCTGGGCTTTGCTGTTTACTTTTTATGTTATGCTTTCCTAATGCTAAAGGAGTGCTCTGCCCAGGCTTTCAGCACCCTTGATAGTGTTTTGAAGCAATAGCAGTAAAATTGCAATAGCATCTAGGGGTCTGTGGGGGCTGAAGTTCCTATTGTGCTGTGTAGTTGCTGGCTGTGTCTGCTGCTAGCTTATTGTATCTCACCAAGTGGGATGGAAGAGAGGGCACCGAGGGGCTGAGCTGGGAGCTAGGCTCAGGGAGCACACACCCAAAGATTAGGAAAATTGTTTCCAGGGTAGTAGGAACATATTGACGTTTTCAGAAATAATTTGTAGTGCCATCTGTGCTATTTAATAGTCCATGAAGCCAATAGATAAGTTAAAGTTGGCATAGCTTCTGTGTGCTTCAGTAGCTTTAGATTAGAGTATATTCTCTTTGAAATGACAGGAATGATTTGGTTTGGGAAAGATAGAGATCCTCACCTTTTAAAAGCACTATTACAATAGTTTGTATTTCTAATGCATTTACTGTTTTGCCTCAAACTGCACATAACGTGCTGATCTGCTGATAATGTGGCATGGCTGAACTATGCTAAGTGCCGAAACCTCAATTCTAGAAACCACTGTTTCTTGTTGGACGTCACATGGGGGAGTCAAAAGTGCTCTTGGCATTCTCTGTGAGCCTTTTCACGGCAGTGGTGTGCAAGCGAATGGGTTAGATTTCACTCCCATTTGTATTCTCACTCTGACAAAAACCACTTGAATTTGTGTGTCAGCTTAGGCTTGTGACCAGCTGTTTGATTCAGTGGTGAAACTCTGGTATTTGCAAGCATGTGGGATATGGGACTGGCAGCGAGTTTCAGATCTGCAAACAAAATGTACCTGTAGGTCTGCTTGCTTCAAGTTGCCTTTTTTTTTTTTTTTTTTTCCTGTAAAGGCACTTTCCCAGGTAGGTCTTTGCAGGATCTTGGACTGAGAAGATGAGGCTTTTGGTGGAAGAAAAACTGCTGTGTTTCTGTGCCGTTGAATAGTGCCAGCTGATGCCACTAGGTCTTATTGGAATTGCAGAAAATAATCAGTGATAGGTGCTTATGTGAGATAGCATGTAGTTTAAAAAAAAAAATAAAAAATCACTTTCAAAGTCTGTATGCTGTTTGGCTCTTAGGATGGAAGAGCTCATCCAAGAGCCTTCACTGGAACTGTCCCAGATCTGAGCCAAGCTCCGAGCTCTGGGCAGTGGGTGCAGAGCTGCCCAGCCTGCTCTCAGCCCAGCCTGCGCTTTGTTGGCTTGGAATGTGTTTGCTTCAAATTCACATTTATGCAGTGAAACTTCATGAATTCTGCTTGCCAGGTCATACTGTCTGTGCACATTTCCATTGTAAAATGCAGTTGTGCCAGTTGGATGCGGGAAATCAGATTTTCTTATAGGACTGAGTCCAAGATTGTTTATTTCCATATTTTTCTTTTTTCCATTTCTTTAATAAAAGCCAGAAAATGAGGCAAATTTAAGCTATGCCCATATTGTCTGCTGGCACCGGAGAAATAAATCAGCAGCATTTTACTGAGGTGGTTTGTAAATACTGCTCAGCTTTTCTCACACTGATCACCTGATTGCCAGTTTGGCCTCCTCTGTGCAAGTACAGTGTGGCAGAAATGATTCTTCTGTAAAGCTTATGTACCACTGCCATTCACCTTGCCATGTACTGAACATCTTTCAGTTTTCAATTAGTGACTTTGATATTAAGCCAATCGGCAAATATTTATCTGATGAAGATTCTCCATTCATTAACAAAATGAGAAAAAATGAATCCGTAATAGCATCTAACTGCCCCATTAAGCAGCATTAGCCATTCATTTGAAGGCTATGTACATAAAATACAGTTTTCCGACCACCAGATGTTGATGAATAAACTGATGCTAACTTGGTGGCAGTAAAGCAATAAACAGGCCAGAGGTGAATTAGTTCCACCAGAAAGAAGCAACCCACCAGGAAAGCAGCAGCAGTGCTGTGATGGATGCTCAGGGGTGGCTGACTGCTGTTTTGTACACAGCTGTGAGCCCAAATTCTGGGAGAGTCAGAGAGCCAGGCCACAATGGTGTTTGCCTTTGTGGAATTCTGCTGTTGTTTATGGCAGCAAAGCCCTCAGGAGAGCTCAGCCTGGTCTGGGGGCTGTGGTAGTGGCGATCCTCCCCCTGCAGCTGATGGTGCTGGAGGGTAATTTAGGCACCACTGAATGGGATGGCTGAACAAAATCCCATTGGTCTCACTGTGGGGCCAGCAGTTGCCTAGATGCCTGGTCCTGCACTGATACTTAAATGTGACATGCTCAGGAGAAAGCTGCTGCACGCCTCCTTGGGTGCCAATGCAAGGGAAAAACCTGTCCTCACTCATAACCCCACCCTTCCAGAGGAAGCACCTCAGTACGTGCTGGCTTTGCTTTCGGGTGATTTAACAAAGGAAGATGAAAGCTTTGGAGATGAGACAGCTGAGCTGGAGGAGCCAGCGTGGGTGCGTAGGATGGGAGCTGAAAAGGAGCTCCCACTTCCAAAATCACTGACTGTTCCCTAACTTTGTGTGAGCCACCCATGGCCGTGCAGAGAGGATCACGGTTTCAGCATTGTTCCTTTCATTTTGCTTAATTAAGATATTCGGAGTGATTGAGTCAAGTTTTCTGTTCCAATACATCTTTTTGAAATAATGCTACAGAAATTAATCAACTCTTTTCTTAATCATCCATTTCATTCTGACCCATCACCTTTCCTTACAGCACTAGCATGTAAATCTTATGCACGCTGAGTTAAACTATGTTAATATATTCCACAAATCACTCCCAGGGTTTACTGCATTATGTTGAGCAGAAATGTGATGTGACAGAGAATAGAGCGGAGAGAACACATGTGCCTTTTTGGAGACACTCTGTAACTCTGCTTAAAGTGTCAGTCTTAGAAAATACCCGTTCTCTACAAAAAGCACCCAAGTGCTTACAGTGCCCTTTGCTTCCATTTCCACTTGTTGCCCGTTGTCTTTGACCTGAGGGATGAGGAAAAGTAAATATCCATTATGGATGCAAACTGACGTTGGTGGGGAGCATTCGGTGCGTGTGACCTGACAGACGGGCGGTGCCGGGCGCCGCTCTGCTCCTTGTGCTGCTCATCATCTCTGTCATAGTCAGAGTTTTCTTTCTCTGGAAGAATAGATCGCTGTTTTGCTGCCTGAATAGCTGCTTCCTCCTTCTTGTATACAACACAAAGGCTATCGCTTAAGTATAAAAGCTTTTCATCAAATCTTTGCAGGATGTTCTTTGCCCAAATCTGCACTTTGAAGACATTTTTTTGCAGGACAATATCTGAATTACATCAACTGTGTGGCAACTTTTTTTTTTTTTTTTCCTGAAAATAGCAGGATTTAGAGTTAGAAAGTGAATAAAAAAACTGCTGGAAGTGTCTAAGTAGAAAAACTTGGAATTTTCTTAGTGAAACAGTGTTGTTTTTTTCCTAATTGAAACCTCTAAAAGTCCACATGATATATTTTTCTCCCCTCCAAAATAAAGCTCTGCTTTCAGAAAATCCACTGGGTGCAATTAGCAGAGATGGTAGAAATACTCATAGTAAAAGATGAAGCAGCTTAAAATCCAAAGGGGTTTAATTCTGAATTAATGCCATGATCCTGCACCCACTGATACCTGTGTTTAGCTTTAAACACATGGAAATCAATTCAGCCCAACTGAGAAAAAAATCCTATTTGTGATTGCAGCGATATACATGTTGGGTTCGTAGGATGGGGATGGGATCCGTAAGCTCTCTTCCAGCCACGCTCTGGGGTGCAGGCTGGGGCACCCCAGGGACCCTGAGCTGGGGATTCCTGACCAGGAGCACTGCAGGAGCACAGGGGCATGGGCAGCCAGGCTGGGGCGCACCATGCCGTGCCTCTGCAGGTGTCTGGTAACGGCTGCAGTTAGTGATGGGAGGGGTGTGGGGCTGGACGTGCAGCTCACAGGCACGTGTGGAACAAAACGTGCCCAAATGGTGCACGCAGAGCCTCCGTCTTTATGTTTGCTTTCTAATATTACTGAAGAAAATCACTTTCAAAGTCTAGGGCTGAACACCATCTTCTTTTTCTGTCCTATTATCTTCTATCTACTGTGGTTTACGAAAGAAACACCATGTAAATATTTTATGATAGGGCCAATTTTGTTCTCTCTTCTCTCCCCTTCAAGAAAGCACTGATAAATATTGCTTTGTTTTTGATTCATCCTCTGTAATAGCTTTCTCTCAAGCCCAGAAAAATCCTATACAGAGACACAGACTCTCTCTCTTTCACAGAAGAGATATATTGACTTCTTGGTGTAAATAATAGTCTTTTTTTTTTTTTTTTTAGTGGTATAGTCTTGTATCGTTATCCTGATTTTAGTATCTGGATAGATCTCCTTCACACAGAAGGGCTTCTTATTGTAAGTCAAAGCCAGAGTGAATGAACTCAAAATGAATTTAAAACAAAGAATTAAGACACATTAATTGGCAGTGCTATTTTCTCCCTTTCCCTTTTAAATATGTCTGTGTGTGCATACGGGTGTATATATACACATGTACCTATGTGTACACAGGAACAGTGCTCGCACTAATTTCAGCTTGTATGTCTCAGCAGATGCACATGCAGAGACGAATATATGAATAATTTGCTGCTGCACAGTAACAAGTGGATGTTTGCTTTCTGAGAGATGAAGAACTTGTAAATGTCAGCCTAGATCCAGGGACTTGGTCTCCCGTCAGCTTTCACACTCAGCTTGGCTGGGACACATAACAAGTGAATAGGTTAGAGAATTCACCCTTCAGTCAGGGTGCACATCTTACATGAATTGTAGAAATCAGTCCTTGCTGTCCACAGCTGAAATCCAGGCAGTTCCTCATCCTCACTCTATTACTGGTGTGATAGCAGAGGGAGGGGGCAGAGGGGAATCTTTAAAAAGCCTGTGCTTATTCTTCTCAGTCTTTTTTTTTTTTTTTCAGATTTCTGAAATACAGGTTCAAAGAAAGGGTAATTACTTTCTGCAACAGGCATTCATCTAATGGGAGAGTCATTTGCAATGAAAATATTTTAAGAGCTAGGTGAAATGTTGCTAATGATTTGCTTTGTCAGGTCCTTAGGTAGCTGCAGGCCTCACTGAAGGTAGCAGGAACTGGAAGCATCATCCCCTTTTCTGCTCATCTCTCCCTTGCTTCTCATAACACCTCCTTATTACCATAATCTCGACTCTTTATGGGGGGCAGTGATGGGGACAGAAGGGGCTGAGTTGTTGGAGTCTGAGCCCAGGACCAGAATGTGTCTGTGCAAGCTCCATGCAAATGCATCCAGAGCAGGCACTTGCTGTCTTCTTTGTGCATCTCAAACTTTTCCCTTGTTAGTTAATGGATTGGCTTCATGGTCCAGGAATCATTTTTTTCCTTTTTGTTTTCTTCTTTTTATTCTTGTAACTCAGCAGGACACGGCTGGCATGTGTGCCAGGGTGCTGTTCATACCAGCGCTGTGTTCTGCAGGCTGTAATTTCATGGCGGGCTGCAGCCCAGCATACATCCACAGCAATCACTGCCGAGGCCTCAGACAGATGATTCATGTCAAGGAACGCACACTCCATTGTAAGAAGTCTGAGATTTGGGCTATCTGGAAGGCACAGGGATCCCTGAGCTTGTGTAAGAGCTGGTTACAAGGAGAGAGAGGCACTTGGGAGGAGCGCCTTCCCTGCCGTTACTTGCGCTTCTGCACACAGGCTGAACGCATTTAAGATAGGAGCAGGGGGGAGAAAATTAAGACCTATTTGACTCACTAGCAGTACAAGATGTCTTCATTCTTTCTTTCTTTTTTTTGTTTTATTATTATTTATATGTTTCTTCAAAATCACAATGAAGTCAGATTTCCAAACTATCCAAAAATGGGTCAGGATGTTCAATGTCACCTAGACAATTTGTCTTGTGATGATAGGCTTTCACAGAAATTCAGAATTATTCAAAACCCAGTTCCTCTCAATTTTTCCCCTTACTATTTTATTTGTTAATAAAATAAATAGTAGAACTAAAATAAATAATAGAATTGGAATAATATTCCAGGAGAAATTGTGTTAATACTAGTGCAATGTGACACTAAGGTCTTTTAGAATTTTCTGTAGAAACATCCATTAGACTATTTACAACCTACTGTAAGAGTACAAAACTTTTCTTGGAAGTAATTTGTTGGGAAATTTCACTGTAACTCTGGTGTAGTTAGATAACTTTTCCTGTCGTCACTCCAGTCTGTTTTTTTATGCTTTGTTCTGGTGTCTCTGTGAAGAAAGGAATGCATTTTTGCCAGAGTTGATTCACACCGAAGAAAGAGCACTCCGTGCAAAGCAAGGGAACACCAGACTTCTTGACCTGTTTCCTTCACTTCCTCCTGTTTCCAAATGAACTCTCAGATCCCAAGATCACTTATTTAATCTCTCATCAAAGTTGTACCTTAATGCCTATCCACAACCCCGCTAGAATTAGAAATAAAGAGTGTTGTCAGGTCCGGAAATGGAGTTATTTCACTTGTCATTTCTTGTTAGTTCTTTCTTTCACCCAAGATCACTGAGTGGATAAAATATTTAAAGCAATGTGCTGTGTTCTATCAAATGCAGCTGAGATGAGCAACAGGGACTGTCAGAAGAAGAGGTCACCAGGCAGTTTCACTTGGCTTTCTTCTAGGGCCCTTGTAAGCCAAGTGTTATGAAAAGAGGCCAGGCACATAGAGGATCCCTAGTTTAATACATAAAATGTGTTTTCAATAAGAGGATTTGGCTTGGATCCCAAGGATTATAGTGACATCTTTCTGATGTGATAGTTTAGGTCTCAGGGAGATTGGTAGAGCATACAAATTCATTTGTGTCTGACCCAATCAAAGCTAAAATTTAAAAACATATTTAGATCTTCTCTGGCATGGGTATATGGTGCTCCTTTGTTAATCAGAAGATCTGCATCTATCAGCATGAGAACAAATAGCAATGGGAACCAGTAGCCTAAAAGGCGCTGCCCAGATACAGCCAGTTTGGGATGGCTTAGGTCTGATTCACAGCGATCCCAAGCACCTGTTATTTCGGTGTTCATCAAAGCTGTCTAAAGCCAAGTGCCTCAAGATGAAGAGTCATAAATAACCAGACTCCCCGAGGCAACGTGATATTCTGTACCAACTGCTGTGTGTGGGGAGGCATTTCCAGACGTCTAAGAGCTTTGCTGCATCTCGCCATATACCTTCTGCACTTGTTAGAGACCTTTTCTCACACAAAATCATGGCCCTTCTCCAGGAGCTGCAAGCTTGCATATCTGACCCAGCTAACACAGCTTGTCTATGTAAAGGAATTGCATGTGCTGCAGGGCCTGCTGCTCATCACAAGCACAGAAGGGTGGAGTGTGCCTAGTGTTAGCTGTTCTTCATACAAAATAGGTGTGGATCCTACAGCTCTCGGTAGCAATACAGTTGTTGACAGCATTGTTTCCGTTATTATTCCTTTTTAAGGATTTTTAGTTTTTGTTTTCCTTTTTTTTTTTTTTTTTTTTATATCAACTGGAAACTCACTCCCAGCTGAATCCTGTCATTTTTTAAAAGACAAACGTAATTCCCTTTCCCCCTCCTCTCCTGAAGGTCACGTCTACCTTTATCAGACAAATCTCAACTTGTTTTTTAATGTTGTGTGAATGAAACTTGTGACAGCACTGGGACACTCTAGTGAGCACAACATCCCAATCTGTTGGCTGATGTTCAAATATGTGATGACAGATGTCAATCTAAGCAGGGAGAAAAGGAAATAAGGGACACAAAGTAATTAATCCAGCATCGCACATCAAGTCACTGGCAGGAATTGAGTCAGCACCTCCTTCTTTGTTGTCTTTGCCCCCTGTACCCTGCTTCAAAAAATGAAGAACCTTAATGTGGAAAGGTTTGTGTCCTATTTTTCTTTCCATGAGTCATTTTTGCTAACTTCTCCACGAAGACAAATATCAACTGATGATATTTTTTATTTCCAGTCTGACTTCTGCAGGTTTGGTAAGTTCGGTAAGCAGACACAGTTGTCCTGCTTCCAGCATACAGATGCTACTACTGGACAAAGATATCCTGTAATTATTACAGGTACTCTGTGAACTTCCACTGTCATGACAGCAGGGCTCACCAGAGCAGGGCTCTGGATGGAAAGGTCATGTGGATGATAGAGAAATTATGTTCTGTTTTCTTGCTAAATATTAATAACGGAAAATATGAAAAGTGCCTCTAGTTCTGCTGTACTTATCAGTATGTGTCCTGCCTGCCCTGAGAACAGCCTCTGTTTGCCAGGATTTACTTGAATGTTGCAATTATACAATTAGCATATTTACCCTATGCACATAATTATACATAGTTACCATAATCATGCTGATACGAGACAGGGGAAGAAAAACCCTGCGTTTAATAAGTCCCAGTGAAATTCAGATGAGAAACTCGGCAGTAAAAGAACATTAAGGGCTTGATACAACACCAAAATGATTCATATTCAAATGCCACAGAAGAACATAGGATTGCCAGAGAGCTGCTGGTTTTAAGTATTCAGATGTTTGTCTTCCTGTGAGAATTTCCTTGACTGTGTATGATTTGTGGCAAGCTTTTGTGAGAGAATAAACTCTAATGCAGTAACTAACAGATACGATTATACAAATACACACATTCAGAGGTGTATTTCGGGTGTCCTGGAAGTGATTGTTCTTTAACTACTACAAAGCTGTAGCATTTCCAGACAAAACAGTGCAGCAGCTCGGGCCTATTGTTCTGATTTACCTGGATAGAAGGGGATGAAAGAGCAAACCTCCACAGTTACTGCTCCAACCTTGAAATGGTGTAAATAAGGTGGTGGCCTGCAATGCTATTTAATGGCATAATTATTTTTATGTTGGAAGCTGGGGCTGGCACTGGACCGTTCTTCCAAGCTTCTGATGGTGCCATATATTAGGAAAAGCACCGTCGGTGACAAAGGTCGCGTACAGCCAGTCCAGGGTATAGCAGGAGAGAACGATGTAAGCAGAGAAGCTGAGTGAGCCCGCAGGGACTGTGTGAGTGGAAACCAGAAGGGAGGAGCTTGCCAACACTTGCCTTTTTTGTTTTTTGTTGGAGGCTGAGCTGGTGATGTGTTGACTCTTACTGTTGTCCGCGCACTCTGTGGCGGTGCACTGGGCAAACAGAATGTCTTGCAAGTACAACTATGCAAAAGAATTGACATGGATGTGTTTTGCAGCTTAATTGCTGTATTATGTTATATTAAGTTTCTCATTCAGCAGATAATAGGGCAGGAAGGAACACTGAGAGGTCGTTTGGCCATGTCTGTGCCCCAGGGCAGGCTCTACTGTAGCTGAACTATACATGATGGGGAGTTTCCAGCCTGTTCTTAGTAATGTTTAATGACAGAATCTCCAGTTCCTATAAGTAATCCATTTTAGGGCTTCGTTAGCCTTACTATTGGAACAATATTCTTGCTGTCTAACTTACATCTCTCTTGCTGCAGTTTAAACTCGTTATTTCTTCTCCTTTTCATTGTCTAGCTACCTTGAAGCCTTTTGTCATGTCTCCCTTGAGGCTAGAGCAATGGAAAGCCAGGGAAGGAAGGGCAGCAGTGCCTTGCATGGAGCTGGGAGCTGCTGTCTGCTGCTTTTTATTCCTTCTCCTCCTTTTCCTTGCCTTTTTCAGTCATCTGGAGCATCTGCTTATACAGCATACTGTGAGTCACCAGGGTTTACAGAGAGGGCAAATGGGCCTATTTGGGGGCACTTCAGCCTCTAGCTACAGCTCTGAGTGGAGATACAAGTGAAAGTGCAAAATATTGGTAATTCCAAGATTTCATTCTGGAAATGGACAAGGCATCCTTCATCACAGAGGAAGTGCAATAGAGCGAGGGAAGTGCTCCATGGCAGAGGGACCGAATCTGGCTAGTGTAGGTAGCTTTATGGGAGTATATCCAAGATGAAGATGGATATGAGAATTTGCCCTCCAGATGCTTTCTAGAGGTGACTTGCATCAGCGTGCATATGCCAAATGGAAGGTGATTGCACCCCTAAAAACTCTGATCTCCAGGAATTCACATAGGTCTACAGGTTTAATATTCCTCTTAAGTACATCACAATTTCCCTGCAGGAAGGTATAGCTGTTAACTAACATTTACAAGATTTATGGTTTACATTATATACCGCATGGCAGAGATACCTGACATAAGCTGCTGAGAGATCTCTTGGGTGCTGGACACAGTGTATGGGATGCTGTAGGCAGATCAGGGAAGTTTTGTGAGTGACTGCTTTTTGTTAATGCACTGATTAGGAGAAAGCAGCCAGCTCTTTCAAAACCTTCCTTTAGGGATTTGTGTTTTTACTTCAGAAACGTTAAGCTGAATTCTGTTCAGTGTCCAAAACAAGCTGCTGCTTATGTACAATACATACCCGTGCTTGCTTTCTGTAGATGAGTCAGTCTCCCATCAGGAGAGACCATTTCTGAAACCCTACCAGTTCCTAAGTACCTCTTCTTAATAGCTTATGACTTGTCTCCAAAGCCTTGCTGCATCAGCGTACACAAACACAGCTGTTAAACAAGAAACAGTAGTTTTGTAACGTTAATTGCTAATTAAAAGTGTTCTTTGTGTCCTGTGACCTTGAGGCTAGGCATTCAAGTGCTAAAATATGACCTCTGCTTGACAAATACTGCTTTGATGTGACCTATATTTCACAGATAACATTTTAATTGGTTTCTAGCGCTTACAGCAGCATAAAATAAATTGTTCCTGATTCACTTCCATTGACTAATGTATATTGCATTATTAATTAGTGTGTAGCTGTGCTGTAATGTTTGTGATGGGGAGATTTAGATGCCCAGAACGGCGTTGTTTTTCCCTTGGGTATTTGGACATCTCTAGTTTTTGCAGGTATGGAATAGGTTTAAAATAGCTATATCATAAAGAACAAGAGACTGATTCTCATAAAGGATCAAATTCTGGAAAAATAAAGGCACTTTAACAATGGTTAATGCATGCAATACAGAGTCTTTACTGTTATGAACATATTTCCTAAGGTGATGTAGAGGAGGGGTGTTGGAGGCTGCTCTGTTCTGATAACACCTGCAGAATACAGGCTCTCACTGTGCTTCTTGTGTGACTGTGTAGCACCTCCCTCAGTAATGTCCATCACTCAGCCTGGAGTAAGGTTCCTCACCGTGAAGAGTGCGAAATCTGTTACAAGTGAGATGAAAAGGAACCCATAATTCTGTGAATTCAGAGGAAATTATAGATATTATGTATGGAAAAGTTGAAGTAAGATCTTCAACTGCTATAAATTTGTACACCTCTGTAGTTGACCCGGTTGCTTGGTTATACTGGCTAAGGATCTGAATATTGCCTGAGAGGAGGATGAGGGGTTCTCAAGGAACTGCTGTGGAGCAGGTGGGTATTTTTCACCTGGCTGCCCAAGTCACTGAGCGTGAACAGCCACTGCTGAGGGAAGAGCTCTATAAATGTACTCCTGTGAGTCTCCAAGAGCGGGCTCTAAAGCAGAGAGAGTGCAACTGGTTCAGCAGCCAAGCAGAAAAAAAGTATATTTAAAAATTGCTATTCTGTTGACTAATTACCTTTAGGGACCCAGGAGAAGTGACACTTCTACGGAGTCATCAGCAAAAAAGTTCTGTGGTCTCATGCAATTCTGCTGAGTTGACAGGATTTTAGATAAGGTATTTTGCAGTGCAGATTTCTTAGAGTCCCTATAGGAGAAAAAAATAAATCTGAAATCTCTTCTGAAGTTAATTTCTAGTTTTCAGTATTTCCCTTCTTCCCTGGATTTGGGACCTGACGAGTCAGCTTCCGGCTGCAGCCGCTTTCTTGTCAGGACAGTCAGGAGTGATGTTGAGCTTGGAGTGTGGTTTAAATGGATGTGCCTGTACCAGCCAGAAAAAAAAAAAAAAAAAAAAAAAAAAAGAAAAGAAAAAATCATTTAGATTAGATTTTTGCTTTGCTTGAATTTTACAGGGGCAAAGCTCACAGCATCACAGCACAGCTGAAGAGCTGAGTTCCAGGTAGCTTCAGCTCCTGAGACTGAGTTTCTGTGATTGTGAGATGGAAGGTCAAAATGAGCAAAAAAAGTCAATTTGTTAAGAAGTGGCTTCTTGAAAAGATAAGGCTGTCTTCCTTCTTATATACTTATCATGTAGTTTAGTGTCTACAGAGAGAGTCCTTCAAACATTCCTTTCCACTTCTCTGTTCCTATGGAAGGCTATAGAAAACCAGATTAGGATTTGGGATTTCTCAGTGAAATTAGGTTAATCCCCTCTCCCTACCTACGGCTCACTTTTTCCATGTATAAAAGACAGGTTAATAATGTTTATTCAGCAAAAAGCTTTAGTGCCACATTATTATCTCAAATGCTTTGTAACTGGGAGCTTCTTAGTTAAATTTTTATCATTATTGCTAATGATGGCTGAGTTGATGCTAAAGAAGAGAGGGAGCAGTAGTAAGGCAGCTGGCATTTACCCCTAGCAGCGCTTTATGCCTGGCTGTGCCTGCTCGTGTGAAAGCACAAGAAGCTGGCATGGGGTGT
>VXAV01002234.1:6791-21757 GCA_013399715.1 Alectura lathami | reverse complement strand
AAAACCAAGCTTTTCCTAGTGCATGTAGAACATCTGCAACGTGTCTGCAGGGCGGCGTTCAGGCGCCTTCCTGCTTCCCAGGCCGCGTTTCTCACCGCGTTCAGCAGGAGGAGAGCACTCAGCCGTGTTCCCCTGGCCGGGCGACTCGCCCTGCTTTCCACTGGGTGTCAGTGCGGCCCTGCGCAGGGCTGGGCCAAGGGCTGCACGTCCCTCCGTCTGTCCCCCCCCACCCCCCGCCCCAGCTGCACGTCCCTCTGTCCATCCCCCTGGCTGCGTGTCCCTCTGTCTGTCCATCCCTGTGGCTGCACCACCGCTAGCCCCGAGGCGTGGGTGCTGGTGGGGGTGCTGCCTGCTTCTGCCTGGCGGAGCAGCCAGCTGGAGGAGGAGTGCTGAGCGTCTCCCCCTCCTTCATGTGCTTTCTGGTTAGGGTTACCCCTGGGACAGCAGGGTCTCTGTGTTGGAAAGATCCCCGTGGATAGCTTTGGCAGTGCTTGCTTTGAAGGTTGTTTCTGCACCCAGCCACCGTGTTTCATTCCAGTGCGTTTTCTTGGCATGCACTCGCACCGCTTTGGGTTCTGCAAGTTGGAACAACCCCAGTGCAGGGCAGCCGTGACTTCCCACAGGAAAACCAACTGCAGCATTCAAGTCCCGGCCCAGCCTGCAGCTTCCTTGCTCCCACGCAGGTGCCTGCGCAAACCACACGTGCTGAAGCGCTCGTAGCACGCATGGAGCCTGCAGAAACCGGCGAATCCTTGGCACCGCGTTGCAGGGAGCAGGGCATGCAGCAGTGCACGGCAGCCATCTCAGGTGCCAGAGCAAAACTGCTGACTTCAGAGGTAGGAGCAAGCTCCTGGCCTTTTATTCCTGCTAGCTCTGAGTAGGTAAGAGGACGGAGGAGGCTGGATTTCAGGTTTTGTGGTGTGGTACTGTCCACAGAGCTCCAGCTGAGGGCAGCAGGGTGAAAGGGTGCTGGTGGCCGGGGCACTGCAAAAGGGTTTTGAGGGCAAAGCCGGGAAGCAGCAGGGAGCTGTTGGTGCGGTTGCGCTGGTGGAACCTTTGTGATCAGTGGTGACATGCAAGAAGGATCCAGCTTCAGGCTTGCAGAAATGCCCTGCAGGGGACAGTTTCCCTTGTAAACCTGCAGCGTTTGCTGTGGAATCCCCTCCGCCGTGAGCAGATCCCACTGTACCCGTTTGTGATCCTTCTGGGAGCTGAACGCTGCCTTTGGCCAGGCACTTGTGGTTGGCACCCTAGAGCAGTGGGGTGCCCAAGCTGCCCCTCGACCTGTCTAATAGCTCCCGAATCCCACTGAGCATAAAGGGGAAATGGTTCCACGTCCCAGCTCCCAGCGCGTGGCCTTTATCAGCCGCCGGCGCGGCTTCAATCGCTGTGGGTAGGAGACGCGCTGGAAGCTTGCAGGTGCAGATTAGGTGTAACGTCAGGTTCACGCTGACCCCAGCTATATTCATCTACAGTTTTGAGTTATTCAACTTAAAAGTTACTTTGCTTCGAAAGAAATAGTAACAGAGCACCTCTCTGAAGCCTTGTGCAGCTGCCATAGCCCAGAGCCGCCTTCCCGTAACGCGCAAAGCGCGACTGCGCGCTGTGGAGCTGCCGTGCCAGCCGGGCTCCAGCCGTGCTGCTTTAATTACACCTCACTCAGCAGGTGGCCAGCACTCCTGCATCCAAACGAGTGGGGACGATGGATTGGTCTCTAATTATCCCGGCTGGAGCTCAGCTGCACTGCGCTGCCTGCCTGCTGAGGCCGCTGTTCTGAGCGCCTGCTGCATTTTAACCTCCTTCCTTGCAGCCTGCAGAAAGAAGTAGGGCAGTGCCTTAAAAGCAGGGTTCTTGTAGGGAACGGGGGCAGCTCCTCCTGGTTGTATGTGTTGCAGTTCTTAATTTATTAAAAAATACTGGCGTGTGCCCTGCATGGAACGTCCTCTGGAAGGTCTGTGTGTTTTTCTCTGTAGTTAAACCTTCCCGTGGCCAAGAGTGGCTGGTAAGCATGCTCCTCTTTTTTGAAGATCAGTATTTAAACAAACCAAAGTCCTCGGTTTTCCATGGAAAAAGGTGTTTTCCCCAAAGGATGAGCTAAGCCTTCCTGCTGGCATGTTTGGTTTGCTCCACTCATCTGTTGACTCTGCTGTTAGTGCCGGAGCCTTAGCCCACTGTGTGCTCCTGTGAGTCTGAAGTGTCGGGGGAGGGCACGCAGCCTTCTCGCCCCTGTAGATGCTCACACCTTTCCCATAATAATTCTTTCCACTGCTGACAACGTTCAAACAGAAAAGTTTTTTTTTCACCATGGAAAGGAAGGATTTATGTGGTGGAAGGGGAGCTGCTGGAAGTTGCAACGCAGGCGTGGTGCTGCCTGAGACGTGGGGATCACCAGGGAAATCCTTCTGCGCTGAGGTTCCTCCATGTCCCTGTTTGATCCTACACCCTCACTGCATGCTCAGAAGAGTTTTCAGCATTTCTGTGCATCAAGTGCCCAGCCACATTCCTTTGGAGGGGAACACAGACTGAAAAATGTTTTCCTGCAGCAGCTGTTTCCATCCTTTCACAACGGAGAAGTGGGAGAAGCATTAAAATCCAGAGCAGCAGGGGTAGAGACAGCTGGTGGGAAGGGGCACCAGGTGACCACAAGCACGCTGCAGCGTGTGCCCTGGTGCTTGGCTGGGCTGGAGCTGGGGCATGCCTGCTGGAAGCCAGGAGTCCTGCTGGAGCTCTGTGTTCCTGCAGTGGAGGCTGTTCTTCCAGCGATCCGTCTGCCTGCACCTTTCTGCTCCTGCTTCTTTTATTAAGAAGGGGAAAATCAAAGCGGCGTGGTGTGCTCAAGGCTGGAGGCAAAGAGCAGCTCATCCCCGTGGCACAGCAAACGCTGAGCTTCAAGGAGCCCTGTGCAGAGGGAGGGCTGAGGCAGGCAGAGCTTCGGCCCGCGCCAGCAGCCATGGGGCACGGGCACGGAAGCTTGCTTCTTTTATTAGAGCAGCCATAGCCGGAAAAAATAAACCCCATCTGTTTTCAGACATAGCTGTGCATGTTTTCAGAGTGCTTCTGTGGAAATGCTTTGGTCTTGGGCAGGATTGCTGGGAAAGGTTGTTGATGGGACTGATAATTTTGTCTCTTTTTAGCTCGTGAGTCAGACAGCGGGGAGTTACACCATGCCTTCAGCGTGGCAGGTTTCTCTCTCTCGGTCCTGCTGGGCCCTCGTTCTGCGTGGTCACTTGTGGGCTCTTTGGGGACCACAGGCTGTCACCTGGTGCATGTCCTTGCAGCAGCGAGCACAGGGGATCCTGAGCCGCGCTCCTCCCAGATGCTGCCACAGAGTTGCAAGAGGTCACCCCGGTAATGTCTTGTATCCTGGCTTAGGTGCTGTGCTGAAACACTTTGTGGAACCCTGCCTTCTGCTGGGAGAATTAATAATCGTGACTGTGAGCTGCTGGAGGGCGTGAGGGGGCCCACTGGCAATGCAGCGGGACAGCCCAGGCTCTGGATCGCCCACGGTGGGGCTGCCTGAGGGCTTTGTTCCTGCAGGTTGGGGTGGAGACCTCCCCATCCAAGGGCCTCCTCGTTAAAGGGTGGCTTAGTGCGGGTGGGAGGGCTCCTGCTGCTCTGTTACAGCCCACGCTTTGGGAACCCTGCCCCGGGCTCCGAGCGCACGGACAAGCCCTGCAGAACGGCCTGTGCTGCCCTTGCATGCAGCTTGGTACGTTCCACCTCCGGCAGCAGCACCCTACAAAAAATCCCACAGTTGGAGGTGTTTGCAGCAGCTCATTTAATGGGGTGCTTGCCGGGAACTCAGAGGGAGAGCAGCACTGGGAGATGACCTACTTGCACGTGGACCTCTCTGCGGAGGAGATTTAGTAATCTTAGGAGGACCATTAAAGTAATGCTGCTCCTGTTTGTTTGGAGATGAGGAAACGTGGCAATTTAATTTTCTAATGTCATGTTTTTGTTTTCAAGGCATCTAGTTTATTAACAAAGTTGGTCAGCTGGGAGAAAAAGCCCTGAAACCTCCCAAACGAGGTCACCCGTTGAGCAAGGGAGGGGGATCGAGAGGTGCTCGGCCCACGCCAGTGGCAAAAGGGGTCAGGGCTGCGGGGGGCGAAGGCAGAGCAAAGTCAGCCTGCATCTACCCGAGGGGAACGTTGTATGTTTTAATTCCACAGTACCTGGTTTTTAATCTTTTGCCTTTAAAAAATGAAATACTGAAATCAGAGGGATCGGCAAATGTTGAACTATCTTACTCCTCAGAGATATACCCATTACTTTGGTTAAAAAAAAAAATCAATTTCTTTCTTGTTTGTTTGCGCTTTTTTCCCCCATTCTGTAGTTTTTCAGCATAAGAAATGAAAACTGTGGAGTCTGGGATCAGTTTGGGTTCAGCTTGTCGCGGATCAGTGCTTTGTCCATCTCCATACGGAGCAGCTCCTCGCTGTCCCAAAGTGCCGATGTTAACGTGTTTACTTGGCAGTGCAGCAGCAGAGCCCCTTATCAAGCTCTGCGTGTGTGGTGTGTGCTGCTTATCAGATCTAGCAGGGCATGTGGGAGGCCTGCCTGGAAGCCTCGTTTTTCACTCAAACGTGAGCTGGTGGGGAGGGGGAAGCTCCGAGCCACGGCCCCAGGTCATGGTGCAGCACAAAACCCAGGGCCATGCTGACCCACAGGCTGCCTCTGAGCATCTGAAACAAAGCAGTTTTGGAACAGAAAAAAGCCAGTGAGAGCTGACAGGTTCCCCGAGGAGCCGCCTGTGGGTGCGGAGGAGTCGCCCTGTTGCTGCTGGTCCCAACCTGCCGTCGCCGCAACCGCGCAGAGCGACTGCCGGGTCTTGGGTCAGGGGCACTGCAAGAGTCACAGCTTTCGGGATGAGGAGCCTGGAGCAAAGTGGGCGTTGGTCTCAGATCTGTCATCTTTCCTTTGTGGTGCTATCAGAGCAGGAGAAACTCCTTTTAAATAGGAATTCCCTCTGTTGCTGTTTCGGTTCTGCAGAGCCAAGAGGCTGCTTTGTGTTTGCGCATCTTCTCCCCTGGTGCGTGTGGGCTCGCTCCCCGAGGAGCGGGGTCCTCCTCTGCTGCTGCCTGTCACTGACCCGAACTGGGAAGGGCTTTTGTCTGGCTCACAGCCCTCCGGGTTAGTGTGCCATGGCTTTGGCTCTGAATTCCCAACAGAGTTTTCACTTTGATTGTGTTTTACAATTAGCATGAAATGCGTTTAACATGCAGCTCCCATTGTCACCTCCAGTGACAAAGATATTCCAGCCAGCTTGCCCTTTCCCAGCAGTACAGGGAAATATCTGAATATCAGCCTTTGCAAACAGATTGTGGCTATTTCCAGGCGAATGTGTTTACATTCGTCAGCTTTCCTACTTCTCTTGAGTAATGTGCGGGCTGAATCACCCAACACGCCGTCAGACTGCGTTTTAACATTTGGGTGACACCAACGTTAGCGCTGCGGGACGCGCGCGGCGTGCTTGCTGCGGGGCACGGTGCGTGTGCGTAGCAAAACTCGCCTGCCATACGGCGCTGCGGACGCAACGGCTGAATCACCGGCAGCGTTCGCCGTGCTCTTGGTGCACAGCGTTGCACGCACCCGTGCATCCCTCCCGACAGCTGCAGCCTGCACGCCCGGCACCGCAGCCGGCGCTGCGCCCCGAGCACCGTGCCCGCCCCGCGCTGACTCACCACCACCTGCTGCCTGGGACTGGGGCTGGAACAGGCTTGCAGCGCTGCAGGGCGAGTTGCTTTCGTGCAGACCGCCCTGCCTCCCCCCCTCCCGGTCGGCAGGCAGCGCCGGCGTTTGGCCTGCGTGCGCCGACGGCGAGGGGGCTGGTTGTGGTCTGTAGCCCCGTGTGATTACGGCAGCTCTGCAGGCACCAGGAGTGACTGTCACCCTGCGTGCAGCAGCGCAGGGCGGTGAGTGCAGCTCCTCCTGCTCCCACGCCTTCACTTTGGGAGCTGTGCTTAGGAGCAGCGAGGGGCTCGGGGGACCGGGAGGGTGGGCAGCAGGTGCAGGTTTGGAGTGGCAGCACGGAGCTCTGCACGCCGTGCCACGCAGCCAGCATGGCCCAGCTCGTGCGTTCCCTCCCGGGGTCACTGAGGTCTCCTCTGCTCCGGTTTCAGTAGCCTTGCTGCAGCTTTCCTCCTGGAAACTGCACGCACAAACCTGGGGTGGAAATGTTCAGAGGAGTGCGTGGTTCGCGCTGCCAGCGCAGCGTGTGCCAGCACTGAGCAAAACCCTCTGCTGCAGAGCGCTGCTTGGTGCTGTGATCTTTGAACTGGCACGAGTTTAAAGACTCTGAACTTAAAAAAGAACTTCCACATTTACCCTGGAATTGGTCATGCAGCATTTGAACCAGTTCTGTCTCATGCCTGTCTCCTCCCAGCCACCCAGCAGCACAGCAGGCCAGGGAGCCGGGAGGCGGCTGCTCGGCAGCCACGCAGCTCCATGAGCATCAGAGAGATTCATGAGTCTGTTTTTCATATTTGTTCCAGGAAATAAGTTTCTAATGCTACCCAACACCAGTTATTAACGTCCCTCCTACCTGCGTGCAGGCAGGAGGCGTTGCTGCTGATTTACAATCACAAGCTTTTGTGCGGGACGTCCTCCCACGTCCTGCTGCTGCTTGGTCCCCGGCCAGCACAGCCGTTGTGTGCTCCCGCAGCTCGGCACAGCCGTTGTGTGCTCCCGCAGCTCGGCACAGCCGTTGTGTGCTCCCGCAGCTCGGCACAGCCGTTTCTCAGGCACCGGGCGCCAACGGCGTTGGCTCCGCGCTGCTTTGCACTGCTCGCTGCGTGCTGCCCCAGCCTGCGCTTGCTGGGCTCGGGGATTCAGCCGGGAGAACCAGCAGAGCTCCCCGCTTGTGACTCACCGCAGGGGGTTTCGAGGAGCAGCAGGAGTCAGCTGCGAGCCGCGGAGCACGAAATACCTGTTGGTACGGCACTCGCAGTGTTTCTCACCGGCAGATCACAAGATGCTTGAGAAAAAGTTAATCGCTGTAGCTTAGTTAATAATTTAAAGATGATTTTAATGGATATGAGGTTGAAATTATGATTTCTCCAGGTCAGCCAGTATTGTCACTGCTGCACTACAAACTCATTTTTTTTGCACATAAGCTGTTTCTCAACGACTCAGCTGAGCCCCGGGCAGTGTGCTGCCTGCCAGGACCGTTTGTGCAGGCTGCAGCCCCTCCTGCTTCAGGATCCTCCCTGGGTTCATTAGGAAGGGGCCCGCTGGGCTTCGCTGCAGCCAGCATCTCCTCACAGGAGCTCTTTGCTTTAACTGCAGCAAGCAGCAGGGCTGAGTCCTGTGTCCCCGCCACCCTGCTCGGAGGCGTTTCTGGGTGACCAGGAGCATCGCTGCGTGGCGCAGGGGGTTGTTTGTAGGGGAAGACCCTGAGGGGTGCTGATGTGGAAGGTGCTGATGGCGTAGGATCATCAGCTGGCACCAAGTGCTGCTGCCGGGGGGGGGGCGCTGGGGATTAACACAGACCCCCCTGCTGGAGGGGTTTGGAAATTTGGGCTGTGCCAAAGCAGGGGCTTGCTGCACGGTAACGCTGCTCTCAGCACACGGAGTGGTGGGAGGAAAAACAGCGCTGCTGCCCCAGCCAGGGTGTGAGAAATCCAAGCCTGCGAGGAAAGGCTGCGTGCGGCCCTGGAAAGGTCACATTTGGCTGCGTCTGGCTCGAGCCCCTGTAATGCAATAAATGATTTAAGCGCGGCGCCACGGAGCCAATTACCCTGGGAGATCTGTGGAGAGCGCACAGCGGGGTCTGTGCTCTGTCAGTGCTCGTGTGCTGGCGCAGAGGTGGGTCTCGGGCGGCGGCGCTGCCCCAGCCCAGCTCTGAACTCCGCGCTGCCCGGCCGACGGGCGCTCACGGCGGCGCAGCGGAGCTGTGCTTGCCGCTGGCCCTGCGATGCGTCTTGCCCCTTGGTGGCCAGACTCTGGTTACCAGCACTCCCCAAACCGCTGTCCCGGTCCCTCCATGCCACGGTGGGGACCAGAGAGGGCCGGAACGCCCCCGTCGAGCTCCTCCACCGCTGCCCTCGCTCAGCCGCGCGCGAGGACGACGCCGCAGCCTTGCGGGGCGTTTCGTGGCACAGCCTGGCTGGGCGCAGGCTGCTCAAGCTGTGCCGGAGTCGCAGCTGTGCTCTGTGTCCTCCTGTCCTGCTGGACGCCGGCCAAACACCGCCCGCCGGCCCCGCGGTGGGGCCGACGCTTTCCCTTCTTACCCAGAGAAGCCAAGTCCCAGGGCTGAGCGTTTTTTTTTTCTGCTGTGCCTCCATATATGGCCATATGGGCGCAGACGGCAGCTGGGAGTATTTCTGTGAACTTTGGCTGTTGTTTTTTTTTCCCTTGGACATGTTGTAAAGCTGGGGCAGCCGGGACAGGGGACGATGGAAGCGCTGCGGTGCAGCAGAGCTCCGTGCGGTTTTCCTGGGGGTGTTTGGTGCCGGGCTAGCTGACACCCAGGCGACGGCCCCTGTTGTGTAAAGTAAGCCAAAAAACAAAACAGTTTGTGCAGCACATTGTGGTTGCCTCTTTGTAGAGAAGCAGTGCGACGTGCTGTGCCACCTTTGGAAAAATAACCGTTGTCTTTCCGAACAGAGCGTCGCCATTTTGCTGAAGATGTCTGGCAAAACAGCGAGCACCACCAACAACATAGCTCAGGCCCGAAGGACTGTCCAGCAGCTGAGAATCGAAGCCTCAATAGAGAGAATAAAGGTGAGAGCTCGGCCTTCAACGCCCTCCTTTTTCTCCCCTTTTCCCCCGATGTGATAAGGGACTGCGTGTGCATGGGGGCACACAGTGCAGTGTTCTCCCATCTTGGGACTTGCCGACGTTTCAGCCCAGCAGATCTGCGTGGTCGTAACTAATTCCTGGGGCTGCTCAGAGGAGTGGCCCCAGGTCGTCTGGTGATTTACGGGCTTGCAGCGTGGACCAAAGCAAAACGAGGGGTGCAGGTCGAATGCGCAAACCAGAACGGCAGGTATGAGCTTCCAGTTCCACGCGTACCGTGTTGGCGGTGTGATTTCCTTACACCCCTGGGATGGCTGAATGCATCGCCTGCAAAAAGAGGGAGGTCCCTGAAAGTGGATTTTGTTCAGGCAGGAAATACACCAGACGTTTTGCCCAGCTAGAAGGGATAGGATGCCGGATTCGTCGGTGATACTGCCTGCACAGACCTGGGCTGCTTGGCGCCGTGGTTGCTGCCCAGCCCCTTCGAAGGCCGGCGGTGCAGACTGAGAAGTGCACGCGGCAGGGTGCCCTGTCCTGGTGCGCTGAGGAGCGGGGCGACGCAAGGAGGGACCGCGTTTAGTGTTCTAGAAAGCGTTAGTCACTTCTGTTTATTGTCCCTGGTTTTATAGATGATAAGTTCCTTATTACAAACCTGCTGTATGATTTTGAATGCTTCCTGCTTATTTTCAGTCTTCCGCAGAAGCCCTGTAGGAGCCGAGTGGTCCTCGTGTCACAAACTAACCCCGGAGCACCTGGAGGAGCGCGGCACCAGGATTCCTCCTTTCCTTCTCTCTGCAGGTAGAGCTGGCCCCAGGACGAGCGCCAGGACAGTCTGTCTTTTCCAAGAAGCAGGGCCTGGGCCCCAGGAGCGTGTCGGATGCCCAGCATCTCTGCTTGGCGCACGGAGTCGCTGCACCTGTGGGCAGCTCTCAGCTCATCCGCTTGTACTGCTGATTCTGGGGAAATGCGTGGCCAGCTGATGTTTCTTTCTGTCTTCTTCAGGTGTCGAAGGCATCAGCAGACCTAATGCTCTATTGTGAAGAGCATGCCAAGAAAGATCCGTTGCTAATGGGCATTCCTGCTTCCGAAAACCCGTTCAAGGACAAGAAGACGTGCATTTTGTTATAGGGGAGCGGCAGCGCCTCCACAGCCCCCCAGGCAGGGCCAGCCACGGGCAGGGGTGTAGACAAGTAACCTGCAAGGTACCCGGTATCCGCTGTTCTCTTCCCACGCCTATAAATGATTTCCTAAGCTTTCTAAAGCGTTTCTTCTGTTCCCAGTCTCCTTAGGAAGCGAGGTTTCAAACTGAGCCCCTTCTCCCTGGTCCGGGGGAGCGGGGACCCCGCAGAGAGCCACTGGCTCCGGCCGAGCTGCCGCTGTCCCCTCGCACAGGCAGCGCAGAGCCGCCTGCCTCTGCTGGCAGAGCGGGGCCAGGCCAAGATTCGCAATCCCCGTTAGGCACCGGTGGTTTTGTAGTGCTTGGCGTCACGTGTGCACACAGAGCAGGGAGCGTGCGCTGCCTCGACAGCACGCAGGTGTGCCTTTATGCACAAACACGCTGAGAAGCGCGTTACCTGGCGCCGGCTACCTGGGGAGCTGACTGCAGCAGCTGCTGGAGAGCTCCAGCCTCATGCCTACACCTCTGTCACGCTTGTTCCTCTTGACAGGGTTTTTAAGTGTAGAACCCGATGTGTCGAGAGTCGGGTGTCTGAGGGTCCGCAGCTCCTCAAGAGGAGTTGGAAAAGCGGAGTTAGCAGCTTCAAGTCTGCTTTTCTGATTTCTCCAGTTCAAAATCTGTGTTGGTGTTAAAAAGCTGCCAAAGGAATCAGAGGCCACAGGCTCCTGTCTCACTGTCTTTGTGGCGGAGTTACAGGCGTGGTTCTGTCGCGCTGAGTCTCGTTGCTGTTTTGTACAGGGATTCAGAATTGGGCTCTCTTTTAAATTCCTTTTTAAGGGGGAAAAAAAATGCCAAATTGCATCCAGGCTGTCGTTACGCAGATATAATTGGGGGGCCTTTCCATCAAGGAAGTGATTTTATAGATATACTTAAAAAAGTCCTTGCGTGTGTGTGTATATATATAAACTTTAATAGAATATTTATACAAACATTGCATATTAACAGAAAACTTCAAGAGCATTTAAAACAGTCCTGACTGCAGCTGGCTACCGACGTATTTTGTCTTTCTGTGTAGCCAGTGCTCCGGAGGTTGTGATCTGCCCTAACTGTGCGTTTCTGTAACGACACCTACGGAATTTATTAACCACTTGTAATTTACTGTCTTACGTTGCCTATTTGTCATTTCTATATTAAATTATATACGCACTGTTGATAATATATTGAGAAATTATATATTTGTTTAACAAGCCTCTTTGACAGTTCAAAACTCTAGACAAGGCTGACAGTAAGGAAACTACTGCTTATTCCGTGCTTGCCTTCAGATTATTTTTATAACCAGACTATTTTTCTAGTGACAATTTCCAAACAATAACATAGATCCACACTGCTTTTTTTTTTACTATGTTTGAGTCTCACTTTATAACACGTCCTGTTAAACCCAGGCACGAGCTGAGGCTGGGGGCAGAGGGCCGTGGCTGCCGGGCGAGCTGCAGCTGTGGCCCTGCGGGCTCCCACCAGGTACGTGGGGCGGGGCAGCGCCAGGGACCTCTCGTTGCCCAGATGTGCTTCTTCCAGGCCCCTGTTGCCCCGTCGTAATGGCCGTAGTGTTGGAGCTCCCCGCCCCAGCAGAGGTGACCCGTGCAGGCGCAGAGCTGGTTGTGTCTAGCCCTTTTCCCTGTGCTGTCCGCCCCTAAGGAGAGCACGAGCCCGGCTCCGATGCTGCGCCGGCCGCGTGCCGCTGGGCTGCCGGCGCTCCTCCCGCGGCCTGGAGCTGTGCAGCCCTCGTCCTTCCCCCTCGTGTTGCCGTACCCTGGTAGCGCACGGGACGCTCACCTTTGTACTTTCTAATAAAGACGTTCTGGCATGGTGCTGCTGTGCGGTTTCTGCGCGCGCGGAACCTCGAGGCGAGCCCCCAGCTGGAGACGGGGGCTGCGCGTGCCCCTGTGCAGAGGGAGAGCCGTTGTTTCCTGCAGACCTGTTCGCTGCTACGTGTATTTTTGTACTTCTTCACACCGTTTTGACATCCTTGCAGCACTGGGGCAAGGATTTCTATCAGCATCCAGTTCCTGCTGACACGGTGGAAGAGCAGAAGGATCGTACGCGGGCACGGCGCACCTCGGGTCGGAGGCGTGTGGTTGAAAACGCCGTGCAGGTTTCTTTCAGGAGCTGCGCAGTTCAGGCAGAGCTCCTGAGAACGACAGCTGGCCCAGCGCCACGCAGCCGGCTGCGTCTGGTGACTTGGGCAGATCTGCAGGTAACCTCCGGATTTGTGCGTGCGGCGTATAGCTGCTGGAGCCATGCCCCTACCTTTCTACGGGTGCCTTTGCTCTTCTGCTACAAGTACTCAAGTGAAAGAACAGGAATTGTGAAATTCTGAAGAAACATGGTCTCTTAATAGTAAAATGAGAAAGGAGAACTGAAACCATGGAAAGGGAGAGCAGCTGGAGGTCCCTGGGGGCGGGAGGGGTGCTGCCCTGCAGCGCTCAGCCAGGCCGGAGCCACGCGACGGGGCCCCAGCTCAGTCTGAAGGTTGCCTCCGCCCCCTGCTCCTGGCGGGTGAGCCCTGCTCACGCACGCGAAGGGATCAAAGGGGCACGAAGGGGACAAGGGGACGTGCCACCTCCTGGCAGCGGCTCTGGGCAGGATGTTGGGTTGGCCTGGGTGAGGGCAGCAGCACGGCTGAGAGCTGCGGGTCCCGGCCCCAGGCAGTGACGGGGGAGGTCTGCAAAGCTGTGTGATGGCACTGCTGCTGCTGTATTAAAAAACAAAACTAACAAAAAAAAAGCAACAGGTTAGTTGTTTCACAGACCCTTGGCAGAGCTGTGGCTCTGTTTGGAGGCGCGTGCGATTTTTCTTCCCTTTCATTTTGCTTCTTCACTTTGCCAAAACGAATTTTACTTGGACTTGTTGTTCTTGACATGTTTTGGTTTTGAGTCAAAGGTCCCGTGTTTGTTACAAGCCCAGGAGAGGAGGCTCTTCCCAGGCAAAAGGCTTTTAGCTTTACATGTCTGGGTCTGTAGAGATGGGGGTTCTTTCAGGAGCCGCCTTGCTGGGTGTTTAGCAGCCAGAGCCTGCAGCATGCTCTGCCACGGACCTCAGGTGAGCAGCAGTCTGCATGGCCTGGACAGAAGACCCGGAGCTGCGCTGGCACGTGGCCGGGCTCAGGTGTTGTCCCGGGCGCCTGACGTCTGTGCTCCCGCAGCACTGTGCCCCAGGACGGGGCGAGAGCAGGAGGCAGCCCGGGATCAGCGCTGGGGCCGCGCTCGCTGTAGAAACGCTGACGCCGGACACTCGCCGCGGTAACGAAGCTAAAAATAACGAGCTGGGGAAGCTCCCGTGCAGCGCCCCGAGCCAGCCTGCAGCGGGGCTGCAGCACCGGGGCAGCCGTCCCTGCCGCGAGACAGCGCGGGCGATGCTCGCCGGCACCTGCAGCGGGGCATGGAGCCGGCTTCCTGCTCTGCTGGGGCCAAGGGAGGGGGTGCTGCTTTGTGTGCAGCAGCAACATCGCACGCAGCTGCTCGGGGGCCCCACCGCAGGGAGCAAATCGGGGTGGGGGGGGGGGGAAAAGGGGTCAGGGGGACACCAGGGCNTCGGGGGCCCCACCGCAGGGAGCAAATCGGGGTGGGGGGGGGTGGGAAAAGGGGTCAGGGGGACACCAGGGCTGGGAGTAGCCCTGCAAAGGGAGCATCAGGAGAAGATTTCCTGCAGAAAGAACCCGGGTTTCCCCAACTCTGAAGAAGCCTCAGGCCCTCCGGGGGTTTTAGAGCGTCTAAAACGCTTCCTCATGTTTCAGCCGCGCTGGTAAGTGGCAGCGTTAGAGAAAAATCAATACCATTTCCTGCAGGACGCCAGCTGCTTTTTCATTTGCTGGGTTTGGGAGGGGCCGGGCGCGAGCCCAGGTGCCATTACAGGGCAGCGCAACAGGAGCTCGCCCGTGGCTGCGGGCTGCAGCACGAGGCAAAGCAGAAGCGGCACCAGGGAGCAGAGTTGAAACTTTATTTCAAAAAACAACCCAAAAAACAAAGCATTGTCCAATTTCAAACGATTACAGTAACGGAGCTGCTTGCAGCAGCTGCTAAAAGACGCGCGGTTGTGGACCAACTGCTCGAGGGTAGTCCGGTTCTCAAACCTTGGAGTATAAATAATTTTTTCCATCAATATCATAAAATAACTTATTATATATCTTAGCATTAAAAACTTGAGAATCAACATCCCAAAATACAATAAAATCGTTTGCAAAGCGTTTCGATTAACCTTTTGAGCTCCTCGAAGAGGTTGAAACCAGAAACTGAAGTTGCACTTTAAGAGGAAAACACCACGGAGGGCGTTCGGCGTCGCGGCCCCGCTCCCGGGGCGGGGTTTGGCTCCTCCGGCTCCGCTTCCGTGCTCCACGCAACACCTCCTTCAACGTGACATCGGTTTAATTATTATTATTACGTTAAAATCCTTTTTTTTTTTTTTTTCTTCCCCCCCCACCATCATCCTTATGTCAGGGCGGGGATGTAATTCCTGAGCAACGACGAACAGAACTCCAGACTTTGACGCGACGCTCACGCGCGGGATCACCGCTCGGGGAGGTTGATCACCGGCACCCACTGATCCATGTAGCGACTCTCCCGGCAGAAGCACATCAGCTGACTCAGCGCTGGATCCTTCCACTGGGAGGCGTGGGGATTCTGGAAAGCGGGGAAAAAAAAAAAAAAAAAAAAAAATGCTGGTTGAGCAGGAAATCACCTTTAATAACAGCAGATTTAGTCCCGGGGAGGTTCCCAAGGCTGAGCCGTCGGCAAACGCCGACGGCTCGGCCTCGGGAGCCTTCCCAGGACGAGAGCTTTGACTCATCCCCCACGGACTCACCGTGACCAGGACGCAGTGGAGATCAGTAGGCGGCTCGGGGCCAGCGTCGGGCAGCAACAGCTGAGCCAAGCGAGCCGGGTTGCTGACCCGGAGGATGTTGATGTCGTTCTCGCAGCAGAAAGCCTGGATTAAGGTGAAGTGGATCTGCAACGCCGCGTCGCCTTCTTCCTCCTCATCCGCGGCCAGAAGGCACAGCACGACGTTGTCCGGGTCTCTGCGGGGGACAGCGGGGGTCAGCGCGGGGGGCAAGCGG
>VXAV01002232.1:104741-124517 GCA_013399715.1 Alectura lathami | reverse complement strand
GGCCGCCATGAGGCCTCTCCTCAGCCTCCTCTGCTCTGGGCAGAAAAAAACAAAGGACCTCAGCCGCTCCCCTCACACGCCTTACCCTCCAGACCCTTCCTGGTCTTCACAGCCCTTGTTTGAACACCTCTAATATCTTTGTGTCCTTCTTACAGCCTAGTGCCCAAAACTGCACACAGTGCTTGCGATGAGGCCGCACCAGCATAGAGTAGAGCAAGTTTCTATAGTCATTTTAAAATTTCAGTTGTAATTTAGGAAAACTACCCAATAAACAACACAGTATTTGCAGCTTTTGAAAAATAATAACAATAATAAACTTTTAAAATTAGCAGATTCAGTATTTAGGGTATGATTGCAAGCTTTAAGTTGATCAGACTGGCCTTGTGGGAACGCGTAACTGATGGAAAGATCATAGCTTATTTGCTGTCTACCTCTTAACAGAGTAAGTAGTGAAAGTGCATACCAGGCTGGGAACAGTGGGCTGAGTACACAAAGTTACCTTCTTACCTGTTCAATACTATAGCCGCCACTAAGAGCAGCCGCATAGCCTCCCACAAATACACCACCAGGAAGTAGGTACAAGTAGTTGTACTCAGGAGGATCTGTGGGACGTTTGAACATATCCAGCATTCTCTGTGTAACTAGAAACCCACCTAGCCAAAAAAGAAATAAACAGTTTTACAAAAATCCAAGCTGAAACTTAGTATGTGCCAAGTTATAAGAGATGTATTTGGTTTAAAAAACTTCTACACAAAGCTAGAAACTGACACCAACAAAATCTCCAACTGGAAGAGCACCAGGAAATAGAAGTGTAATCACAGTGGAATACTGTCATCTTTTTTAATGTTTGGAGGGGATTCATAAGAAGAGGAGTCTGAAAGCTGGAGAACTTGCTCTGGCGTCATTGTGTATGCTGACTGTAGGGTATAGACTAGTTTATGCCTCCACTCTCTGTCTACCCTAGCAAAAACAGTATTTCTAAGCCACATGCCTCATTCTCACATCTTTCCAGTATTAAGCTGGGACTTCTGAAGATCAAGCAGAATTCTGTTCTATACCACTAGCAAATTTTTCAAGTGGAAAAAGGAGTACAGTGTCAAATGCAGCACCACCAGGAATGAAAAGGAAAAGATACTTCATACAGACATGACTCAAATAATAATGTAAAAGAAAAATGCACATTTAAAAGCTTATTTTTTAAGAAGAAAAAACGTTACAACATGGGATGTGCAAGCCAGATACACTGGCTACTATGAAATCTTGTGTTTTTCTTTTTTTTAAATGAATGCTATTAGATCTTACTCCCAGAACAGCAACTTCTCAAGTCCACCGAAAGACCTAAAAGAAATAAAAAAATTACAGGAGTGCTTTAAATTATCCTCAGAAAAAGACTATCATTCATACCTGCAATGTTTACTGAAGAGATAAAGGCTGAAAGCACTGCTAGACTTTGAGGAGCATTTTCAGGGAGATAGCTTCCTCCCATCAATACCAGCCCACCAACTGCAGTTAGTCCTATTTAAAAGAGGAAAAAAAGCATTACCAAACCTTACAGAGTTCTATACCTACAGAAAGCTTCCTTTCAGCTGTCAGACGGATACCAGTCACATGAAATTTCAGCCCGTACTCTACACATTGGCATTTAAACAAAGACTGCCATGATCATTTTCATTAACATAAACATGCTGCAGAAGAAGAGAATCAGTACATGAATGTAGTTTTGAAGTACAGCGCCTCAAGCACAGCCAGTCTCTGACCACTGGTTCAATGTAAAAACTGCTTAGATTGGTCAAAGTAGATCAGATTTGTGGCCAGTCATATAGACACATCTGAAATATTTATAGTATTTTCAATCTTACAGATTACTGTTAGGTTTTTCCACCCACTTTTAAAGCACGTATTTTGAACAGTGGAAATAAAGAAAATCAGGTAACATGAAAGACAAGTTACTTTTAGGGCAACACTTTGGAGACAAGGGAGGAAAAATGTGTTGTATGGAAGGGGAGACTGCAGCACTCAAAGTAAAACAAACTTTAAAGCAAACAGTTTAAGAAGTGACAGTGTTATAAAAAATCAGAAATACACAACACCACACGTGCCTTTCTTTTGAAAAAAAAATCATACTCTTGGAAACAGTATGTTTCAGTTGTCCTTGCAATTGATGAAAATTAACTCAGAGATACGAAGCAGTACTACCCTTTTTGGCATTTTAAACGGCAAAACAGAGGTCTGTTTAAAGTTCACACAAAAGCAGTTCTGCCTACTTCAAACAGAAAACAAGCAGCAATATGACTGCTACTCACCTGAGATAGCATTAGTCACTGACATGAGTGGAGAGTGAAGAGCAGGAGTCACACCCCATACTGTATGATACCCCACTATTCCAGCTAGGCCAAACGTCGTCACCATTTGTGTGAACGCATTATTAGGAGCTACAATGCCCAGTCCCAACATGCTAGCCAGGCCTAGAAGAAAAGCACAGTAAAACTTTTCTGTAACTTTTGAATGGTATCCTACATTTAAACAATGCACAACAGGAGTCCAGTATTGAGCTAAAAGCAAATGAAATTCTGCGCAAGCACTTTTTTCAGTATGAGCTGGATCATCTTTGCCAACTACAAGACTCTTTATGTTTCTTCTGAAATAGAAAATGAATCCATAAATATAATACAGACATCTTTGCTAAGAACACAGATGAGAAAGCTAGAGAGGTTTCTACCTTAACATTTAACTTTGTCTCTCTTGTTCTACATCAAAATGTAGAAGAATCACAGTCATGTTGAGACACTACTTGTTAGATTCAAAGCATGAAGAACCAAGGCAAAAATTAAGAATACTCAGTTCATTAACTATCTCACGTAGAACTTCTGATGGACATAAAACACCAAATGACAGCAAGAGACAATATCTGTTTGTCAAGACAACGTCTTACTCCCAGCATTTCAGAAGATTGCGGGCATTTAAGTCTTAAACAATACACTTAAGATGGAAGAAAGCAATGGTATCAAGCTGATTCTGCTGCAAAGCATATGCACAATTGCAAGTAAGAGTCCTTCGGAAATATAACTTTTTTACTGGTATTTAAATAAAACCTAAACACATACACACATGCATAGCATGCGTCAGCACTGTTTGCAGTGCTAATACTTTTGGTTAAATTCCTAAAATTTTATTCTCCTCTCAAAAGTGATTATTACATAGCACTGATTTTCCGTTATGACACACCAGCCAATCAACTGCTTTCTGAGTCAGTTATTAAATTGAATGAGTAAGATGAGGAGTTGCTTAAAAGTGTTAGCCAAATGAGGAGTGCTCTATGCTGGTTCTCCAACTCCAGAAATTGCCTACCTGCTGTGTATACAGATGCACTAGTCATAGTTTTTCTAAAAGGCGTAATAGTAGCTGCTTTTTCTGCTTCCAGCTCTGCTACAGTCTTCTGCTTCACTGGGGCTCCTTGAGGAATGTTATTTGGTGGAGGTGCTGGGAAAATCACCTTGCCATCCTGACAAGAGATATTCACAGTTAACCAACCCTAATATGGCAGATGCTTTGTAGATAGAAGATTCTACTGTTTTTAATCTTGTAACTCAGTGAAGTCTTAACATCCTAGAGCCAAGTCACAGGAACATCTTCGACTTTCTGCACCAGAAGTTTACAAAGCAGGACGAACAGTAGGTCCTGACTAATTAATTATATTGGTTCACACATTTTTCAGACATGATTTAGCATCAGGTGGATGCAGAGCATGTGGTTTGAGAACAGGAACCAAAACAAAGAGGGAAAGTTCCTTACATGGAAAACACTTAAATGGAGTCTTGGAAACAGGAAATTCTGCTACAGATTGGACTGGTGATCAGAGTCTGCCCAGACCTCAGCAAGGTTCCAGACATATATCTCACATGTCTTTCTGGTCTCAGATCTCTGGAGAAGCCATTACTGGAGCTGTCAGATCTTTAAATTGTACACCTTCCCTCAGTGGTCTAGGAGAGCCGAAGTCAGTACAAGGCTCTTCCAAAGAAGATGTATATAAGCACTACAAAATCTTGGTAACATTATCCAGCAACACCCAACAGAAATGAATACATCTCTTCCCTACATAAAAAACTTAACGTATTCATATGCTACAATCGCACAAGAAGAGCCTATACTAGCCCATGCACACGGTTTTTATTATTTCCTAGTAGAGCTTAAAGTATTCTGCACATTCTAGTTCCACCAAATTTTGTTTTTTTCATTTTGAGGTTCTGAAGTCATATGAAGAGAAATATGTATTGCTTTTTTTTTTTAAAAAAAAAAAAGAAGGCTGTTTTTCTGGTCTTGTAGCAATGTTTTAAAGATGTTTTAAATAATTATATTTTGAACCACATGTAAACAACATGTAAATTTAGTATTTTCCCTATTTTTCTATATTAGACTTTTTAGGTATTTGTTTATCCAAGAAAAGAATACAGAAGCAAAGAGTTTTCCCTTCACAAAAAGGAAGACAGAAACATTCAGCTGAATATAAACATGAATGCCCATGCTGTCCAACAAACCACCCTGAGGGCTGTCAGTATGCCATATCTTTGAACACATTTTAAGGAGACAGCATTGATAAACAAAAATATCATCACAAATTAAGAAGGGAACACTTGCTGACTTACCTTCATTACTACAGTTCCTCTAACCACGTGATCCAGAGTGCCATAATCAAACTGATCTTTTGGATCAAAGTAGAAGTTCTCTTTGTCAGGACTAATAGCCTTCAGGAGTTTGATAATATTATTGGAATATAGAGTACTGGCCTGTGTAGCCATTCTGCTTGGCAGGTCTGTGTAGCCAATGTGTGTAACACCCTGAAAAAGATTCAAGTGAAATACTGAGGACTAGTTTAATCTCTGAAGATGTAGCATCTCCTCCGATACATCCTTCTGGAAATACATATCCAAATGGTTTTATTTTTTCTGTGTTATCTGCAGCTCTAACACAATTAGTTGATAGAGGGTTACTTAAAACACTTACAAAATTCAACATTAAACCCAACACATTAAATGCTACTAGCAACCAGCCTACGCAGGGAGGAGGACATACTGGCACAAGTGCCTGTCTTCTCCCAGTCCTGCATTCTCTCAGAACTCAGCTCCTTAAAGCAACCAGGTAACAGATTACCCTATTAAGAGCTTGGCCTCATCCAGACTTTCTTGACAGCATGCGCTACAGGCAATTTGCTGTATCACAGAGGAGCAAACAGAGCTTCCTCAGAGCTAGCTGTGCAAGAAATATGCCCAGCCTGACATTATGTACAAATGTTATACAATATATCCACACTATTTACAGAGCAAGTGGGAGTACACTTGCCTGTCAGGCTATTAAGGTTTTGGAAGATGCAGGAAATTGAGGCTGGTATGTACCCCTCAAGCTCAAACAGATGTGTGTTAGAACGCTGCTTGTGCAACTTACAGCTAAGATCCATGCACAATTCCAGGAACTTCAGCGTCTAGGTGCAATGCTCTAGCACACTGCCTGTAGCTCTGCACTGCTGCTCTTCTCCACAGCTCAGTGCCAGCACACTATACTCAGGGGTAATATGACTCTGACTAAGACTGCCTCATACTAATTCTTCATGCAAGTATCTGTTTACTTCTGTTCTACATACTAAAAGTTCAGTTTTTAAGCAATGACATCAAAAGTCACAGAAAACCATAATGCCAAATACAATGTGTGACTGATGTTATACCTGTACAGGCCTGTTCATATTAATGACAGCCATGCTAGCAATATGTTCTACAGGCTTCCCTGGAGCACAACAGTAATAGCATTATACCTTCACATTACCAAATAACAACTTTGGAAATCTGTTACTTTGAACTTCATCACCTGTATTTCTGTAACCACTATTAGATTTCTCACACACACCAAGTAAAAAAGAAAAAAAACATATGAACAGAAAACATGCACTCAGCTGAGCCAATGAATACTGGAGCAAAACCAAAGCAGTTTGTTCAGGTCAAAATTGCTTAATCTAATGCTAATTCTAGTTTGGGTAACACATGGTTTGGATATTCTAGGGGAGACACACTCATGTTGGAGAGGTTGAAGACATGGCACCTCCCTGAAGCTTAAATTATATCCAGCTAATCCAGAGGCTACAGTTAAGTAAACATTGACATAGCCTGAACATGTTTAGCTGTACCTGTGAAATCAGTTAATAACCTCCAGTTGCTGAAGGTGATGAGTAAGTCAAAGACGCTATAGCTACTGCCGTCTCTTCAGGCAGACCAAGAAATAGGTATCAGACAAGACCCTCACCTCAGACAAGTAATTGGACTTAGAAGTCTAACAAGAAACACTTTCTAACTTATCAACCTAATTAACACTACACAAATGTATTTGCTTCTCTAAAAATCTTCAAATTATACAGAGATTACTCACAACCAGTTGCAAGTCTACAAGGTTACTTAAGTCCAAATAGCAAGAGCAGCTGCTCATTTTCAATGTATGTTTTACAAGATAATGATCTTCAAATTAATTACGAATCTGAACTCATACAACTGAGAATGATCTCCACACTAAAATGCTCACCTTATGAACATACAATTCTCCGGGTTTTGTTGTCTCAATGTTTCCTCCAGCTTCTGCAGCTAAATCCACAACAACTGAACCTTCCTTCATTGATTCAATCATATCTTTCTTAAACAAGACAGGAGCTTTTTTACCTGACAAGACAAGACATGACAATTTAATCAAAGAAAAAAAAAAAAAACAGCTTTTATCTGTAGAGCTCAGGAGATTAAGTTCTCCCCTCCTACATCTGTAAACCTTACCTCTGTAAACAAAATTTTTAATTAATTGGTACCTAGGATGAAATATTAGAGGATTTGTTTATACAGCAGACATCTTGCTCCCAAGCATATAAATAAGGTATGCATGACCAGTCTAGCAAACATACTGCAAAGGCCAATTTTGTCCTCAGTCAACATACAACATCCAATCTGATAATTCAAGTTGGGGGTGGAAAGGGAGAAGAAATAGCACATCTTAAGTTATCAAAAGACCAATGCTGTACAACATACAGCACTGAAACCTAAGCATTACCTGTGTTTTAATTACAAAAGACGCTACTGCTTCAGTTGGACTTATTTCAGTGCACAAACTAGACAGTAGAAATATCTGTGATGTAGCGATTATCTACTCATAGTTTACTAAGAAAATATGATGATATTGAGCCAAAGACTGCTGGTTTGTGGGGGAAAAACAAGACAGTCTCTTTAAATACAGATATTTATCAGAGAAGAGAAAAGGTACCTGCTCACACAGAGAACACGGAACACTTCCGTTTCCACCAAGGGTTCAGCCTCAAAACATGAAATCTTACACGTTAAAAGAAAAATCAGCATCTTGCATGTACACCATACCTGGAATAAGTGCTGTAGTGATGATAATATCAACGTCTTGACACTGTTTGGCAAAGAGTTTCATTTCAGCTTCAATAAATTCTTTGGACATTTCTTTAGCATAACCACCTTGGCCCTCTCCAGCTTCCTTTACATCCACTTCCAAAGGCTCAGCACCGAGAGACTTGAACTGTTCCAGAGCTGCAGCTCTAAGAAAAGAAAATTGGAGGCAAGGACAGGAAAAAAAAAAAAGGTACTTAAAAACAGAGATCCATTTTAGAAGCAGCTCAATCCACCATGACTTTTCTGATCTGTTTAGTAGCAGTCTTCAGATAAGAAATCTAAAGCTTATTTAGGACATTTACATCAGTAAATTTAGGTCCCTAAAGAAGACCCTTGGATAAGGAACAAAGGCAGCCTTACAGGCAGCTTTTCTGTACAATCAACAAATCAACAGAGTTGCCCCAAAAAGAGAATCAGAGCTGGAATCTTAATTGCTGACTAAATCTGCTCACCCATTTCTCTTGCCTTGACTAGATTAGACTAAAGCTCAAACTTAGATGCCTAAGATAGGTGACATACACTCCATAGCTTGTGACTCTGTACTTAGCCTGTGAAATGGGAAATATCATTAAGTCTGTTTTTCACAGGCAAAATTCATTTTAACAGTTATGCTGCAAATCTGTAATTTATGCTGCATCACATGATGCTACAACAAATATCAGAATACCACTGTGAACATTCGTAACATGTAGAGGACAGACCACACTGTTACACACCAAGATAACAACATACAAGATGCTTAAAAAGGGAATTTTTTTTTTTTTTAATGTTTAGAGCAGATTTTGATCATGCTTATAAGAAGATCTTCCTGTTCATTTTATGTATGCAGTTTTTCCAACAAACTGGAGAGAAGACTTCTTCATATTACACATCATAAATCTGGAGACATATTCATTTTTTACCTTTCATGTAATATATAACTAACTAGCACCAGATAACAAAGCTGCATAAAAGTAAACATGGGTAAGTAATTTTAATGCAGATAAAGTATTAAGCACATACAAATTCAATGTAAGAAGGGCACATAATCAGAATTATGTCAGAGTTATCAATGTTCATGTTTGAACACCCTGTATCAGTAAGAACAAAAATGTTTGTGCTCTGTAATTTTCCCAGTCTATTGCCCTAAAAATGGCCATGGCACAAAATAATACTTCTGAACATAAAGAAGAGACCTCCTAAGAAAACAGCTCCAGTTTCATTCACTGTTCTCTCGAGTTTCACAAAAACAAAAAAAAGGCCCAGAAGGCCAGTTGTATCCTGGACTGTATCAAAAGAGGGGTGGCAGCAGGGAGAAGGAGGGGATTGTCCCCTTCTACTCTGCCCTCCTGAGGCCCCACCTGCAGTGCTGTGCCCAGGCCTGGGGCCCCCAGCACAAGAAAGACGTGGAGCTACTGGAGTGGGTCGAGAGGAGGCCACGAAGACGCTCAGAGGCTGGATCACCTCTCCTATAAAGAAAGGCTGAGGGAGCTGGGCTTGTTCAGCCTGGAGAAGAGGCGGCTTCATGGAGACATCATTGCAGCCTTCCAGTACCTAAAAGGAGCTTATAAACAGGAGGGGGACTGACTTTTTACATGGTCTGACAGTGACAGGACAAGAGGGAATGGTTTTAAACTAAAAGACGGGTGATTTAGGTTAGATGTTGGGAGGAAATTTTTTTCTTAGAGGGAGGTGAGGCACTGGCACAGGCTGCCCAGAGAAGCTGTGGATGCCCCATCCCTGGAGGTGCCCAAGGCCAGCCTGGATGGGCCCTGGGCAGCCTGATCCAGTGGGTGGCAACACTGCCTATGGCAGGGGAAGTGGAACTAAGGTCCCTTCCAGCCTAATCCATTCTGTGATTATAAAATTCTAAGAAATAATTTGATCTCTTCCCTTCCTTCAGCAACTTAAAAGAAGTTTGTCTCAAAAGTGTTCCTAGCTGTCCTCTCTGGGATGAGGAGCATAGAGGGGAATGACAGAATGCAGCTATGAACCTGGTCCAACGCAAACTGTAAATGAGGGCGTACAAATTCTTTATTCTTCCCTGACTCCCCCAAAAAAGGAGATGTGAAATTCAGGACAAAGGCCCTTCCTTCCTCTATTATTTTCCTAAAGCATCAACTTTTGTTTCATGTAATTCTGACTGATCTAAGGAGATCTTTGGAATGTTTTGCTATTTGGGGGAATAAAAAATGAAGAAATAGTGCTGCAAACTACCTTAGCTTAAAATAATTTTAGATTGCTCTTACTTCTTTCACACACCCACCTAGTATCAAAACCACGAACCACCGCACCCATCGATTTAGCTGCTCCTGCAGAAGCCAGGCCAGCAACTCCTCCTCCGATGATCAAGACCTAGAACAATATCACCATCCTTCGTGAAGCATAAGCTGTTTAGAAAAGTAGCATCATCATACCATTTTCACAACAGCAGATACACCTCATTACAACCAGTCATTTAAACAAGTTACCTTAGGAAACAAGAACCCAGAATGGTTTTGGTAAAGTTACCCTGTAAATCTAACAGTTTAAAGACTGTAACTCCCAGCTTCATCCATCTGAGAACCACCTCCTTTTTAGCTAATGATTTATATAAGTAGATGCAGGTTTTCCTCTTAATTTCTGTTTGGTTGGTTGGTTGGTTTTTTAATCTTTTACTTCCGTATCTCTTCATCCCCATGCCAATCTCCTGTAATTCCAATGAAACTGAAATTCCAAGCAAAGCCTTCCGCATATCAGAAATCCCAACATCTCTGATTTTTCCTAACTGCTTCCTTGCCTTTTCTCATCCGGAAAATAAAATCACATCCATGTATATCAGGTCTGATGTTTGAAACTAAGCTAAATTAAATAAAACTCAAATTATTCTATTCTCCCCTCCTCCCTCCCCCCAAAATAAAGGAAAATAGGCAGTCAACAAAAATCCATATGGAAATAGCAATAGAGGTTTCTAAAGTCTCTAGAACTAGCCTCAAAGCAGGAAAAAAAAGCCTTTAACACTTTTCAACAGTGGTTAGCTGTGTTCAGAAATTTGCATACTCTTCTGGCACAGTATCTGTTTAATTACACATACCTTTGCAGGAGGAACTTTACCAGCAGCTGTGATTTGACCCGTGAAAAACCGACCGAAGTGATTTGCTGCCAATACAACAGCCTTGTAACTGTCGAGTAAGGAACAACACATTTCAGTGTTTTCCCAGGTTAAGCACAATTCCATTCATGACAGCCACCAAAAGGACACACATCTGACTACAGCACGCAGAGCATAAAGAAAGTTTACAATTTTATTCCTGGGACCAAGTTTAATAGTATTCTATCTTCGCTTGCATTTATTGCCTTTTTTTTTTTTTTTTTTTAAATCATGGAAGGCATTTTCACACAGCATTTCTGGACAGCAAAACACTGGATGTCAACAACTACTCACTCTGTCAAATAAAATTTTGCATGAATAATAAATCTAACTTGCCAAAAGTTAGCTGTTTTTTTGATGCTGCATTCAGAGGATGCAGCCTGAGGTTCATCAGGGAAGGAACTATGTATTAGCAATTGCAAAACCCAAAGTACTTTTGCTTATCTAAGTGAGCTTGCTGCAAGCACACATTCAATCTAACTTTGCAGAAATATATGGCTTCGGGCAAGGTGCTTAACCTTGCTATTTCTTTTACTCCATCTGCTTTTAAGCCATCCTGGAATGGGTGACTAGACACCAAGCCAACATCAGTAGTTATCTGAAAATACACACTATTGTGCAATTATCTCTTTCATTAACAACAATAACAAAAAATAAAGTTTCATACCCAGCAATGTTTGCCATGGAGCTAAGTGCATCATATCCCTGAGCAATGGTGACCCGTGGAACTTGATCCATTGCCAAGACAGTAGTTTTCTTTTCTGCAAGTTTTTTCAGGAGGTCTGGATTTTGTGCTGGGTAGATAAAACTAATGAGCGTAGCTGATGACTTAAAAAGGTCTGCCTCATGTACACCTAGGGCTGGGTTACGCATAGGGGCTCTCACCTGAAGGGAGAAGTTTCCAAATTAATCAGAGGAAATAAATTAGTGCAGAGTTCACTTCCTTTGTCCTAGTTTGCAGTCTGTTCATTCACATCCACAAAGTACACAAGGACCAGAATATATCAAAGGCTGTTTACACAACTAAATTGAGTAACTGTACTTATTAGCTGCAGTACATTTATTAGAATTAGCTCCAGGCAAATGGGTGGCAGAGCAATAGTCAGCACACGCTTTCAGAAAGATCTCATAGCTTCTAACCAGCAGTCACAGACAGCTGTCATAAAACCAGATATTTCAGGGAAAACGATTACTGAATAGAGGCGTCAATTAAGATCTACAGGCTAAGAATCACTAATCAATTTTGCAATGCACTATCACAGACAGAGAATTTCATGCATGAAGTCCAGCAGACAACTATCTTCATCTGTATAGGTTTAATTTCTCACTTTTTCTTACAAACAAACATACACAAAATAGGTGTTCACAAGCTACCTCACAGGAACTCTGTACTCCCTCCTGACAGGACAACTTCAGACAAAACATTTAAAAGAAGCCTTAACATAAGATCAAGGAGGACTGTTCTTCCTTCAGGACTCTGAAAAACCTAACATACATCAAGCAACTTTATCTTTAGCAATCTCCCCTGATCAACTACAATTCCTCTAGTTAGACATACATTCTGAAATACAGTTACTTTGCAATTGCTGGATGCCTAATTTAGAAAAGTTAGAACCCTGTATCTTCAAAATTCCAAGGAATCCTCTCTGAAGAGTAACCTGGAGTTACTAATCTTGGAGCAGAAGTTTCTTAAGAATATGGAACTTGTCTGATTAGTGTCCCAAACTAGCCTGTCTCTAGAAAACACAAATCCTCTGAGGTAGTTAAAAACTTGATAAGAAATTTTTCAGCACTGCTGTTGATTAGTTTAGTATTGTAACCGCACACAAGCTATTAAAAAAAAAGATAAATCAGAACTTAGAATTAGGGAAAAAAAAAAATGAAGGTCCTTATATATCGAGCTTTCAGAACACTATTAGAAAAGCTTGACATATATGTTTCTCCAGAAAGAATGCAAGAGGAAATATACAAATAAAGCAATTACTTTGACAATCAAATCGGAAGCCAGGACTTCCTTGGTCCCCTGGATCTTTGCTCCAACTTCTCTGTAATTGTCATCAGAAAACTTGGAGGCTTCTCCAGCGCCAGATTCCACCACAACATTGAAGCCTTGTTTAATCAAGGCTTGAACTCCAGCCGGCGATAGAGCCACTCTCTTCTCGTTCTCGAATATCTCCTTGGGGACGCCTACAGTCAACTGCTTATAAGGAACTCCTGTAAGAGTGGAGAGGGTAAGGTAAGTTAGCAGGAGCTGCACTGAAGATTATTGAATCAACGGCACTCTTCAGTGTTGTACAGAGACATACAGATATGTTACACTTAAGGATTCTCCTCGGGGAAGGGGAAGAATTACTGTTTCCTTGCAGCGCAATTTGCACTTCCTCACATTACACCATCTTTCTAGACAACCCTGTGCGCTCAGGTACTAGCGAGTAAGCACCCAGCACTAACAAGAGCTTGCTGCGGTTCGTACCCATCTGATTTCATACAATCCTGGCTGTGTAAATCAGAATGTCAATTATGCAACATAAAGTATCCCGAGATAAGATGAATTTAACTGGGATTTTTAACTGCAACTTAACTGGAATTTAATATTCTAACTGGGATAAGATTAATTTAAATCTCTCTCTAGCCACCTTAACTTTAATTTTAAGAAATAAACAAATGAGTTTAGGCAGCTGAACAGTTTTAAATGTCTATCAAAACCATACTATAATTGTCTTAGGTCGTTATGAAAGTAACATATGTACCACAAAAGTGCACTGAAAGGCAAAATTATATTGCTGTATAACTCTAAAAGCTGCTGCGGAAAATGAAAAATATGATTTTAGCAGTACTGGAAGAATCATGGAATATCAGACTACTGGTTTGTTCAATCACACTGCTCTTCAACATCATCTCCATATTTAAAAGTCTTCTACGTTCTACTAAGAAACATCAGGAAACTGCTGAAGCTTCAATTCATCTGTTTTAGCTTAAGGGGTCAAACTAAAAATATTCAACTTTCTTCATGAACAATCTGTAGTCTTCCACCTGACAGTTAAGCTTTTCTGGTCCAATCAGGTGTTTATTATTTATAAATACAGTCTCAGGCAGAATAAACAGATACACCACATTGCCACATGCTTATGCTACAGCTGACAGCATGCACCCAGGCCCTGCGGTGCTACAGCTTTCACTGATGTCTATGTAGAATTTAAATCTAGATTCTGACATTTATACATGAGAGGCCTACACTGCATATGTATTCATGAGAAATAGTGTGACCAATCAGTCACTCATATTAAAGGTCAAGCAAATCAACAAACAAAAAAAGCCAACCAAACAAACAAAAAGGCTCATTTTACATCAAAAAAAATCTGCTTGTAAATTGGCCACTCTGCAGTTAAGTACCAGACAAGTAGAACATTTTAGGAAGCCTGCTTTTCACTTTCTGTTTGTCTGAGACAGAAACAAATGGAACAAAGCCAAAACCACTTCGCACTATTTGAAACTTGAGGAAATGAATTATTTTGACATTTCTAAATCTAAACTTATTAATGAAATAAAACTGGGACTGCAAGGTGCTTGAAGTTCAACATCCAAAATTTTTAGATTAACAACTCAAGACACTATCAATTTGTAATGTTTTGAAAATATAATGAAAACATTGCTAAGATCTGGTACTTAGAACCTGTACTTCTCATCCATTAGAAAAAAAAGAACAACTGACAACAATCAGTAAGACTACACCGTGGAAGATAACCTCACAATGATCTGCTTTACTTGATATTTTCACTTTCTTTATTTTACCTTTCTCTTTAAGTAGTATATGGTAACAAATAATTTGAAGACACAAATGTTTTGGTATTTGTTATGTTGGAGAACATTTAAAATTTAGATTAGAAGGCAAATCAAATTGAAAAAATATGCTTCAAAGGAACCTAAGTCATAGCACGTATGAGAATGCACACTTTAAGCCACAGAACCACAGAGACAACAGCGCTTGGCAAAGACCTGCAGCATACACAGCTAAACAACACAGTGCAAGCAGGGCTTCCCCATCACAGCATCACCAGCAGCCATTTCAAAGCTACATTAGCTGCTGCTGTCATTTACACAAATTACCCTCACCATTTGAAGGGAAACTCTTCCCTCATCTCTTCTCAGTACTGAACAATGAAGACCTGCTTACCACTTTCACTAAATCAGCCGAATGGAAATGAGCTCTCCTGTCTTTTAAAAGCAGAAATGAAACTGTAACAACTGAAATTTTGTTGAATAACAGATATAAACATAATTTTGGAAAAGAAACAGCTCCAGGACAGAAGGCAAAAAGCTTTTCAAGAAGCACTGAGAAAATAAAAACTAGAATGCTACCTTCCCCTTCTCCTTTTTGAAGTTTTTGCAGTGGACCAATACACATGGAGGAAGGAAAAAAAAAGACAGCATACAGGGAACAGAAGGATGGCTGTAAATGTAATGACACTTAATGAAAGCTGATCCATTTCTCAAAAATGTGTATATATATTTCTTAGCCGCTAAGGCCCAACACTGAATGAAAACAGATAATTTTGGTGTATTTTTGTTAATTTGCTGAAGAGTGTAATACCAGAGCAAAAGGGCAAATGGCTACGAAGGACGGGACATAAATGCATACTATGTGCCGAACGTGTTTCCTCATTTTCTTCTTTCCCATTAGTGCGTGTTGCACACCATAAAAGTAGGTAAAGACTTTTCAAAGAGAAAGGACTTGCACCTCCTCTAGTAAGCAGAAGAATCACAGACCAATACTCAGGACTACATCCTCCTCCAATGCTTTCATGGATCAAATCCAAGATAAACACTCAGCAAGTCCCTTTACCTATTGTCTGTCCCACTGCCGAGTATCCGGCAACCAGAACTCCAGTAAAAGGGAAGCAAACAGAGTCAGTTTGCTTTATCGAGAGCAGGTATAGGACATTTTTCAAGGAGACCAGCCTGAGCACAGGGTTACTTCACTAAACACCAAACGGAACTGATGTCTACAGCTCAAAGCAAAGACCTGTGCTAAAACTTCAGGAGAGGATATGATAACTACTGTGTTTGCAGGAACCTAAACTATCAGCACTGAACACAGATTTGTCAGGGGTTTAAAGGTGAATGACTGAAGCTTCCAAGAAGCTTTTCTAGGCCTCGGTGTGAGATAACCTCTGTAAGAATCACTTCGGCTATGTTTTAGTACCTTACTGCCTTATGACATCAGGAACATTTTCCAAAAATAGACCAAGTTACACACACCTTCACCAAGTTTTGAATCATACGATGATTTTCAATGTGTTTTTCATCAGGTAAGAGATAAACAGTACTTTTCCTGATACAAAGAATCTACACAAAATGGATTTTGACAATATCAAAAGTAGAATAATTAACTTTCACAGAATCTTAGTATCCAACATGTATTAGAATACAGAAAAATTAATGAGAATACTGTAATTTTAAATAAGCCACTCTCATTACTATGCTTTCTCACCCCCTTAATATAATCTCCACTGGGTAAGGAGGACAGGTGCAAAGAACAGCCTCAAACTGTAGCTCAACAAAATACACGTGGGTAATCTAGACCTCCAATCTTCAGAAATCAAACAATTAAAAATAACTATAAAAGCAATCTTCCCCACTTAACATCTACTAACTGCTCAAAGAAGATCCTAAATTAAAATTATCATGAAAATTCAGAACATTTTATGTAGAAAAAAAAAAAAAAAGAGAAACACACAACTTATCTCCTTAAGCTGACTTCAGGAAGAAGCATGTAGGAAAACAGGATCAACAAACATCAGAGACTGACTCAGAGAAAGGAGAAGGGAAAAATATGCTACGTTTTCTGGGATGGTAGAACAGGATATCAAACCTGCCTAATTGCTAAGTTACTCTAACATCAGCTTTAAACAAACCGTCTCACCTGTTCTGAAGATGAGGACAAATTCCAAAGAACAGCAATATGATGTAGGCAAAAAAAAAAAGAAAGAAGAATGACACAGAAGATTAAACAAACACTTGAGCCCTGTTCTTACAGGAGTAAGCAGAACAACAAAAAAAAAAAAATTAAAGAGAATGTATATGGAATAACATGCAGCTTATATAAAGAATTAATAATGAACTGTTACATCTGTAAAAGATCTGCAAGACTCAGGAAAAAAACTGAAAATTTATGAGAAGGAAGCACCAAAATAGAAAGGACATTTAAAATCCCAAGATAGATAGGGTGAGAGTCATAGATTTGTGGACAAACCGATTTGGAAGTATAAAAAATAAAAACCTCAGAGCTGGTCACTCCGTGAGCACCTGTTACCAGGGTTTGGGAAAGTTTTGCATCTGTTTCTGAAGCATCTGATGCTGGCAATTCGTTGAGAAATTTCTTTATGAAAATTCCTGTTTTTCCAAGAGAGAAAGAAAACAGTAGCAAAACTAACAGCAATAAGAAACACGTCCATCCTCCAAGTTTACTTTTCAACTGACTCCGTATCTCTTCACTCCACAGGCAGCTGTTACTCCTGTACGTAAGGTAACCCAGACGAAACAGAAGCTTACCTGAGAGGGAATAATTGCTACGGGTTTAAGAAGGATTACAGTACCACCATTCTTTTCCAAAAACTTACCTTACTTAATATTACATAAATTTTTCCAAGTGTCTGTTTAAGCAAACATCATTTCTAAAACTAAGAATAAAATGTAGTTATTTTATATGCTGTGAAGTTCGATTTAGAAGTGCTTAAAAAAGTATACACAGGCAACACTACTGGCACTGATCTGTCATTCAATTACTGTTTTATCCTTGATTTGTCCTCTACAGAATAACAAATCTCATGTTACCAAAATGAAGCATAAGGACAGCTTAATTATCAACCCCAAGACCTACAAAACGTAATAATTCTCAGCATTAAACACTTGCATTGCATGAATATAAATAGTACTTTCCCTTAAACAGAGACTTCTAAACGAGAGGTCAGAAATGACAGCACTGAATGCTCAAACACATTACAATAATATTTCTCTCTCTGTTTTATGAAATCAACTCATAAAAACAACAGAAAAATACATACACACAAATAAACTGTGATTTTGGGGGGAAAAAAAAAAAAAGTTGAAGATATCTTTCAGTTTCATGATCAAATTTGTGGTCAAAGTCAAATATCAAGATTGATTACAAATCCAAACAAAAAGAGCTCTTACCTTGGACATATGAGAAAGAACTTTGAACCTAGCTTCCTATGTCACAGGTAAATATGCTTAACCTAGGGACAATCTGCAATATTAAGATGGACAGATGACCCTTTCATTTAGATACTGAATATGGGAAAAAAAGGTTTGAAGAGTCACAAAAGCATAGGATATAAAAACCATGTCCTGATCAGTTTTGCCAGACCCCAGATCCCTGGACTGCCAGCTGGATTAAAAAAAAAAAATCAGATTTCACCATGCAACTATGCCAAAAAGACACGTGATACAGATTATCAGGAGTCATCAGAATAAACAAACATCAGCCCTCTCTCATCTCATTTCTTCAGAAGCCCCAAACACCATGACACCAATTTGAAAGGACCCCAAAATGCACCGCCCATTGTTAGAATCAGCAGAAATCCCAGTTACACGGTCTAATCTTATGGCTTGTGTTTTCACAACCAGGCACATCTCTACTTTTCTAGGCCTCCAAAAGACCTGCTGATGTGGCACCTACCGTGCATCACCTGAAATATCAGTCCAACTAACTCTACACCTCATCTGTCCCAGACTGAGAAGGACCCTAGATAAGCAATGAAGCAGTGTCTCTAAATGCTTTCAGGGAGACATGACCCATGCACAATAATGGCCAAAAAAATCATTAAATCACCTTTACATATTCTCCAGTTTTGTAGCTGTCAGGCTATGCACAGTGTAGGACAGAGGAAAAAAAAAAAAAAACAGTTCTGATTCTCGTACACCAGCCTCACATCATAGAGCAAGGACATGTGCATTGTGCTGCCCTTTTTTTCCTGAAAACGCCTAACGTGTCCATTACCTACATTAATTTTAATTTATTTAGCCTAAACAAACATACCAACAAACCCTATCCAGGAAGATACAGATCAAAAGTTCTTCAGGGTGCTACAACATAAAGCAGTTTCCTGAAGCAAGTCAATAAACTTCTTACTACCTCTGCATACGGTCACGTTTTGAGATGCTCTCTTTGCATGACCCGTTATTTCCCTCAACTTGCACACAAAGAGGTTACTGCCAAAAGTCATAGGGAACTCCAGCTTTTACCTACAGAAAGCATTTGTTTAAATGCTTCCCTCAAACAAGGTATCATCAGTTCTCACCACCAACCTGCAGAGTATTTGGATCCAAAGCGTTCATAATAAAGACAAATACCTTCTGCATAAGCCGTGTAAACTACCATAAAGCTGAACCGCAAGTGACTGACCAAAGCAAGCTACTGGCATGATTCAAGGGTGTTTTTTTCAGATTTTTCTGTACTAACATATGTGAAAGAAAAATTCAAGCCAGCTTTGAATTTTGAAATAAGAGATTATTTGCAACAGTGCAACCAATTTACCTGGCTTCGGAGTTGCCTGAGACCAGAGTACTTGGTGGGTTCTGAACATTCGCAAACATGGCATCTTTGCGGAGCGCACCTTGGGTGGTAACAGGCTGCCTAGAAGCGGCGCGGAGCAGCCGCTAACAGCGGTACGCAGAAGGCTCGCCATTTCACCCAGAGCTCAGAGCAGACTTCTTGCCACGTATGGAATGCCTGCTGCATACATAAAAACAAAGCATCGAGTATTAATGACATTAGACACACGGTATGTAAACTCAGAAGCTGAAGAGTAGCTGACTGCCACTTGCCAGATGATCGTTTTTTCCTACCTTTTCTTTCCAGCCAGAAAACAAAATCCTTTTTTTGTTTCAAAGTGGGATAACTGAGTAAAACCGTGTGTGTGGGACAGAGGGGTAACTGGGTAAAACACCAAATTAAACAAGGACACGACAGAGCTGACCTTGCCAGCCGACCTACAGGTTGGCATTTCCGCGGCTCTGGACGCCGGCATTCTCTTCAGACCTCGCTCTGCACAACGCGCGCTGACAACCCTCGGCATCCGGACAAAACCCAGCCCCCGCCGGAGCCCCCCAAGCAGGACAGCAGCCCCCAGCCCCGGAGCCGCCCCACGGCGGGCGCTGGGAAGGGCACCCAGCGGGGCGGGCAGGGGAAGCGGAACGCGCTCCGCCCGC
>VXAV01002232.1:72570-99982 GCA_013399715.1 Alectura lathami | reverse complement strand
GCCGCTCGCGGCCCCGCACGAGGCGGAGGCGGGCGGGGGCCCAGCCCCTGCGCCTCTCTCGGGAGCGGTCGTGTTTCTGCGCTGTGGGCCTGTGGCCAGGTGAAGGCGTGATGTTGCGTTGCAGCCTTCGTGCAGCGCCCCTCTGCTCCCCCTTCGGTGCGCACAGTGTGCGTTTTATCCATCTGTTAATCCGGCCGCAGATGGTCTCAGCCTTCCCTGCACTGAGGAAGTCTCAGCTCTGGCCTAAAGGTTTTCCAAAACGTAAACCCGAGCCAGATGTAGCACAGAGCCTTGTTTGTTGGTCAGCTCTTTCAGGCAGGTATCAGATTGCCTTTTCAATAAACTTAGCAGCTAATCTGTGAAGACGCATTCGGAAAATGTACAAAATACGGTTTACAGAATATATTTTCAGTGGATTTTGGGGGGCAAATTATGTACAAGAAGGACAGTAGCTTTGAGGAGTATGTTAAAAAGGGTGGTACCTGTTTTTGATTGACCTTCAAAATCTTTCTTTTGCATTTGAAACCTATGAAAAACTCACAAGGAAAGGAAGTGTGCCAGGGGCAGACTTACTGGTTTCTCATGTTAACTCTTACAAAATGCGTTTGCAGGGAGGGGTAGGGAAGGGGGCTTTTTTTTTTTTTTTTTTTGTGCACTTTCACATGGACATCGTCTTCACTTTCTATGACATAGAAAGATATCTAGAGTTTCCAAAAGTGAACTTCTGTGTTTGAGAAAAGTAATGAGTGGTGTCTAAGTGAGATAAAGTATTCTTGAAAGTATGTAAGTAGAAGCGTATTTAAGGTTGAAAAAGTATTGTGTGTACTATGTGAGAACATCTGGTAACAAAGCAATGACTAAGAAAAACTGTTAACAAAAACTTTTCAGAGCACCCACGGCAGATGGTCTCATCTGGATCACAACTTTCAGCTCCTGATTCTGGACTGGAAATGGCAAAACCTCAGGTGGCTGTGGCTCCTGTGGTGATGTCAAAGTTGTCAGTTAAAGCACCCGAGTTTTACCCATCAGGATACAACCAGAACTTCAATCAGAACTTTGCAGTAAGTGTTTTTCTTCTTAGTATGTAACAGTCTGCTTACATTCAAATTAACGTTTTCTTGAGATCATCAAGGCTATGTGTGCCTGAGAAATTTCAGACATTCAGATGTTAACTTCCAGACTCAAGGTAAAGTGATAGTGGGTGAATATTACGGAACATGAGAGCCATTGGCATGGGATGTTTTGCTAAAGCCCACAGCAGATAACCACATTCCTTGTTGATTACACCAGGCATTGACTCAACCGGCGTCCGAATAAGCTATCTTTTTTGGAAGCTGTCTGTTACATTTACAAGGCTTTTTAAGTAGAGGCCTAGCTGTGCTTTGATGCATATTTCTCAAGTTTTTGAAGCAAGTGTGAAAGAAAAAGGTTCACCTTAAAGTTTAAAAACGTACCTGTACAAATGCAATGAAGTGATAATAAGCAATTACACTGAAACAATTAGGTTTTGAATAACTAGTAGAAAAATACTTGAGTTGAATCATAAGTACGGTGTTTGGTGTTTTGAAGTTTTCTTTTTCGTATCAGTAAAATCATGCTATTTGATGTTACCATCTTTGCCAGCCTACTGAATAAAACTACTGTCCTGGATAGTAAAAGTCCATGGCAAATATGCAACTGTTAACAAAATGCCAACACGAACAGGCTTGAACAAATAGCTAACATATGGGGAAAATACTGCTTTGCCCTAGTACATTACACACTTTCTGTAAATACTGGATTTCAGTTTCACGACCAAAAAAATGCTGTTCAGAATGTTATACTTTTGCATATGTATAATTTGAAACTCCTGAGGCCAGTGGTCTTGCTTTTCAGCTATTTCACAAAAACATGCAAACGTGTGGGAGGTCCTTGTTGCTGTGTTGTGTGAATACATCATACATGATTCATGTATTAATAAAAATAACTTTATAATCCTAGCAAAACCTAGACAGTTTATTTGGGTATGTTTGGCATGACCAGTTGCAGTCCATGGACCTCCTCCTGGGGATAGATGAGGAGCTGCTAGAGTGCTAACAGGTCAGGGTTAAAGGGAAGGCAGGGGAAGAGGATATCATAGTGGGGGTCTGCTGCAGGCCACCTGACCAGGATGACTGAGTGGATGAGGCCCTCTAGAGACAGATAGGAGCAGCTTCACATTCACAAGCCATGGTCCTCATCGGGGACTTCAGCCACCCTGATATCTGTTGGGAGGACAACACAGCAGGGCACCAGCAATCAAGGAGGTTCCTGGATTGCATCAATGACAACTTCCCCTTTCAAGTGGTAGAGGAACCCACAGGGAAAGGTGCTATGCTGGACCTTGTTCTCACCAACAAGGAGGGGCTGGTGAGTAATGTGAAGCTCAGGGGTAGCCTTGGCTGCAGTGATCACAAAATGGTAGAGTTCAGGATCCTTAGGGAGTCAAAGAGGGTGTGCAGCAAGCTCGCTGCTCTGAACTTTAAGAGAGCGGACTTGGGGCTCTTCAGGGATCTGCTTAGCAGAGCGACATTGGACAAAGCCCTGGAGGGAAGGGGGGCCCAGGAGAGCTGGTCAATATTCAAGGACCATCTCCTTCAAGCCCAGGAGCACTGCATCCCAAGAAAGAGGAAAGCAGGCAAGAATGCCAGGAGGCGTCTGTGGATGAACAAGGAGCTCCTGGACTTACTTGAGCATAAAAGGAAAGTCTATAAAGAACAGAAACAAGAGGCTAGCTGGAAGGAATACAGAGAAGTTGTCTGGGCAGCCAGGGATCAGGTTAGGAAGGCCAAAGTCCAGAAAGAATTAAGTCTAGCCAGGGACAAAGGGGAATAAGAAGAATCTCTGCAGGTACATCAATAACAGGAAGGCTAGGGAAGATATGGATGCTCTCTGGAAGGAAACTGGAAACATGGTTACAGAATCACACAGAATCACAGAATGTTAAGAGATTGGAAGGGACCTCGAAAAATCACAGAATCACAGAATGTTAGAGATTGGAAGGGACCTCGAAAGATCATCTAGTCCAATCCCCCTGCCGAAGCAGGAACACCTAGAGCAGATTGCACAGGAATGCGTCCAGGCGGGTTTTGAATGTCTCCAGAGAAGGAGACTCCACAACCTCTCTGGGCAGCCTGTTCCAGTGCTCTGTCACCCTCACTGTGAAGAAATTTCTCCTCATATTTAAGCAGAACCTCCTATGTTCCAGCTTGCACCCATTGCCCCTTGTCCTGTCACTGGATGTCACAGTGAAGAGCCTGGCTCCATCCTCCTGACACCCACCCTTTACTTATTTATAAACATTAATTAGGTCACCCCTCAGTCTCCTCCAAGCTGAAGAGACCCAGCTCCCTCAGCCTTTCCTCAGAAGGGAGATGCTCCACTCCCTTCATCATCTTGGTGGCTCTGCGCTGGACCCTCTCCAGCAGTTCCCTGTCCTTCTTGAACTGAGGGGCCCAGAACTGGACACAATACTCCAGATGCGGTCTCACCAGGGCAGAGTGGAGGGGGAGGAGAACCTCTCTCGACCTACTAACCACACCCCTTCTGATACACCCCAGGATGCCATTGGCCTTCTTGGCCATGAGGGCACAGTGCTGGCTCATGGTCATCCTGCTGTCCACCAGGACCCCCAGGTCCCTTTCCCCTACGCTGCTCTCCAACAGGTCAGTACCCAACTTCTACTGCTTCCTGGAGTTATTCCTGCCCAAATAAGGAATAATACAAGCAATATGGAGAAAGCTGAGGTGCTCAGTGACTTCTTTGCCTCAGTCTTCACTGACAGGGGCTCTAGCCACACCAGCCAAGTTGCAGAAAGCAAAGGTGAGAGCTGGGAGAAGGAAGATCTGCCCACTGTAAGCAAAGATCAGGTCTGAGACCGTCTAAAGAACCTGAAGGTGCACAAGTCTGTGGGACCCAATGGAATCCATCTGTGGGTTATGAGGGAACTGACATGAAGTTGCCAGGCCACTGTAATTCATATTTGAAAGGTCATGGCAGTCTGGTGAAGTTTCTGTTGACTGGAAATGAGGGAAGCATCACCCACATTTTCAAAAAGGGAAAAAAGGAAGATCCAGTAAACTACAAGCCAGTCAGTCTCACCTCTGTGCCTGGCAAAGTCATGGAGCAGATCCTCCTGGAGGATCTACTAAGGCACATGGAAAATGAAGATGAGGTGAATGGTGGCAACCAGCATGGCTTCACCAAGGGCAAATCGTGCCTGACAAATTTGCTGCCTTTTATGATGGTGTAACAGCATCAGTAGATAAGGGAAGAGCAACTGCCGTCATCTACCTGGACTTGTGCAAAGTGTTTGACACTGTCCCACATGACATCCTGGTCACTAAATTGGAAAAGCACGGATTCGATGGACGGACCACTGCCTGGCTAAGGAACTGGCTGGATGGTTGCACCCAGTCGTGGGCAACGGCTCAATGTCGAAATGGAGAGTGACGAGTGGCGTCCCTCAGGGATGGGTACTGGGACCAGTGCTGTTTAACATCTCTGCTGGTGACGTGGACAGTGGGCTCGAGTGCAGCCTCAGCAAGTTTGTGGATGACACCGAGCTGTGTGGTGCCGTTGACATGCTAGAGGGAAGGGATGCCATCCAGAGGGACCTGGGCAGGCTGGAGAGGGAGGCCCATGCCAACCTCAAGAAGTTCAACAAGGCCAAGTGTAAAGTCCTGCACATGGGTCAGGGCAATCCCAAGCACAAATAGAGGCTGGGCAGAGAATGGCTGGAGAGCAGCTCTGAGGAGAAGGATTTGGGAGGTGTTGATTGATGAAAAAATCAACATGAGCTGACAGTGTGCGCTTGCAGCCCAGAAGGCCAACCGCATCCTGGGCTGCATCAAGAGAAGCGTGACCGGCAGGGAGAGGGAGGTGATTCTGCCCCTTCACTCTGCTCTCATGAGACCCCACCTGGAGTCCTGCGTCCAGTTCTGGGGCCCCCAGCACAAGAGGGACACTGCGCTTTTGGATTGGGTCCAGAGGAGGGCCATGAAGTTGATCAGAGGGCTGGAGCACCTCCCCTGTGAAGGCAGGCTGAGAGCATTGGGATTGTTCAGCCTGGAGAAGAGAAGGCTCCAGGGGGACCTGACAGCAGCCTTCCAGTTCCTGAAGGGGACCTACAGGAGAGCTGGGGAGGGACTCTTTAGAAGGGCATGTAGCGATAGGACAAGGGGTAATGGCCATAAACTGGAAGAAGGGAGGTTTAGGCTAGGTATTAGGAAGAAATTCTTTCCTGTGAGGGTGGTGAGACACTGGCACAGGTTGCCCAGAGAAGTTGTGGATGCCCCCTCCCTGGAGGTGTTCAAGGCCAGGCTGGATGGGGCTCTGAGCAACCTGGTCTAGTGGGAGGTGTCCCTGCCCATGGCAAGGGGCTTGGAACTAGATGATCCTTAAGGTGCCTTCCAACCCAAACCATGCTATGATTTTATGTTGCAGGGAATCTAATTTAGTCAGTGTATACTATGCATGGAATAGTGATGTTTCATGTTTGTTAGTCTTTTGCTATTGTAAATATTTTTTTTTATCTTAAATGACTGAAATAACTTCATAAACTCAGTTAATCTGCAATAAAGGATGAGTTTAGCACACTTTTGTAAACCCCTGTGTAAAAACGGTAAGTTTTAAAACTGGATTCAAAACAGTTTTGCAGAACTTCTGTTTCTTTGACTTAGAATTAATACTATTGAGCTTTAATTTGCAGTGTGTCCTGGAGTTTTTAGACCTAAAAACTCATGTTTCTCTTATTTTAAATACACTATATAAAAATACAATATAAAATAGTAATTTTGCTATTTATCAAGCATTTATTGTCCTAGAAATAATCTGTTTCCTTATGTTATAGTGCATGATGGGATGTACTATGTATGTCCATATGAAATTCAGTCATTCTGTTCATCTCCAGTTAGGTGGAACTGCTGCTCATCCTCGTACATGTAAAACTCAAATGGGTGACCTCGTACACGCAACATTCTTTGTACTTAATTTTTCAATAGCTTCATTGTAAGCTTGATGAGTGTATATAATCTGAAGGAGAAAAATCTTGTTCCTAACAAGTGTGAAAAGAAATCAATCTGATGATAAGTTGTTACTGGCTGGGTGGAAATGTATTTCTCAGGTATAGGGAAGTGGTACTCAGCACACTAGCTGAAGCAGCTTGAGAGCAGATTTGGCTCATGGATTTTCCTATTGACTTTCTGATTTTTAACTTTATGTAAATTAGAGGGATTCTTACTACCTACTTAGCCTGTCCGTTGTTATGTCTTTAAACTCATGAACTGACTTTTGGTAGAAGAGTAGCAAACCGCTAACTTTCAGATTAGTGACTCATCCTTTTCAGTTGTGAATAATCAAGTGTCCAGCCCTGTAACATAAAGAGGAGGGATGAGGAAGTATTGGCGTTACTGAGAAATCATTGGAATTAATGAAAAGTTTCTCGTTGACTTGCATGGCTTTGAATCATAAATTTGTAATGAATTAGTCAACTTATAGCCTTCTGTTTGCCAATTACTGTTTAAAAATAACCACGAAGAATTTGCTTTATTTTCCATTAGTTGTGGTGTAGTATTCTCAAATTTTAAAATCTGCTGGTAAGAAATGTTAGGTGACATATCTAGAAGATACTGAACTAAATCCAGTTAGTTTTAAAGTATGTTACTGCTAGTTACGTCGCTAAACGTTCTGTTTCCAATGCAGTTCCTCTCACATACTGCATTGTAATCATCCCAGAATGGTATCAAACTCTAAAATATTACACTCATTTTTGAATGGATCAGATCTTCTTTTTCATCACGTAGATAGCGTTCATCACGTAGGGAGCGTAAATATTGATAAAGTGATACTGTGCTACTTTCCCTGTTTCTGTGGGGAGCAGGTGAATTTACTGTCTGCTTTTTAGCCTTAGTAACTAAATGTGGTGGTTTAACCAACGATAGCTCCCAACAGTTGCTCGCTCACATGTCCCCCGCCAGCGTACCATCAGCAGGATGGAGGAGGGAAGTGAGGAAGAAGGGGGGGAAAAAAAAGGTAGAATTTGGGAGTTAAGATCAAAACTATTTTTACTAAAATAGCCAAGGAACAGGAGATGATAAAAATGTAAAGGGGATAAAAGGGTAATAACACTGATAATTGGAACCGGTGACTTAGGCAATTTCTCACCCACATGCAAGCCCAACCTAGAAGCAGAAAAAAAGACACGCAAGCTGCGGCTTCCCCCCTCACTGGAAAGCAGGGGGTGGGCCATGACATGATGTGTATGGTATGGAATACCTCATGGGTCAATTTAAGTTAGATGTCCTAACTCCGTGTCCCCCTGCCACCCCTCCATAATTTCCTAATCCCTTCTCTTTCAGCATTTGCAGGTCTGACTATGCTGGAAAGCATGACACTAAATTACTGCAATACTACTTAAATAGTTTTGTTTCGTGACTTCTAATCTTTGATCCATTTCCAAAAGATGCAGCTTTGCTAACTTTGGATCAGTTTTTGTGGCCTAATTTTATGCGTGGGAACACTATACTGTGTTTATTACGTTTCTGTATTTTCTCCCCCTCTGGGATATTTTGGAACACAGTGGCACTCTCTGTAAGTGCAAAACATCTTGTTTCCAATTACCAGTTGTTTTTCCCTCAGCATTTCATTTATCTGCAGCACCGTATGTGCACACATGAAGGAAGAGTTTCAAGTCTGTTGGGTAGTTCTTTTCTTAAAAGGTATATTTAATTGTTAGCTTGTTAATCTTGTACCGAATTTAGCAAACTGTCTTTTTTAAGACTTGTCTGAGAGACATGTCTATGCTTGTCTGAGAGACCCTGATCTATGTGAAAAGCATGTTACTTAGTTCTGAAGATGAGAGTACTACTGGAGCTTTCTGATGTACTGAGGCTTATGCTGTCTAAAAATGTTTGTGAAACAAGTAGTAAAGATCCCGATCAAGTAGTCAGACCATCAGGTGTTACCGCTAACTAAGGGCTATATCATTGCTTTTGGAGCTGGTAACAACTTTACTTTTTTTTTTTCTTTTAATACTGTTATGTTTTTTCATTGTGATAGGATTCTTCCTTTGAAGATGGATATGGTGGCTATCTGACTTTGGCAGAATACGTACAAGACTTTCTAAATCACCTCACTGAGCAACCAGGTTGTTTTGAAAATGAAATTGAGCAATTTGCTGAAACACTGAATGGCTGGGTCAATACAGACGAAGCTTTGCAAGAGCTTGTTGAGCTCATCTATCAGCAGGTAACGTGTATTCTGTCTTACAACAGAGATATTGATGCCTATTGCTATGTAGTGTCCAAGATATGCATAATTTTTTTTGTAGAGCTGTGTATACGTAGTGGTTTAGTGGTTTAAATTCTCTCTTTAGGCAGTTTTAGTGGTTTAAATCCTCTCTCTGAAAATGCAGAGGAGGATTTTGCTCAAAAAATTGAAATGATAGTCCAAGTGTAAGATGCCTGACTCATCACTAAGTTTCCCCACTTTCTCAGTTGCCATTGTGGTGTATCCCAGTCTTCCAAGTTACATGTTAGAATTCCAGTTGCAGCACTTAAAGGTGTTATCTTTGAGCTGCTGTGTTTATGTATCAAAGCAAATCTTAAACAGTGTGTGAGTTATGTTTTAATTCTTTCCTACAAAAAAATATTCTTCATAATGCTTGGATATTTTTCATTCATTGGTAATTAAAACAATTAACTAGACACCTACTGTATACATCACCCTTCAGGAAATATTTATTTACTCAGGCTTTGTTCTTTCCTGATGGCCTAAGGGTAATAGGTCCAGTTCCATTGATGACCATGGAAATGAGGACAAAGACCTTAAAGTGAACTCTGTGCTAACTGCAGGGGCCATTGGAAAGAGCAGCTGAATCTGTTTCCAGGCAGATGAGCTGCTGTCTTGTCTTTTGGGCTTGCTACAGAGAACAGTCACGCTTGTGATTGCTATTGATTACATTGTGTGTCTCCCACTTTGCTGAGTCAGTTGCTTTCAAATACTTGAAGAATGTGATCAACCCTTTCTATTCACCTTTTAAGTGCAGACACTTGCAGATTTTTTTTTTACTGTGAAATAATCTAGGATATGTAGGAGCTGCATGACTGGGTGGTCCTCATACAGGAATGTGGAGTCTTGAGTTTCTTATTATCAAAGAGTTTCTTCAACAAGGCCAAGGGCAAGGTGTTGCACTTGGGTCGGGGCAATCCCAGGTGTGTACAGACTGGGAGAAGAACTCCTTGAGAGCAGCCCTGCGGAGAAGGACTTGTGATCGACGAAAAGCTGGCCATGAGCCAGCAGTGCGCTCTCGCAGCCAGGAAGGCCAATGGCATCCTGGGCTGCATCAAGAGAGGGGTGGCCAGCAGGGAGAGGGAGGTGATCGTCCCCCTCTACTCTGCCCTTGGAAGGCCTCACCTGGAGTACTGTGTCCAGGCCTGGGGCCCCCACTACAGAAGGGATGTGGAGCTGTTGGAGCGGGTCCAGAGGAGGGCCACCAAAATGATCAGAGGGCTGGAGCACCTCTCCTATGAGGAAAGGCTGAGGGAGCTGGGATTGTTTAGCTTGGAAAAGAGAAGGTTCTGGGGAGTCCTCATTGCGGCCTTCCAATACTTGAAAGGAGCTTACAGGTAGGAGGGGGACCGACTTTTTGCCCGGGTGGATAATGGTAGGACAAGGGGGAATGGGCTAAAACTGAAAGAGGGGAGGTTTAGGTTGAGCATCAGGAAGAAATTCTTCACTGAGAGAGTGGTGAGGCGCTGGAACAGGCTGCCCCGAGATGTTGTGGCTGCCCCGAGATGTTGTGGCTGCCCCATCCCTGGCTGTGTTCAAGGCCAGGCTGGATGTGTTCCTGGGCAATTTGATCTAGTGAGCTAGTGGCTGGCAGCCCTGTCCACGGCAGGGGGGTTGGAACTAGATGATCTCTGAGGTGGCTTCGAACTCAAGCCATTCTATGATTCTTGTACAACTGTCAAAACAGTGCTGTGTTTGGCAGTATCATTTTCCTATCTTTTATTTGGATACATGGAGGACAAAGAATAAATGACAGAAGTAATCAGTACAGTTTTACTGAAAGCAAAACATGAATTTATCCAATTTATAAATTTTTGTATACAGTAAATAAGTTAACTCACATTTAATGCAGGTCTCTAATTTTGTCTTCTCTTATCCTTGTTTAAAACAGGCCCAGTGCTGGGGTTGGCTGTACCTTCCTTAAATGAGAAGTGCTGAGTGTAAACAATCTGAAATACAACAGTTTATGTGGAAAGTGAAACTCAGCTCAGTGTTGGGGGGAAAAAAAAAAAAAAAAAAGTTGTTCTAGTATGGAAATACAAGATATTAAGTTTTTCGAATGGTTATAGCATTTGAGTGTCAGTCAACTATGCTTTATTCTTCTGTCTTGATCTTCTGCCCAAGTATTTGTGTTTCCTTGTCCTAGCTTATCATAAAACTTTCATTATAATTGCCAAAGTGTATTTATAAATATCTGCTTCAGTGATGTTAATTTGACCCAGTTGAGGAGATTTATAGATACTGGATTTGTGAAGGAAAAAAGGCTAAAATGAAAGGGGGAGGGGGAAAAAAGCCCTGTACAGTTTTTCCTTCTTACAAGGGTCAGGTATCTCAGGTATAAAGATTAATGATCTGCTTCCCCCTGTTCTTCCTGATCCATTTATGTATCCACCTTTCCTTGTCAAGTTCTTGCATCCTTTACCTGGGCACATGCTACTGCCAAATACAGATATCTCTCAAACTGCATCAAAGTGTTTTTTTCTTTTGTTGTTGTTTTTGTTTTAATCGTTCCTGGCTTTTTGAGAGAATGCATGTCCTTCAGAAGTTCTTAATGCCTTCTATAGATGTTTTGTATAAGCAGTTTGCAAGTGACTTTCAGACAGACTTTGGTGTAGGTTACAGTGGAGAAGTATAATTCTATAGCATATAGCCACAGAACTACAGTACCGTGAATTTTTAAGTGCTGAAATGCATGTAGGAAGGTGTTGAGGAGATATGAAAATTAACATGACAAATGGTAATTGCTAATCTTCCACTTCTCAGTGACCACTGTTTTCTAAATGCTTTTAAAGATATTTCCTGATAACCTAATCGTTAGTTGTACAAACAATTTATTTTTTTTCTGTTTTATTTTTTTGAAAGGCCACATCTGTCCCAAATTTTTCCTACATGGGAGCAAGGTTGTGTAATTATTTATCTCACCATCTAACCATTAGTCCACAAAGTGGGAACTTCCGGCAGTTGTTACTTCAAAGGTGTGTATCAGCATGTCATTTTAAACCAATTTACTTCCTGTGGTTAGGTTATATGGCTTCCACTTTTGTGTATAACTCTTAAATTGGCATTCAAAGAAGGACATATTTTAAACGGGATTTTAGTTGAGCACTACTAAAGCAGAGGTACATGATGAATACTGAATGCATACGTAGTTTGTTTTTTTAATATAAAAATAGGACTCTGCTTGGGTTCTGTGGTCTCTTCTGAACTCAGTACCGAATTGCAGAATAAATTTGAAAGCTAATCAACTTCAGAAGTATCCTAAAACCGTACATCTACTCTACTTGTCCTGTCCTTGTCCTTTGATTCCTACCAGGACTTCAATGTTTTGTTTTTTTTCTTGAAGTACATTTATGGCTGGAATTGCTGTCTACAGTTCATTAATTGGTCGGCTAAGTCACTTTACGTATATGAAGTAGATGCATAAAATGCTGAAGGCTAAACTTATGCAGTTTTCAGAGATTTATGGGCCTACAGTTTAACGATAAGACTTCATGGATTACAAAATGCAACATCTTTTAAATGAATGTATTTCATTTTACATCACAGCGCATGACACCTGAATGAGCAGTACATTTTACTTCAGGAGTCTTTAAAGATAATCTTTTTGTCTTTAACGACTGTTTTCTTTCTAAGCTTCAGACTGAACTTAAAAGTTTCACTCAATCCATGTATGTTAAAAGATGATCAGAATGAATTTCTGTTAATCAGTAGTGGTACCTTATGGAGAAGCTGAAAATACTTTCCTTGTTCCAAAGCAGATGAGTACTTTTCTCCTTCCAAATAACGCTACAAATTACCACCTTTATCTTGTCTTCTTAGCTACATTTGTTGCTTGAACAATACCATGAAGGAAATACTTTCTAATAGTGGATTACTTGGTTCCTAGTTTTAAAGCCAACCCAACAGACAACATGTTAGCATCCTAAAGACATAAATTTAAGGTTGATTTGTTTTTGCTGCTAATGTAGATGGAATTGGGATGGGGTGAGGATAAAAAGGCTAACTATATGAATGCAGAAAACTCTTCTCAACCCAAATTTCTACTTCAAATTTGGTATTTCAACTCTTTAGATTTTCAGATTTATCATGTAAGTGTAAAGGCATCCATAGCAATGTGAGCAGCACCCTGAAATGGGAAAGTGTATTTTGGTACCTGCTGTGTTTCTGACGTTTAGCTGCCTGTGTTAAACTTGTGCTGAGATTGTAGTGGGTGTATTTTTACATGTCTCAGACATCTTAGCGCTTGAAACCACAGTCATATAATCATATTTATTCGTCCAGGACAAAAATCCACATTGTCGTTGTGAAGTCCTCTCATTTCCTTCAGAAATCATACTTAACACTGTTAAATTTTGAGTTCTGTTAACAAAGCTCGTAAGTTCTTAAGTGTTCTGCTAAGTAGCATGTTATATATGTTGGGTTGTCTGCAGTTGATAACTATATAATTTTTGTTTAATATTTTCAGGTGTCGAACAGAGTTTGAAAACAGAGATGAAGCTGCAAAAGGAGATGAGGCTACTCGAAAACAATTTCATGCTTTTGTACTGTTCTTAGGTGAACTTTACCTTAACCTAGAGGTAAGAAGCACGTTCTTTGTCAGGTGGTAAACACTGGAATGAGTTATCATTTGTGGTGTTGCTTTTGTGTTGTAGTTTTTTTTTAATACAGAAGTCAATAAGTCAAAGTACTTTAGAACCATTTAATTATAATTGTGTGCATCAAAGAAAGAAGCAAAAATAGACAAGATCATTAAAAGAAAGTGTATAAAGATGCTTCTTTAAGAAGTGTGAGAATTCACTAAAAGAACCAACCATAAATAACCTTTCCCAGAACTTGTTTGGTCGTACATACCTTCCGTGTTGGAAAAATGGGAATTAAGTTTTTGGTATGTTCTTTCCTCTCGAAAAACCATCGGATTACTACATTTAACCAGCCTAAGAAATGTTGCAACGTATCAGAACCAGATCAGGATCAGTAGTACATGTAGCTCAGTATTTAGCCACTAGCTGGATTTATTATCAAATAGCTGTGAGAATTTTCAAAATAAGCAATTAAAAATTGAGATTTCAATGGGATGTCATCATAAGGTTGAGTCCGTATGCATGAAGCATATAATCGTATAGTTAGATCAGGTTTTCATATCTGTGGTGTGTACACACACTTTCTTGTACATAAAAACCTTACTTGAATCTTTAACACCTATGAGTTCAGTAAATTCACCAACTTCTGTAATGAGCTAAAAAGTAATTTTTTTTTAACTGGAGTATTTCAATGGTGTGAACTAACCAGACACTGTAAAAACATTCTTCTGTCATGTGGAAAGAAAATAATCCTTCAACTCTTCCATTTTTGCTACATAAGCAGCTCTTGAAATCTACTTTTCACTTTCTGGAAGTTAAAAGGAAGCTTTCAAAAGAGTAGGGAGGGAGAGGGACTTGTTCCGTTTTGTGGAGTACCCACTTTATTTTTAAACTATTTTCTATAATTTTATAATATATAAACAACACCTTATAGAAGTAAGTCACTACAGCTGTAGACAAGCATAATGTGATATCACAAAGATCCTTAGATTCCAAGAATTTGGGATGATGCAGACTATTTGCAACTTACTAACAAAGAAACAAAAAGGTAGAAGTGCATTATTGTGCTTCTGTCAGATTTGTAAACTGTTACTCTGTCTGCGTTCTAAAATTGTTGCAGTTGTTTTTGTGCTCTTCCAGACAGGGAGTTAAGTTATGTTAACCTCCAAGTAAATCACACAGCATTTAAGAGAGAAAATGGAACTAAATTAATTTCTGAAACTTCAGTCTTTTAACTGTTTTATTGATGCTCTGCAGATTAAAGGAACAAAAGGACAGGTAACACGAGCAGAAATTCTTCAAGAAGGCCTTCGAGAATTACTAAATGCGCTTTTCTCTAATCCTGTGGACAATAATTTGATATGTGCAGTGAAACTGCTGAAGGTGAGAATTATTTTTAAAGAAGGGAAAAAAAAAACAAGTTTTGTAGTAGACGGGGAAATTCATCAGCGCTATTTACTTATGTAATTATATGTAAATCATACTGTAGTTGAAGTAGAAATACCAAGATACTTTATTTTTTCTTCATATGGGGTAACCAAAAATAGAGTACATCCCAGCATACAGTGGCAAGTGAGGAGAATGAGATACAGTCATGTATGATTCCTGCTGGTGAATCCATGGAGGAAAAGAAGGAAGATAGGAGGGAAAAGAAATGGGAGAAAATAAAAGAAAGGTCAATTGGAAGACTGTATCTTCATGCTAGAATGGATTCCTTGGTCACAGATTTGGGAGCAGTGAGGGAAATAAAACTGCAGTAGGAGAAGTATGTATGGTGTTTTGTGTCCTACATTGTTAGTAAAACAGTCTGTACTTTTTCATTAGTACCATTGTGAACTTGAGCAAACAAAAAAAAAGTAACATACTAGTTAAAAAGTAAATTGCAAGGCCGCATACAAGAACAACAGAGCTGAAGCAAAGAAGCAAGCAGTCCCTTCAGTTCTTCTTTTATCACTTCTGTTGTGGGAGAAAACAGTAGCCAACGTGAGTAGTTCGTGGGATTTGGTGTATGTTCTCTGTCAGGAAAGGTACTGAGAAGTTACGGTCTGTCACTTTTGTGGTGTATTTTTTAGCAAAATATTATTTAAATCAGTCATTTATTACTGTATTGACTGCATCATTAGCACTGTACAAATAGATACTTCTCTTTCCTGAGGAAAAGAAGCCTCTTTGCTGTTAACTTTTACTTTTTCTTTTAAAAGAAATCTTGGTTTTCATACTAGGGAAAGCAGTTCATTTTAGGAATGATGGTCAAAAGATAAACTATTTTTCTGGAATTTTGTTTCCCTTTTTTGTGGCTAGTTTGTCTTTTTCCTCATCCCTCTCCTTTTTTCCCACTCCATGTTTTTGTTTTGTTTTGTTTTTTCCCAGACTCTTCTATCTTGAATACCAGTTCTGGTGGTTTCTTTCAATATGGTAATAGAGAATACGGAGAGAGTTTACGTCTTCTAATTTAAACCCTTCAGGTTATGTACCTGGTTGCTTCATAGCAAGTGTGAGGTCGTGATCAATGAGCACATTTGCTCCTGCAGCCAACCCTTGTGTTGGAAGTGCAGTAAAGGACCTGTCGGAATGATGGCATCCAAATCATTCAACTTCCCAGTGCTGCAGTTTTGATCATTCTGTAAAGGTGCAGGGCTCATTATTTCCATGGGTATTCTTGGGATACTCACTTAACTTCACTATGTCCATTCCAAAATAAGATAGCAATCTAAATTATTTTATGACATACTGATGACTGTAAAAGGTGATACAGGATAGTTTGGTTTTGAATGCGTTTTCTAATGTCTGAAAGTATCTGTAAGTGCTGGAGTGTGTAGCTAGATGGAGCTGCCTCGTGAAAGTTGTTTCACTGCTGAGGCAGTAAATGTTTTCTTGAATTTTCTGCTTCATATAGAATCATTTCGATTGGAAGAGATCCTTAATACAATCAAGCCCAAGCATCAGTCTAGCACTACCAAATCCACCATTAAACCATGTCTCTAAGCATGATGTTCACATGTCTCTTAAATACCTCCAGGGATGGTGACTACCACTTCCCTGGGATAGTGATAGATACAAGGTTTTTATTCCTTTGTATGATGAAATTCCATTCCAAGCATTTTCGATTGTGATATGTATGTTGAGTATATGAGGAATTGCTGTTAATTTTGACTGCAGTGGCAAACTAATTTTTCATAGTTTAACATGTTACTTTCACTGTGAATTTCTTGGGCAGTGAAGTACCTATCCATACAGAAAACACTTTCATCCACAGCAGTTCTAGACTGTCTGCTGCTAAGGTGCTCTCAGCAGCGGGTGCAAGCCTCACAGATTTCTAGTATTTAAATTCAGGCTAGCTTGATAAGATAATTCTTGCCTCCTCTTAAATAAATCCAGATGAAATTCTCTGGTGTGTCCGGTGACTATGTTGACTGAATTATTTCCAAAGATTTCTACCCTGTTTTGTTGTTCTCAGGTAAGCTGACAGCATCACCTGTGAAAATATGGTCTCATTTTTTCATAGTATACACTTAGTGAAGATATGAAAAGTGCTTGTTAGCTCTTTTGAACAGGATTCAAAATGCTGCAGTATTTGTGTGTTGATGTGACCAAGGTAACAGTATGGTCATACGCAGTCACCATCTCTACTATGTACGACGTCAGAGAGCTGATGAGGTGGAATGATTTTCTACATGAAATCACTGAAATAATTAAAAAAAAAAAAATACTGTAATATGACAGTGTAATTAAATCATTCGAGTTGTTTCAAAGTCACATTTAGAGACTAAAAGAAGGGAACTGGCTGTGAACGTCTGCATACCACAAACATTGGACACAGAGCTGCCTTACTATGTGTAGTCTAAAATAAGCTATTTACAAGGTCTATTTATCGTAGTCAGCAAAAAGGCTTAGGAGATCAGCCGCTTCAAGGAACCTGTTGACAGCTTCTTAAAGTTTTCTGTAATCTGCTTTTAAAAAAATGTACTCATCTGTTGTCTGCTGTCTTTAGTTGACAGGCTCAGTTTTAGAAGATGCTTGGAAAGAAAAAGGGAAGGATGACATGAGTGAAGTGATTCAGAGAATTGAAAATGTTGTGTTGGATGCAAACTGTAGCAGGTAAAAAGATTTGTTCCATGTTTTGTTTGGTTTTCTTTTTATTAAACAGAACAGCTTAAAAACCCTCAAGAACACTGAACATGTCCAAAACATGCTTTCACTACCTTAAAAAAAACTTACAACAAATGAGGTGATATTTGGATCATTTTGCACCTAATAAATAGTATTTTTCAACTGATGAGCTTCAGAGTTTTTTGTTTGGTTTTTATTTTTTCTTAGAGGTGGTTAATGTTTGTCTTGAAATCTCCCTTAAGTGAGATTTAGTGAGGCACTAGAAGTAAACGTAAGTACAACAGTGGTGATAGCTCCTTGTTCATACTTTAGATCAGAATTTAACAGTCTTAAATGCAGTATTTAAAGCACTATAATCATAGGAGCAAAATGGAATCCAGGTTTTTTTTCCCTGAAGAACATACCTTTTGGCAAGATCTTACTACAGGGTGCAAAAAGTAGAGGAAACAACTGAAGATTTTTTTTTTCTCCATGGACTTCCTTAAATGAATAAAGTAATTTCTCTTATTTTAGGGAAGTAATGGGAGGTGATATTTAATGTATTGGAGACATTTCTTTTCCCCATTGAGTACAGAATTTCAGTGTGATGTAGGGGGCTGAAGTTAGAAGCATAAGTTAGATGTCTGAGTATCACCCACCTGCCCTCCTCCCTCTTTTCCCCACCACTATCCCCTAATAAGAAAGATATTTGTTTGTCAAGTTGTGCTGCAGATTTGGTATCTTGAGGAAAAACTGTAGCAGTTCTTATTTCATATGAACTCCCTATATCAACACAGAGGAAGTGGAGAGTGTGAGTATCTGATAATTGACACACAGAGCATCTTGACTTGTGGAAAAAAGACTTAGAAGTAACTCAGAATTACCTGTGGACTGGAACAAGTTTTTGGTCTGTTTTGGAGCTTTTTCTGTGATGTAACTAGTATTTGAAGGATAAGAGATGTCCATTTTCTTGCTTAGCAGAAAAAATCTAACTTATGTGGTGCTTCTGTTTATACCAGAGATGTGAAGCATATGCTTCTGAAACTAGTAGAACTGCGATCAAGTAACTGGGGTAGAGTTCTTGGAACTTCTTCACATACAGAAGCAACTCCTGAAAATGACCCAAACTATTTTATGGTAAGAACGTACTAGCACATCAGTTCCTTAATTTCATATGAATTTAATTTGATTCATAGACATTTGTATAGCTGAAAACTACAAATAGCTGTCTCTGAATGTATATGATTTACTGTATAACTTTATTCTTAGAATGAGCCAACATTTTACACTTCTGATGGCACTCCTTTCACTGCAGCAGACCCAGGTATGTCCTCTTTAATACAAATATTCTTTAAGAAGTTGTAATTAAGTGTATGTCCTGCTGCAGGATATATGAAATTCTTAGTAAAATATCTGAAACTCGTGTAATTTAAAAGGCAAAATTATGCAAGAATTTCTGGCTTTTAAGTGTGCAATGCATGCCTTATTCAGGGCTAAAAAAAAATATTTGAAATTGAGGATATGTATTTGAGTTCATATAGTTAAGAATTGGTGCCATATTCCTTAGCACTTGGTCTTTAGGCAAGGCCAGAAAACATCTGTACTTTGTTGGAATCGTAGAACCATAATTAGGTTGGAAAAGACCTTTTAGATCATGAAGTCACTAAACCATGTCCCTTAATGCCTGGCGGCAGAACAGTTTGTTTCTTCCATTTTCTGTCACCAGGATACAATATGGCATATCATTTGAGATGAAGTTATCTGTAACTACCTGTACAGCTCTGTGAGATCAGAGGTATCTTTCTTAGAGGCTGGTTGATGTCCTGAAAAAACACAGTAGTAGAAGACTTTTTCTCCTACTATTTCATGCTATTTATGGTTTCATTAAAAAAGCCACTTTCAGACTGAAGATGAATGCTAATTTAGAGAACTAGTTGTACTATATACTACTTAACTTATTTTTTACTGTGCCAGATTACCAAGAACAATACCAAGAGCTGCTTGAAAGAGTAGATTGGTTCCCGGATTATGAAGAAAATGGAACAGATTTCTCAGGAGCTGGAGAGCCGTATGTTTACTTCTATAGTAACTTTTTCTAGAGATAACTTCTTAGATACTAGTTGTTCTTACTGCAAACTTTAGAATGCAATTTAGATAAAAGAAATAATATTCGTTATTGCTTAGCACTGCAGTAGGAGTTGAATGTTTGCTAAGATGTATGTTGGTTTGTAATCACACAAGTTTGAAACAAATACTTATCCTTCTGATACAGTAATGAAATTCCAGTTATTTCTGCACAGGTACAAACTTGGTTTTAATGCAGAAAAAACATTGCAAGCGAAGTGAAGCACCAGAGCTTCAAGTGTCATAGGTGAGGCAGTCTGAATTCAGTTATCTAAAAGATGTGTATCCCAGCTAGAGATGATCTCAGAATTTTCAGTCTTTCAAAGGGGAGGCTGTTAACTGTTTCTCCTTAATATAAATAGTATTCCCCTGTCAAATGACTGTGAAGTAGTTTTGTAAAATGAGAAGAGCAACCTAACAGCAAAGGGGGAGGTAGTAGATGGGAACGCCGTCTGATTTTCTGACACTGGTTTATAAGAATTTAATTGGAAACCTGTAGAAAGAATATGGTCTAAAATTCCTCTGAGCTTTGTTACTCATGTGGTTGAAGGAGATTTGAATCTGAAAATTCAGTGGGTTTTTTGTGTGATAAGAGTGCTGGCATGATCAGTATTTTTGTTAGTAAATCAGAAGACTTAGATGGCAGCTAAGTGAGGGTAGTTGCAGGAACTATGGGACATAAATTAGAGATACGATCAGGAATTGATAGGCTCATATTGAAGAAGAAATACCCATTTGAGCTGATGTGCTTAGAAGGCCAAACTAAATGCAAAATGGAGACAGCATTAAAAAAAAAAAAAGCATATCTGAAGAGTGGCATGTGGAAGACTGACTCAGCTGTCACACAAAGTGACTGCAGAACCTTCCTTGCTGAAAGCTTAAGAAAAGCTTATACAAATGTATCCCGATCCTCTGTCAGCTATTACTTGCAGCTGTGATCAAGGAGGAGAGTTCTGTGTTGAGTCCCTTCTCAAGTCTACACTGCTGCAAGAAAAAGAGGAACAAGTAAAATAAATATGTGGACTGCTTATTTACAACACAATGCCCAAGAAAAAATAATTTCCTTTATTTTATATTTCTTCGGAACTTACTGTGATTTTGTGTAAAACAAAACATTTATGGCCTCAGTGCAGATAAGAGATGCTCATTCACTTGTTTGGAATGCAAGCACAGAAGATAATCTGGGGACCTGAAACAAATGCACACTTACTGAGAGTCAGTAGCTGCTGACTTTTTTTTTTAAGGCTCATTAGAATTACATACATCATAGACTCACAGAATGGCTTGCATTGTAAGGGACCTGAAAGCCCATCCAACTCCAACCCCCTGCTGTAGGCAGGGTGGCCACCCACTGGATCAGGCTGCCCAGGGCCCATCCTGCCTGGCCTTGAATGCTGGAGCTTCTCTGGGCACCTGGTGCCAGTGCCTCACCGCCCTCCTCGTACAGAATTTCCTTTTAATAAGTAAAGTAAATCTCCCATGTCTGAGATTAAAACCATTCCCCTTTGTCCTATCACTGTTAGACCATGTGAGATGTCACTTCCCCTCCTATTTATAAGCCCCTTTCAAGGCCACAATGAGGTCTCCCTGGAACCTTCTCTCCTCCAGGCTGAACAAGCCCAGCTGCCTTGGCCTTTCCTTGCAGGAGAGGTTCTCTAGGTCCCTAAGCAACTTCATCGTGTCCTCTGGACCCACTCCAGCAGCTCCACACCTTTATTGTGCTGGGGGCCCCAGGCCTGGATGCAGCACTGCAGGTGGGGCCTTACGAGGGCAGAGCAGAGTGGGACAATCCCCTCCCTTGCTCCGCTGCCACCCCTCTGATGCAGCCCAGGATACCTTGGCCTTGTGGGTTGCAGGTGCACACTGCTGGCTCATGTCAAGGCTCTCATCCACCAGGACCCCCAAGTCCTTCTCCGCAGGGCTGCTCTCAAGGAGTTCTTCTCAGTTTGTACACACACCTGGGATTGCCCTGACCCAAGTGCAACACCTTGCACTTGGCCTTGTTGAACCTCATCAGGTTCTTGTGGGCCCACTTTTCCAGCCTGTCCAGGTCCCTCTGGATGGCATCCATGGCATCCCTTCCTTCAGGGGTATCAACTGCACCACTCAGCTTGGTGTTATCAGCAAACTTGCTGAGGGTGCACTCGATCCCACAGTCTACGTTGTTGATGTTGAAGAGCACTGGTCTAAAACTGACCATTGGGGGACACCACTTGTGAGCAGCCTCCACCTGGACACAGATTGTTAGACAAACTCCTTATGCACTGAGTAGTCCACCCATCAAATCCATATCTCTCCAGTTTAGAGATAAGGATATGGTGTGAGACCATGTCAAAGGCCTTGCACAAGTCCAGGTAGACAACATCTGTTGCCCTTCCTTGGTCCACTGATGACATCACTCCATCCTAGGCGGCCACCAGGTTGGTCAGGCAAGATCTGCCCTTGGTGAAGCTGTGCTGGCTGTCCTGGATCACCACCTTGTCTTGCATGTGGCTTAACATGGCTTTTAGGAGGATCTCTTCCATGATCTTCCCAGGCACAGACGTGAGGCTCACAGCCTGTAGTTTCCTGGGTCTTCCTTGCTCCCTTTCTTAAAAATGGGAGTGATGTTTCCCTTTTTCTGGTCACTGGGGACTTCACCTGACAGCCATGGCTTTTCAAACATGGTGGAGAGTGGCTTGACAACCATATCATCCAGTATCTTCAGAACTCTGGGATGCATGTCATCTGGCCCCAGAGACTTGCATGCATTCAGTCTCATGAGGCAGTCTTGGACTTGATCTTCTCTAACATTAGGAGGGGTTTTACCTCAACCCCTGTGCAGAGGTTCTGGGGTATAAACAACATGGGAAGCCTGACTTCCTGTGAAGACTGAGGCAAAGAACTTGAGTACCTCAGCCTTCTCCGTCACCATTGAAGCCAGTGCTCCCTTGTCTTTTATCAGAGGGTGTACACTCTTTGGCCTGTCTCTTCTGACCAATGTACCTGTAGAATCTCTTGTTATTTTTCACGTTCCTCAGTAAGTTCCGTCTGAGCCTTGGCTTTCCTGATCCCATCTCTACACATCTGCATGGCATCCATGTATTCTTCCCAGGCCAAACATCTCTGCTTCCACTGCCTGTACTTTTCCCTCTCTTCCCTCAACTTGACCAGCAGGTCCCTGCACAGCCATGCTGGTTTCCTGCCTCCTCTGCCTGATTTCTTATGCTGGGGTGCTGACAGTGCTGACAGCCCTTGTGCTTTCCGTTCCCGTGTCCCTAAGAACATGTTCAAGCTACACCTCTATTGTCCTCATTTATGGTGTGGAGATGCCATTTGAAACTACAGAAAAAGTAGTAACATGCAATATACTTCCCAGTAGATGTGAGGAGGAGGAAAGCTGTTAAGTGATCCCCATCACTTCTCAGTGCTGTTTTGAAACTCTGTGGAGGTCTTCACTCTCTGTAATACTGAGTGTCATTAATGGGACTCAGTCTTTCTATGGCCTAAATATAACAGGTCCTATCTGAAGAACAGGCTGGCTACCATTTAATAGAAGGTACTATACAGATGCAGTAGTATAACACAGATGCAAAAGAGAGATGAATCAAGGTTGCCTTCTTACATGTATCAACATAGAAGAGTATGAGTTGTCCATATAATAGTTTTTTCTGACCAATGTGCAACCATGACAGTTGATGCAGTATTTGAACTAGGATGTTGACTAACATCCTCTAGCATGACTAACAAGTCATGCTCACTATGTTTTTTGCAAAAAGATCAGTACAAATGCATTAGTAATTAATTAGTAATTTTTAAATTAGTAATTACTAAAAATTAGTAATTTTTGGAAAGAAGTTGTTTTGCATTGCATTACTGCTTTTTTGGTCATCTAAGAAACTTTTAACCTGCAGACAACATGAGATGATTTTAAATGGTGACAGACACTTCAGCAATTTGTACATGTTTGTGCTGCTCTGAAGTTTTTGTTTGGTTGGTTTAGTTATTGTTACAGCCAACTAATATTTACGTAGGTCTGTTTCATTATTGACTCACACATTAATAGTCTGTTTCTGCTGTTGCTGAAAGTGTGTACTTAAACTTACTTCTGGTGTTGTGGGTTTTTTTTTTTTTAGGTATTTTGATGACATTGATGATGAGATGGATCCAGAAATTGAAGAAGCATATGAAAAATTCTGTCAAGAATCAGAACATGAGAGAAAACAGTGAGATGTTTCACAAAAATATGAGGTTATTAAAGCTGTTTAGGTATGGTTAGAACACCGGGGGACACAAAACTTGTAACATTTGCACCAAAATAAGGAAGTTGAGTTTCTCAAAATACTAAAGATACACAATTTCCCTTTTGTTAAACAGAATCTGCCAAAAATTGTAAACTTTACACCCTGAATCTTAAAATGATGTGTATATATCATAGTTTATTTTATGTACAGGTATACGAACAATGTTTTGGCTGCAGTAAAAATTGATTTCAAAAGTATGATAATGGAGACTTAACTAAAGAGCTGTCCCGTGAATTTTTCCTTGTGGGAGAAAGGGGAAGAACAACTTGAACTAAGTTTAATTGCTTGCTTGCTTGTTCTAGTACACATCAGGACTTTTTCATATCTATTAGGACTTCCTACCATATGCAACCTATCTTTTTTTTTCATTGTTTTTGCTTTATTGGTTTTTTTTCCTGCTAAGAAGAGTAAGATGCAAATACAGATTACCTGCTCTGTACATCTCCATCATGAGAAGTAGCTTGTGAAGGTTTTGTGTTGTGTAGGCTATTTTGTGGTTTGGTGTTTTTGTTTTTTGCTTTGTTTTTTTTCCCCCCTCTCCCTAAACCCTTTTGGGTGAGGTCTTGACACTTTTTTCCTGGAGTAAACATGAAATGGGGATATTGTGAATAACTAAGCTGTATTTTCTAAGTCAGGTGCTTTCAAGAACTGTGTTTCAGATTAGCTTATTTTTAACTTTTACACGCGGAAACTATCCTTTAAATTTGCTGTGTTCTTCAAGACTACATGAATATAGTTACGGTTTAACCCATGCTCCTCAAGAGTATGTGGAGTGCTCAGTATATTTTTGAATGTATCTAACACGTCTAACCTTCTGGCAACGCTTGCAATTTTCTCCATTCTTCTAATTATTTTATCTAAGTTGTCTGAATTTTGTAGTTAGAGTATGTTCGTGTATTTCACAAACGTTAACATTCTGAAGCTCTTTTTTGGCTCAATATAATCATGTTAGTCTCCCTAGGATATTCCATTGTTGCTGTTGTTGCCAAACTCAGTTGTACTGTTTCCTGTTACTGGTTAGACTAAGTAGACCCTCTTGCTAAAAAATAATGGAAATACTTCCAAAAAAAGTAGCTACTGGGAAGAACATGTACATATGCATGTAAATAATTCTGTTAATATTTCACTGTAATACGTTCGGTTAAATAACTTCTGCATCTGCTAATACAGTGAGCACTGTTTTCTGGATGTTTATTAAACATTCAATTAGGTTGGAGTTTTGGAAAATAAAATTTATCTAGCTTTGTTTCCTTTGTTATATTTTCACTGTTTTGTCTATTTGCTTGTAAAAATAAGAAAAAGGGTTTTTGGTCCTTCTACTTCCCATACTCATAATACTCCTTTTTGTCTTTAACATACATAGTTGCAGGGAGGACTATCTTTTAATACCGATGGACCACACAATTGATAAAAGGACAGAAGTGGTCAGAAGGTCTATACCAGCATTTCCAAGTCTCTAGATGAAAATCTAGGGATTAGAAAAGTGTGAATTATTTTCAGATTAAAAAATAGTTTACACACATTCTGTGACATTAGGTTAGGCATATTTTTCTTACAAAATTTTATGACCAAGGAACAAGGGTTCACATGTGCATTATGGTAAGTTAATACTGTCTACAAGGGACTCTGCCGTACATGTTTAGTTTTGCATGTCTTGTACAGTGTCTTTTTTTGAAAAGTGGCTGTTGGACTCTTAGCTTGTGCAGATAGTATATATACTCTAACAGGGTGTATGTCTTATGTGTAGAAATAAAAAGTATCTTAAGTCGTCCTGTACAAAAAGGTGAATTAGGAATTGTCTATTTTCAGCAATTCAGATCAAGGTCTACAAAACAGGCTTTTACTAATTTTCCAGGAAAAACATTGAGAGCTGCATATTGGGACTCTCATCCAAGATAGCAGAGAATTTTCTGTTCTGTGTACACATGGAAATTTGCAAGAGCTTTAGACCTGTATTGCAATAAGGAAAAACTGGTTTTAATTCTCCTTTGCTGAGTAAGGAAGAGAGCATCATGTTTGCCTTAAACTTTTAACAATCTTTCCTACTTACCTTAAATCTCACAGGAGTCCAATAGAAAGTAGCGACGATGGAATGAGATATGAGGGGGAGCAAAACAAGGAAGCAGGTTTTGCATAGTAACAGTCACTTTTTGCTGCTTACCTGCCCACTTTTAACTGCCAGTAGCTCTTCTCTCACAGAGGTGGGTCTCCAGGGGCTTAAAGATTATTCCACCTACGCTTTAGCATTTACAGATTAATAGTGCACTGTATAAAAGTGCTTTTTGTCTACAAGCACCTTGCATATGAACAACTCTTTAAAAAATACACTTTCTTTGCAGCCAATTAAGTCACGGTGTATGGAAAGTGAACTTGAGGGGAGAAGCAAAGCCAGTTTTGCATTTGAATTAATCATGTAACCAACCAGGTAACTTCACAGCATGGAAAGTATGCACAGTCATAACATTTAACAACTGTGATTTAACAAAAGATAATACTAGTCTCACATTGCTCAAAGTCACTTCATAGAGGGCTGCGTGCTTGCATGCCCTTTGCTTTTGAATGAGTTGCATATTCGAAAACTTTTTCTTGGTAATTTTCTCTCAAATCTGCTGAGATCTTTTGCTGCTGACCCACTTTTTTACTAGGTAGAACATGATCTCTAGGTGTTTGAGTGTTGAAGTGTAATTGTAGCATTACAGAAAGAAGCCTGTCTCAGTTATGTCAGGTATCACAGATAGTTTGGATTATTTTTTAAATGACATCCATTTGCACTGAGCTTTAGTGACGCTCACTCTGAATTATGATGGTCATTTTTATTCCTCTCAGGGTCAGTATTTTCCGTGTCATCATGTTCTGCCTTCCTACACACAATTCATTTATTCAGTTAGTGATCATACAAAGTTTGCAACTTCGCTTCTTTTTGACACAGTTACAGTTCTAATCATCCACATTATGCCCATGGATCCTACTAGCTGATGGAGGTATGGAAAAATGCTATTTCATCCAAAAAGTCAAGAATAATGCCGTATATTTGTACTTCCCAAATTGCTGGTGCCACCTCTCCTGCAGTCTGCTTGACCTGCTTCCACAGTTCCCAGGTGTAGGGTTCTGACCTCAGCACTGAAGTTGCCAGCAAAAAAATAATGCATCTTCTACAAATTAAAAATAACAAAGTACCATTATTTGTATTTTTAACAGATTAAATACATAAAAAAAAAAGATTAACCAGAACTAGAATATGCGTTTCCAAACTCTAGTCCAGTTTTTCTGAGTTTTATACTTGCTTGCTAAATAAAGCAGTAATCTTAAACCTTAAGATAAACCATTTATCTTAACCCTGCTAGGTTTTACAATAAAGTGGTAAATCATAATCCAGAAATATACTTTGAAACTTGCTTCAAGCAAGTACAAAACAGTACTGTGGATAGAATGGATTTACTTTGGTGTTTGTATCTGCAGCCGCTTGACTGGAAGTTAATCTACCTTCTGTGACTGCTTTTTCAGCAAAGTAGAAAATGGAAATTTGTACTGGATGCACTTTCACGATTACGTACTGATTTAAGACACCTGTCTTCCATAGGTAAGGCATGAATTGTACAGCTGTATGAAACCGTATGACACAGAGTGGCCTTTCACAGCAAAGTATCTCGACTTAGATTCGCTTAGTGCTTTAAGCAGGAATTGATAATGAATTGTCCCTAACGGTGCACTGTCACTATGGCTTTGATTAAAAACTGTAAAGGCAAACAAGTTTTTAAACTGGCTTCTGGGAAGATAATCCGTCAAATCTTTATTCCGAGATTCTGTTGTAAGCACACGGCACGTTCGGGCGCGTCGCAGCACAGCCTGTGCAGCACTGCCAGGGGGAGCAGCGCACAGAGCGCCCGGTTTCCACCGCGGAGCGCTCGAACGCAACCACCGCCTCCACCACCGAGGGGCAACGGCAGCGGCCTCTGCCTGCGCGCCCATTCCCCCTGCGGGCGCGGCCGCCTCAGGCCACCCCGGGGCGCGGGAGGGAGCAGGCGGCTG
>VXAV01002232.1:17628-58238 GCA_013399715.1 Alectura lathami | reverse complement strand
CAGCCCCTGGGGTCTCGCCGCCAGAAGTGAGGGTGCGGTGCTTGGCCTGAAGCCTGGCGTGCCGTTTGCGTGTCAGCTTCTGTAACGCTCTTAATTCCGCTCTTTGCCGTAAAGATGACTGCGTTTGTACTTCTTGAGGACTGAGGAGGTGTCTGACAGAGAGATCTGGTGCTGTGTGGTGGAACAAAGAGCACTGCTACCTCGAGGTAAAAATTGTTGCTGGTCTCCGTAATTTTGCGTGCCTGTCTACCGCATGCTTGTCCTTATCCCTCTGTTCAGTTGCACAGAGTGACTGTATTTTAATATTAAGTTGAATTAGATGTCCATGATCCCAATGCTGTTGTAGTTAATGAAGGTAATAAATAAACCTTTCTGGTTTTTTTTTTTTTTTTTTTTTTTTTTTTTTTAATGTGGAATGACATGAAATTTTCTTCCACTGGCTAGTACTGCTAACTGGTTTGATTCCAGTTGCTGCATACACTTAGGATATTTCTTTGAACTCTTTTCTCTTAGATTGATCTCAGTTCCAAAGTAATGGCTAAGGAGGAGATCTGCAATTTGGCAGCTTGAGAAGTCTCCTTAAAAACACTTTGATAAATAGTCCCTGGAATAAACATATTTATTTTAATTCATGATTTTGATTGTTTTTTTTTTTTTTTTTTTTTTTTGTGTCTTTGTGGTTTTAATTGAGTTTGTTCTTCTCTACCTTAGTACAATTCTGCTGATAATCTTGTGTGCTGTTTGATCTCTATTTTTAAGATTGGGGTTTGACCTCAGAGCCCAATATTGCATTCTAGGAACCAGACCCAACATATCTGCATTATTAGTCCTTCACAGATTGTTTTATGCTCAGATCTGCTTTTCCAGGATGTAAAAGACTAACAGTTTGCACTTGTCTTAAAGGGTAATTATATTTTACAAAGTTTTTCATATAAATTAATATCCTGTAACATTTTTGAGGAGATTGTAGAATTACAGGAAATCCCTGTGATCTTTCCATTTGTATAAAAAGACAATAGAATTTTAGACATTCATTCCCTATATCCATGTATTTTATAAGTTCTTGCTAAACTGAAACAAAAATTTTGGACAGTGATAATATTTCTAAATGCTGCTTTTGGCTATTGGATTTTTATTTTACAGCATGAACTGAAAGCCATCTTTGAGTCACGCTTTTCCCCAAATGCAGCTTTGACATAAATATCTTCATGTGTCAGTAATTTAAAGTGTCAGCTGTACATTTATTGTTTTTTTTTTCCCCCGATTTATTGAAATGAAATTAAATATATTGGCAATATTTCATTTTGAGGATATAGGCAGAGGTTATGATTAATGCTTTATCATGTATGGAACTGCCATGAGAAGTGACAGCTCTAAACAGCATTGGTATGCCAAGTATGCATGTGTTTTATGTAGACCCAGCCTAAATCTTCTGTGGACTGACCACCCATGGACTTCAGCAGTGAAATTAGCTGTGAAAGCATTCTTGTATAATGCACCTGTTTACTGCTTTTCTGTTTTAACAAGAATGTTAGCTCCATAACTGTGCATATAGGAAAAGCTATGACAATTCTTTGCAACGCTTTGTAAACTCTGAAAATCATTTTTATTCAGACACAAGAGGTTTCTAGTTAGATATTAAAAAATAAAAGTTCAAAGATTGTTTTGACTGAACAGAATTTTGCTTTTTCTGGCCTCATCTTGCTGCTGATCTGCAGAATGTTTATACTTCCGCCTTTGTACCTGGGACGTGTCTTGATTTTTCCACAGAGAGCAGTCATTTTCACCTGTAAGGGGTACAGAGGCATACTGTTTAGAAAGGACAGTTCTGCCACAGACGTGGCTCTTGGCTATGGGTAATTCAAAGGGAAGTTTTTTCTATTTTTGCCAATTGTTCATTTTCATATGTGTTTTATAGAGAGTTTGTACAGTGTGTTTAGTATCGGTGCTTACTGTTGCATGGTTTGTTTTACTTAGGCATGGAGGAGACTGTGTTTGGTTTTTCCTGCATTGGACTGAACTGGATTCAGCAAGCGCAGAGACACTCAACTCTTAAGGCGTAGACCATGTTTTCTACTGGAATAAGGCAGCTGCAAAAATGTGTTCTCCTAGGCCCAGGGTGAGTTTGGCTCTGAATATTGCCATGATTTTTATGGCTGTGTTGCTACAACAGTTCTTCCCAGACTGGGTTCCTACAGAGATGGTTGTGATAATTTCAGCCCATGTAGCTTTTGTTTAAGCTTTGTTTCTTAAGATGGAATTTATTCAGAAATGTACAGTATATTGTAAATCCCTCCCCCAAAAAGGACAGTTCCAGTGTTTAGGGAAGTAGTTTGTGTCTGCATATTTATTTGGAAGAGTCACAGCACAGTCATGGTTAACAGCCTCTAAACTTGACCCACTTTTTTTCATATGTATGCAAAGCCAATAGATTATTTATGCTTTCTTCTCTTTCTTTAACCTTTTCCAAATAAATGCTTCAGTGAGCTTTTTTCCTATAAAGATCAGTATCAGTAGTCGTGCCTTATGAATAATTCTACAACAAGCAGACATGTAAATAAGCTAGAAAAAGCATTTTACATTTTCAGGAGCTTATGATTAACAATGTGTTTAAAATCATAAAACACTGTCTGCCAACACTTAGAGGTATTCATTTTTGTATTCATTCTAAAGGAGGTCTGATGCATTCGGAAAGCCTATTTGGAATAAAAATTTGTTTGACACAACATAAGAAGAAGGAATATCAAGATTTAATGTACTACACAAAAATAGCAGCCTCTTAGGATGCGTGCTTTGAAACTATGCTCTGTCTCCACAGCTTTCAAAAAATGCAGGAAAGCATGACGCTTAGAGAGAATTGATACTGTGCTTTAAAGTCTGCTCCTCAGTGCCTGTTTAACATCACAAAGCTAGGGAGCGCATCATTTATATGAAGAGTTTTGTTTCAAATACTTCTTTTTTATTTAATGTTATCACAGTAATAAGTACTTTGTCTTTATAATCCAGGTGTTTTGTAGTTGTTTCTTTGCAGGAGGGGGTCTTTTGAATGTTGGATTCCACTTGAAATTTATTTTGAGGTGTCAAGCAGTTATTAAAGAGTGGGGTAATTATTCCCAAGAAATTGCCTTCTACAAGAGAGCTTCATAACAATTACAGAGCATAAATATTGATTGAGGACATTTAAGTGATTAATACTGCTAGCAGTGCTTTTACTTTTACATTACAGTGGTCAACTTTTGAAAAGCAAAATGTCTGAGATTAGTTCATTTATTTCTTTCCTGCAAAAAGAGCTGTTACACAGGTGATGTGGCAAATAGTAGACAAGTCCTAGAAGCAGCGGTAGAGTTTGCTGCTGAAGCACCATGTTGAGGAACATCGTACGTAGTTTTGCTCTGTAAGAAGTTAGTTTTGGTTGCCTCTGCTTGTCTTTGTGTGTATGATAAATAGTGAGGATGTTTTAGTAGTTACTGTTTTCTTAATGCTTGTTCTAATTGCCAGTCTCCAGTATAAACAACGTGTAGCTCAGAGAAGGGTACTGTGGTGATAGTACATGTTTACAAAGTATATAAATGAAAATAGTGTTTTGGGATTATAGATTAGAAACTCAGTTTTATCAGTTGTGACATAGAGGGATTTGAGATTTTTGAGCGACAGTCCTAGGAATGCTCAAAACTCAATCTTTTTTTTTCTGTTGCTGTAATGGAAAGGGTTTAATTTTGTGAATAACATGAATTTAAGACCAGGAGGAATCTTGAAGTGTACTCAGTGTCTTACCATACACATGACTCAAATTATTTTGTAAAACTGAAGATTTCAGAAAGCAGAGTAAGAGCTTCCTGTGCCACAGCAGTGGATGTTTTGATTGGAACGGAACAAGCATTTTAATTCAGAGCTGTCACGTAGATGAACTTAACTGAAGTCAGAGATTCTCTAGGGGTATTAAATGCAGACACTGAATTTGCTTTCATACGCTCATTTGTAGCTGTGGTGACAAATGCTTTGTGCTAATGGATTTTTTTTTCTTTAATACTTTGTTCTTTCTGGCCTTTACAGAACTGAAGATACAAAGGACAATGCACAGTGCATATCCTGATGACATTTTATGTGCTCTGACACGGTTTTTACCATGGCATCTGAGACTGAAAAGGCCCATGCTCTTCTCCAAACATTCAGTGCAGCTTCAATTCTTTCTAGTTTAGGTTTGGGAATATTCTGCTTTGTAGCAGACAGGTTTCTGCAGTTTTCCTTCATTCAGCAGAATGACTGGCTCCGAGCCTTCTCTGATAATGCAGTGCACGGTGTGCTAGGAATGTGGTCCTGGGCCATAGTGATCGGACTCAGGAAGAAAAGTGACTTCACTGAAGTTACTCTGGCTGGCTTCCTTGCCTCTGTGATTGATGTGGACCACTTCTTTCTTGCTGGCTCCCTATCGTTAAAGGTAAGTAAATAGATTGGTGATTGCTTATTTTCTTTGTTTGACACTGTTTACTTTATTGTTCTACTGTATCCTAAACAAAAAGGAAGTTTCAGTGATAATGCAGTTAGGTAAATTCTTAAAAGATATATGGGAATTTCTGTTTGTTGTAGTTTAATCTGGTAGGCAGCCACGCACCACACAGCCTTTTGCTCGCTCCCTCTCTCCCAGTGGGATGGGGGAGAGAATCAGAAAAAAAAAAAAAGTAAAACTTCTAGTTTGAGATTAAAGCTATTTCATGAGACAGAAAAGGAAGAGACAAATAACAGTAATGATAATTTGTATATTTATCACAGAGTTATTTTGTTATCCAAGTTGAGCAGGTAAGTGCTGCCATGCATTCTTTGGGTCTAAAGTGGATTATTCCATTCCTTTTTCATAATCAGATGTAGAAATTCGACCTAGACAGGCTCAAGCAGTGGGCCCAGGAGAGGGTCATGAGGTTCAACAAAGTGAAATGCAAGGTCTTGCACCTGGGTTGGGGCAAGCCCCGCTGTCAGTACAAGCTGGGGGATGAAGGAATTGAGCAGAGCCCTGCTGAAAAGGAGCTGGGGATACTGGTGGATGACAAGCTGGACATGAGCCAGCAGTGTGCCCTCACAGCCCAGAAAGCCAACCGCATGCTGGGCTGCATCCAAAGCAGCGTGGCCAGCAGGGCAAGGGAGGTGATCCTGCCCCTCTGCTCTGCGCTGGTGAGACCCCACCTGGAGTGCTGCGTCCAGATGGGGAGTCCTCAGGACAGGAGGGAGATGGAGCTGTTGGAGTGCATCCAGAGGAGGGCCACAAAAATGATGCAAGGTATGGAACACCTCCCCTGTGAGGACAGGCTGAGAGAGTTGGGGCTGTTCAGTCTGGAGAAGAGAAGGCTCTGGGGAGACCTGATAATGGCCTTTCAGTATCTAAAGGGAGTCTACAACAAAGAAAGAAGGGGACAGGCTCTTTAGCAGGATCTGTTGTGTTAGTACTTGGGGAAATGGTTTCAAATTGAGAGAGGACGGATCTAAACTGGGTTTAAGGAAACAGTTTTTTCCCCATAAGGGTGGTGAAGCACTGGCACAGGTTGCCCAGAGAGGTGGTGGATGCCCTGTCCCTCCAGACCTTCAAGGCCAGGCAGGACAGGGCTCTGAGCAACCTGAACCATCTGTAGGTGTGTCCCTGTTCACTGCAGGTGCATTGAACTAGATGGCCTTTAGAGGTCCTTTCCAACTCAGGCGATTCTGTGGTTCTAAATCTGCTGAGTAGATCATGTAGCTGCTGTTCAATTTCATTCCTAGTCATACTGAAGAGAAGTAGTATGTTTGGGTTTAGTCAACTCAAAACATTTCTCTCACAAACCAGCAGTAGATGGCCTGTTCATCTTTAAACAGGCAATCTGAATTTGTCCTTAAATGTAGTTGGTTGTAAAAGAAAATCAAGCAAGTGTCGAATCTACTAATAAAAAAGAGAAAAATCGGCTTCTGCTAAGGAATGCATGTCACCATCATCCATTTGCAGAACTGCATCTTAGGACACAGTTTCTCAGTAGAATCAGTACAACCAGATTCTGGCATTCTTTTCTAGTGGTTCTCCACTGTTTTAGGTGTTCACCCATTGACACATGTGCGAATATTCTTGTCTTCTTGTGTGCCCCAGCCATGTATTCACAGCTTTCCCTGAAAACAGCAGTCTGTTTGGGATGCTCTCCAAACATTGGCACTGCCCACGAGCTCCATCAGTGCCCTCCAGATTTCATACCTCAGGCAGACAGTGCTCACCCACAGCAGGCTTATAGCCCCCATAGCTGTGCTGCTCTGCTGCTTGCTACCAGGGGTCTGCTGTGCTCAGCTGCGTGAGTCCTCACACCTTGAGCTGATGTTGCTAGCATGTGTACAGATACATACTACTTCGCACAGAAGGGGAAACTTTTTATATATTACACCAGAGCATAGCTTAGTTGTTTGACTGACTTGCCTTCTTTCTTTTCCTCCTGTTTGCTTAGAGTACAATTAAATTCTTTGCATGGGTGACAAAGGGAATAACTCATAGGAAGCAGAAGGAATGAGGTTGAAGGAAGACTGCTGTTCTTTGCAATCCTTTAATTAAAGAACAATCCAAAATGAGTTACCATTTTGTTATAATGTATAGAAGAGTCATATATGCAAGAAGCATATATAACAGTTGGGATGCAAAAAGTAGAACAGAGTTTTGTGGAAAAACAGAGGTTTTTTTGTTTGCGTACAGTATCAGTTTTTGTTGTAAGTAAAAGACATTTTGCTGTAGGAGAGTTTGGTACATCTTCTAATATGGTCAGTTCCCCTCCCTGACAAAGAGAGTGTTTTCACAGAATTCCAGAATGGCAGAGGTAAGAGGCTGCCTCCAGGTCTATCTGGCACTACCCCTGCTCCAGCAGGGACACCCAGAGCAGGGTGCCCAGCAGCACATTGAGGCATCTTCTGGAGACCTCCAGGAAGGACACACCACAACCTCTGGGCAGCCTGTGCCAGTGTTGTGTCACCTGCACAGCACAAAAGTGCTGCCTGGTGTCCAGAGGGAACCGCCTGTGTTCCAGTTTGTGCCCCTTACCTCTTGTGTTGGTGTTGGGCACCACTGAAAAGAGGCTGGCCCTGTCCTGTTTGCACCCTGCCTTCAGATATTTGTAGAACTTGATGAGATGTGCCTTGCTGGAGCCAGTTCTTTTTCAGGGTAAAAAGTTTCCAGTCCATTATCTCAGTGGCCCTTCATCAGATGCAGTCTCCCATAGCTCCATTTCTCTCCTTGTACTGAGGAGCCCAGAACTGGATGTAGTACTCTGGAGGTGGCCTGTCCAGTACTGAAGAGAGAGGAAGCATCACCTCCCTCAGCCTGCTGGCAACATTCCTCCTACTGCAGCCCAGAACACTGTGAGCCTTCTTTGCAGCAAGGGCACACTGCTGGCTCATGGTCAACTCTGCATCCACGAGGACCCCCAGGGCATTTTTTGCAAAGCTGCTTTCTGCACCGTTGGCTTCCAGCATGTACTGCTGCATGATGTTGTTCTTCCTTAGGAAGTCTCTAGTTCTCTCGATTTCTGTACCTTGAGCATATGGAAATACCATAAAATAAAAAACTATAAAAAGAAAATGAAAGTTTGGTTGAATAATGAGTCCTGTAATATTAACATTTTACTACAGCATTTAAATCTAATTATTCTAATGTGTATTTCTTATTGTAAAGTCAATAAACATAAGTAACGAATGACAGAAATATTGTTAAAATATTCTTGCTGCGTTTTCTGGTAGTTGATATTAGCACCAGTATTTTTTCATAATACTGACCACTAGATGACACTCTTTAGCAGTGTTGGTTTAGAAAACTGGGTGTTGTATTACAGAAAGGGAAGGTGCCCTGTCTCCTTACTACCTTCAGTGGGGCAAGTTAAAATGTGCTTACACTTCCCACGATGGAGAATGTTTGTGTAGCCTTCCCCTTGTATCCCAAACAAGGTTAATTTCTTCCTATGTTTTTTTTTTTTTTTTTCAGTTTCCAGGCAGCTAGATTTAATTCTTCTTTTTTTTTTCCCCAACATTCAGCTTAAATTACTGATGTTGCCAGTTAGATTTGGTTTTCTCTAGGGCCTCGGTGGGAAAGATGGCTATCATAGAATTATAGATGGCTTGGGTTGGAAGGGACCTCAGAGATCATCTAGTTCCAACCCTCCTGCTGTGGACAGGGCTGCCAGCCACTAGCTCACTAGATCAAACTGCCCAGGAACCCATCCAGCCTGGCCTTGAACACAGCCAGGGATGGGGCAGCCACAGCTTCTCCCCTCCCTCTCCCTGCTCTCGATCCCCTCCCTCTCCCTGCTGGCCACCCCTCTCTTGATGCAGCCCAGGATGCCATTGGCCTTCCTGGCTGCAAGAGCGCACTGCCGGCTCATGGCCAGCTTTTCATCAGTCACAACGCCCAAGTCCTTCTCCGCAGGGCTGCTCTCAAGGAGTTCTTCTCCCAGTCTGTACACATTCCTGGGATTGCCCTGACCCAAGTGCAACACCTTGCACTTGGCCTTGTTGAACCTCATCAGGTTCTCGTGGGCCCACTTTTCCAGGCTGTCCAGGTCAAGTTGTCTGGCTAGTTCCTGTGCTCTTTTCAAAAATTTTTTATAAATTAGAAGTAGAAGCACCCCAGGCAGAAGGATATCCTTGAGTAGCCACGCTTACATAGCTGAAGTAAAGAAGGCAAGATGACTAAAGGTCTTGTCATAGTTACTTGCCCACTTCTTTATTCCTTCCTCCATATGTTAATTGGGCTAATAAAGGATGTTTACCTGTAAACTGTGTCTTGTGTAGGTCTCTAGGCCCTAACAGTAACAGCATTACTCTTACAGCTTGAAAAAGCATTATGCTTTACAATACATTTCTTAGCTAAGTAACTCACAAGACAAAGCTGAAGGGCCTGGATTTCTCTGTTCTAAACCTTCTAACATTTACCTGGTCTCCTCTGAATTGCCATTTGCCTAAATTATCTTTAAAGGATCCTATCCCAAACTGCATACAGAATTTTAGCAAAACAGCATAGATTTGAGCCATGTAGCCTACGTTAATTCTTTTTACTATCACTTGCTTGACATTACTATCATTTGTTTTTAAAAACAAATCTCTTACAGGTTTTAATCTTCTTGTGGTGCCAGCAGTCTTTTTAGTTAGTGGTTTAATGTCATCCCTACAAACGTTTCTGCTGTTGTTGCCTAGCTAGCTAGACTTGATTTTAATATGTGATTTTTCTTTCCTCAGCTTAGTTTGGTGTGACTGCCACCTCCATGTCGTGATTTCAGACTGTTGCCTATGTAGGTTTTTACTTCACGGAATGCTTTTTTACTGTTCATGTGTTAGTTTCAGTCCCATTCTCCCTCTTTATATTTCAGGATTGAGAGTAACTGGTTTACGAGACTACAGTGTTTGTTGCTTAAGCAATACATTACTAAGAGACCAATAAATTAAGAAATCCAATTAAGTAACCACACCACTATTACTAATTTATAACTGTAGTATTTTTTACATTATTATACACAACTCATGATGAAGCTCTTAATCATCACTATTAAATCTGAGGAGTTACTTTTTTAAAGTATCTCTTCAATGCAGCTTAAGGCAGTGTTGCCATCTACCTTCAGACTCCTCCTCTTGTTCCCGCTGACACAGCTTGTTTCTTGAACTGTTTGGCTGTTGTTTCATCATTATTTTCGCTGGAGTATTGAGGGCAAATAGTCACCTGTGGCATTTATATATTTACTCTGTTCAGGACTTGTGCACCAAGTAGCATGTGATGTGACCTTTTGCCCACATTATCTTGTCAGTAAGTATGGAGTCTGCAGAGGCATTGCTGCTTAGAATTTGTACCTCTGTGTATTCCAGGTAGTTTTCACTCTATAATTGCCTGCAAAAGTATGAGAGTCTAAGAATCAGTGTTCAGTCTCATGGACTAGCTGCAATGGTGGAAGTTATTGAATCTGCCATCGCATTCAGCTTTGCTAATAAACTGGAGTAACATGATCGGCCAAATGTGATGTAGGCATGACTTGCCTGAGAAGTCTCCCCGAGGAGTGTAGTCCAAAAGCTCATCTTACAGAACAGGTGTGTGGAAATTGCTAGCCTGCTTGTTAAAATTTAGCAGCTTGTTAAAGGATAGAGAATGCAACTGGTGATGAAGCATTTGTACAGGCAAAGATACATAGCAGAGGCGTTTATTAAGCTACTGTTGACCTACCCTAGGCTGCATGGGATCATTTCTGCAGCTGGACAATGAGCTTTTCACACACATGGTGAATTTAAGATTGAACTTACAGATGTGGACTCAGCTTCAATGCTAAGGACGTCAGGCTTGTGAAGAATCACAGAATGAGAGTGCTGCTGCATAAATTCATTGCTATCACCTTGTGCATTAAAGCAAAGAGTTTGCTTGGGTTCTTCTGTGTGTGTTTGTTGTGTCCTGTCTCCAGCTCATTGTAGTGTGTTGGTTGGGTCTGTAACTTCAGGAAGGTCTTGCACTCTACCATGTTTACTTTCTTGCACATATACCATGTTTAGGGATATGGAAAAGGTCATACGTGTTGTGAATAAATTCTGTTTGCAGCTGCAGCCCAATCTGTCAGGGTAGACATCTTCCTCAATCTGCATACACTACGATGTTCTACTTTTCCAGAGACATTAAGGCAAAAAAGGCATACGCTGATTTTTTTTGGAAGATCTGGTGATTTCTAAAGGCCAACTAATTGACTGGTAGGAGAAAGGGTATAATAACTGATATGCCAAACAGAACTACATCTCTCCCCCTTGGGCCTGGCAACTCAAGGATGGAAATGTTTTTCTAGTTACAGGATGTAAAATCATAGAAACAAAGAATCACTGAGTGGCTTGGGTTGGAAGGGACCTTAAAGCCCACCCAGTCCCAGCCCCCTGCCGTGGGCTGGTTTCCACCCACTGGATCAGGCTGCCCAGGGCCCATCCAGCCTGGCCCTGAGCACCTCCAGGGATGGGGCATCCACAGCTGCTCTGGGCAGCCTGGGCCAGGGCCTCACTGCCCTCTGAGTACAGAATTTCCTCCTAACATCAAACCTGTATCTCCCTTCCTTTAGTTCAAAACTGCCCTCTCTTGTGCTGTCACTGTCAGACCATGTACAAAGTCAGTCTCCCTCCTGTTATAAGCTCCTTTTAGGTACTGAAGGGCTGCAATGAGGTCTCCCCAGAGCCTTCTCTTCTCCAGGCTGAACAAGCCCAGCTCCCTCAGCTGTTCTTCGTGGGAGAAGAAAGAGAAAACAGACCATTCTTCTCTCAGAACTTCAGCAGCAGCATTTTAGTAGCCTAATGACTGTACTGCAATTAGAAAGTGGGGGGTTTCAGACAGTAACCAAAATCTGCCTCTGTAGGATAGCTGATGAAGTTTCACCATCACAAGATTCCTCTACTCTAATCCCTGAACAATCTGCTTGTATGGCACAAAAATAAATTTGCAGAAAATATACCCATTGTAGCAACTTAAAGGATTTAGGTCCTTTAACATTTGCAGTTAAAAGTCGTTGAGCTGCTTTTTGGTGTTTTGCTTTGTATCTGTGAGGCTTTTATTTTTTAGTCCTGTCGCTTTATCGAACACGTCACAGGCAAGCATATGGTAGGAAGCTAATGGAGCAGCACTTTGTGCCAGCCTTTTTAGTGTTGGTTTTGCCTTAGGACACAGGCTATTGTATTCTGAGATGGTCCATAGCTTCCCATCTCTGTTTCTTGGCTGAGGCTGAAACATCTTTCTTTCTTTGCAGAAAGGTTACCTTAACAGCAGAAACAGAGTTCCAGTCAGTTTTCTAGAATTCCTGTAAGGACTCAAGCTGCTCCAGAATCCCACAGTTGCATATACTGCCACAGTGGGCACAAATGGAGCATGAGCAGATCACTGTCTTCTGTGCTGTAGTGATGCAGTTCGCTTTCTGCACCAGGTGCACTGAGGGATATGGTCAGCACATCAGTGTGATGCACCATCATGTCCAGGTGTACGTCCCTGGTGCCTGTTGCTGTCACATCAGCAAATTGTGGTTATGTTCATGGAGCAGAAGGCACTGTGGACAAGGCTGATCAGTCTCTGGAAAGCCATGAAGGAAGGAGGATTAAAGGAGCAAAAAATTAATGGCTTTTGGAATGATGAAAGGTACAGGAGAAGTTTGGAAGGTTACTACTGAGCCATTTTTGCTGCTGGTTACGGTCATGCTGATGAATGCTGAGAGTGCTAGCTACTAGGCATTGGTAAGCAGAGTTTGCTGAGGGGCTCACTCCACTTTGACTGCTGGTCATGCTTCTCATTTTTCACCTCCATCAATCTTCTAGCAATGCGCTACCTTTCTATTGTACTAAAACAAAAAAGAACCTACATACTTATTACTAAAAAAAGTTCTCTGAAATCCAGAACTGTTTTTTTGGCGTCTTTGTGGAAATGGTTCTAACTGTTGCTAGTAAGTACGTCCGTTGTATTTTTTTCAAGTATGTGTTTTTAGTTGATAATTACCACCTCTTAGGACTGCTGGGCTAGAATTTAATCTCTTTGTAGTGTGTACTCCTACTAGCTAGACATTTATCTTAATTAAAACTCAAGATCAGGCTTTCAACTGAATGGACATTAAACAAGCTGTTAATTACAAAAAATCAGAAATGGTGTACATACTAATTTCTGAACGTGGCTTTTCCCTGTCCTTGAAGCATACTGTGTCAAGGCAGGTAAAGTGTTTGTAACTTCAGTGCTTTTGGTTGTATTGGAGATTACTGCTCTCTATCAGATACAGTCGGACAAGAACTTCACAGGTAGTGACAAGTATAATGCAGGATGTACTTTTGAAAATAAATACCGAAAAAGCCCATTAAATATTTCAAGTGTGTGGTTCTTTTCCTTTTTATTATCTTAAAATTAAATATATACAGTCAGTGCAACATACTGTACAGGTTCCTGTGTGCCAAGTGAGTAAATGACAGACTGCATACCTCGCCCCTCTCCCTTGCTCCGTCGCCGTCCGTACCACTTCACAGGGTGCGTGATTCATACCAGACCACAGAGAAGCCTGCCCAGCACCCTGAGCTCTGCTGCTGGTGGGACCGTGCACGGCTCTTACATGTTTGGCTGTTCATGTTGTTGATTTTGATCAGCCACAGTGGAAAGGAACAGTGTGTTTTTCTTTGGCTTAGCTACACGGCAGAACACCTGTAGACATCCGTGAAACCTTTTTTTCTCTTGCCATGACTCTACCCATTGCCAATAATGTTCCTCTTTCCTGCAGGCTGCTCTGAGTCTTCCCCGGAGACCACTTCTTCACTGTTCTACTGTGATTCCTGTTGTGGCTCTGACACTGAAGTTTATTATGCACCTTTTCAGGCTGAAGGACTCATGGTGCTTTCTTCCCTGGATGTTGTTTATATCCTGGACTTCTCATCATGTCCGTGATGGGATTCGTCATGGCCTCTGGATCTGTCCACTTGGAAAAACTCCTCCTTTGCCATATTGGCTGTATGTGGCAATTACCGCATCTTTACCTCATCTATGTTCATTTATTATGTATTTGACAGGAACTAGAGAATTGATGTCCATAAAACATGGAATCCACATTGATGTTTAAGATGATGTACCTTGTTTGTAGTAGCACTTGAAACAGGCTATGTTTGTCACTGAAACAATCTCCTTCTGTTCCCTTTGATTTCCAGTCAAGCATTGGGAGCCCGTGGAGCCAGTTACAGCTCCTGGGTCAGTTCTCATGATCACAGAAACTTACTCCATGTATTAATTTCATATATATACATTCCCCTTGTAAATTTTCTGGTCTTCCATTATTGGTCATATATAGCTAGTTGATTCATAAAGTACTTAGTCTCACCGCAGTAGTTACAGTCTGTTCTGCTGTTGTGGTGCCATTCATCTGGTCACCGTTCACTGGGGATTTGGCTTCTGCCTACATTTTGTCTAGATAGCATTTGTATAGCACTTTAAAAATGTAAAGTACTGTATAGATGCTAAGTACTACAATTTAGTAGTTGTGGCACCTCTGAAAAACACCAGTTAGCCTTTTGAAGTAATTTATTTGTTTTCCTGCTGGACTCTTGTATTCAACAGTTTTTAAGGAAATGCTGTTTGTATTTCAGAATGTGAAACTGGATCTACACCTCTTTGAACACTAACTGCTATAATACAGCGTTTAAACTAAATTCCGGTCTTCTGTAGTTGTGTGATACTCAGTTTGCAGACACATGGTAGCCAACAGCTATGATTAGAAAGAAGAAAACGGTTTGGCTACAGTATTATGTGTGTCAACCAAAGTGCTTAATTTTAAATATATTAATTGTGAATATTTAAATTGGAGCTAGGGAATTTTAGTAAATATTTAAGGACTGTGTAAAGGCAAACTTGTTTATTACAGTAAAACATAAGCTTTAGGGAAATTTCTGGAAGTTGCAAGCTTCAAATCTTGCTTAAAGACCTTACTTACTACTATACTCATATACAGCATTTTCCCTTAAGTGCAATATCATCCTTTTTGCAAAATAAAATGCATTATTATTGTTACACTGAAATAGAAATTTCCTCATGAATAAGTTCCTTGAAGAAAAATACAAGTGTGTTGCAGGCTGATAACCATAGCTGTGATTGTGTAGCAGGTTCACAAAGTAACACAGTGGACTACTTACTCTAAGTAACAGTTTTCCTTTACAGAATTTCTCAGAAAATGTCCCAAAGTAAAAGTTTTGCTTTTGTCTAGTTTACATTATACAAGCTCAGCAAGCTTACTTGGTGACACAAACTGAGTGGTGCAGTCAACATGCTGGTGGGAAGGGATGCCATCCAGAGGGACCTGGACAAGCTGGAGAGGTGGGACAGTGTGAACCTCGTGAGCTTCAGCAAGGCAAAGTGCAGTGTCCCGCACCTGGGTTGGAGCAGTCCCAAACACAAGTGCAGGCTGGGTGGAGAACGGATTGAGAGCAGCCCTGCAGAGAAGGACTTGGGGGTTCTGATGGATGGAAAGAAGCTGGACATGAGCCAGCAGTGTGCACTTGAAGCCCTGAAGGCCAGCTGTATCCTGGGCTGCATCAAGGGAGGGGTGGCAGCAGGGTGAGGGAGGGGATTGTCCCTGTGATGGTCTACGGTGACTAAGGTAAAGATTTATTATGTGCAACACAGTAAAAAACTATCTGATACGCTGGGAGTTGCTACTATGAAACTGCATGCATTGCATCCTGGTGTATGTTTTTTACAAGTCACAGTGCTGTGACATTGCGAAAGAGGAAACTTTGGCCAGAATGGAGAAAGCTACTCACTTCTTTACTGGCAGAGAAAATGGATGTTCCCCTGCAGGCAGTAGCAGTAAACTTCCTGAAAACAGTATTTTTTTTATGGGAATTCTCTGCTATGACATGATGCTTCCTTTGTAAGGAGCTCTGTCAAATACAGAGATTTAGAAGCCTCTGTTACTATTGTCAGGCTCTGCTGAGGAGGTGTGGGTTGTGTTGCTGCTGCCATCTGAACATGCAGTGCACGGAAGGAGCAGGCAGCATTAGTGAAGGAAAATCCTGGCTTTGGTATGTTGTATGTGGGGTTCCATGCTTCAGCACTTCCCCCACTGCCAAAACCAGCCTCTGTTAAACAGAAGCTCCTGAGTTTTGAAAAAAAAAAAAGAGTATTTTCCCCATGATACATGATATCCCCATGATTTCATTTCAGATAAAAAAACTGGTCTGACTGTGACTGAGTTTACAACAGGACATTCATGCTGTCTTACTTCAAAGAGATTAACGTTGGCACATTTTGCTAACCCTGTTACCTGGGTTTGCAAAAAAAAATGCAGTGTGTCCTTTGTTATTAAGAGTGTGAGCATTCCCCCTCCTCTCAATGAACAAAGGGCTGGAAAAGGGCTTAATACAACTTTTTTGCCTTTAGCACCTGTTTGCAGATATGCCTCGGACTCAGCACGTACAGAACATTTGATGAGAATCTACCCCAAGGGATTGTGCAACAGGCCATGGATGCATCTCCCCTGGAAACACAGATAGTGACGTGATACAACAGGATCTAAAAAAAATAAAATACCGGAGTTGCTTTGCTGTAACATTTTCTCCACCCAGCTATTCCACCTCTTTGGCTTGTTGGAGGACTGCCTGTTAGTGAGTGTGTTTGCTTTGCCACGCAGCGTACACGGACTCCGTGTGCTTTCCACCAAGGATAAAAGTTTTCAGGTGCACAGGTGGAGGTGGATTGCACAATTACAGCAGAACACTGATGGTGAGCTGCTGTGGCTGTGTGACCCCAGGGGCAGGGGAAGCACCTCAGAAGGAGCAGCACTGAGGTAGGGGACAGGCTGTTTCCCTGGCATGGGTGATGTTTCCTTATGCAAAGATATCGCACCAGGCTCCCTGGCAGAAGTTACCTTACTGATGGAGATGAAGCTTTAGTTTTCCGTTCAGATTGCAGAGGTGAGTACCTCTAGAGAGGCAACAGACACAGATTTTGCCTGTGTAATGAGAACATCTACAATTTTCCAACTTTGTATTATATCCAGACTTCAAAAAAGTGGTAGAATAGTTTATATTTAAGACATTGTTTGAAAACACCCAAACAGCATATTTACAAAGGGAGTTTGGCACTTCTGCTTACTCTCTATCACAAAGTAATCCTTATGTGCTGGCATTTGGGGAATAATTGAACCATCTACTTAGTGGAGAAGGAGAGAGCTTGCAGAGGTGCATGCAGGAGAAAACATTTTACCAACCTGTCTGCTTGCTGCCTGACTGGGCTGCTTCTGTGTTAGGCTGTGAGGGTGACTGTGGCTTATTGAGTTACTCAGACCTCCTGCAGGAGATAGCTGCTTGGCTTCAAAATCAAAACAGTTGAACAGAAGTGCTCTGCGACATGCATTAAATGCATTTTAATGCTATCAAAAGTTACCTCCCTTCATAATTTATCAAAATATAACTCAAAGCAAAACTTGTTGCCTGACACTTGTTTTCTTCCCTGTAGTATTCCTGTCTCCATGAGTCACCTGGTGGTGGCAGTTAGCACACCTGCCTTTATCTCCCCAGTGCTTTGTAAGCATTCATAAACTCACTGGGTCCTTAACTAAATTAACGTAATAATAATAATAATGTTTATCCTTTTCTACCAAAACAACAATAACAAACAGAGAAGCTGGGCCAGATTAGTGTCTCCAAAGAAAAGTTCCTCAAAGCCAAAGAAGGAGGGCTGACCGGGGAATGGTGGGATGAAATGCAGTTTTTCAAGATGAAGATGGCTCTCTCTAGAGAGGAGCTCATTTCAAACTCAGCAGCTCCTAGCAGGGAATTTCGTGGTTAAATGGTGTACCAGTCTCTTCTTGCTGAAATGATGAAACTGTCTGGGGCTTAGAACTACAGAAAGACAGCAAGTAGTTGCAAACAACTTTCCAATGCCAGGAAATAGGTGATGCCAGGAACTAAGGTAATAAATTCATTTGCCAAAGTAAATCTCCTTCCTGCCCCAAGTTAGTAAATACAAATGCGCAATAGCCTTGTCCCATCCAAGTGTTTCATGGATTGGAAACTGTTGGATAATTTGAAGGCAGGCAGTGACAGCGATGATGGCAGCAGGTGGGAGTGATGTCCTCTGGAGAGCCCAGCAGCCAGACAGCGTGCCTGCACGTTGGTCAGCCCGGCCACTGCTGCCTGGCAACCTTGGGGGACGCATCAGGGTGCTCCGTCCCCAGCTGGCAGCCGGCAGCCAGCATGTCCGAGGGCAGTTGGGAAGAAACACACGGCAATGTTCCTTGCAAACTAGGCATACGTGCCGATGACATTTCTTGTAGTGGAATTTAAAAAAATAAAAATAAAAGCAAACCTAATCCAGCAGACAAAACTCTTCCTGGTATCGGTGAGTGAGAGCTGCAGAAGCAGGCGCATTATCAGCAACATCCTTATTACAGATTTATTTGTTTTAGGTAGTGCAGGAAGGTTTTGGTCACTCATGCTTGCTGCAGGAAAACAATAACACAGCCCCTTACCATGCAGTCTCACCACCTACACAGTCTGTTTTACATGTTGTAGGTAACGTTTAGCTATAGAAATGTAAATGAAAGTAAGGAGTATATTCTGGTCTTCTTTAGCTTCAAGCATTAGCTTACAAACTAGGACTTTTATTTTCCCATGTGTTGGTGTTTCCCATGGCCATTGGACTTGTGAAGCTCATGCACCTGATCTTCCAGAAAGAGAGCTGCCAAAAAAATTGCCCTGCACAATTGATTTTTTTTCTTAAACTTTCTAAAAACTTTCTTAAGTAGATTTCCTCAGAGCATGGTGTCACAGGGGAGGTCGGGCAGGCTCCGAACCAGCTCACCCATTGTTTCACCGTTGAGAGCTCTGGTCTGTCTGCCTCCCGCTGTCCTGGCGAAGCACGACCTTTCTCAAAAGAAGTGCATGTTGTGTTCCCTATAAAGCAGGCAGCTAGTTACAACATAACCCAGCTGCAGTTCTACCTGCAACGTTCCTACGTAATGCATGGCTGAATTGTACGCTGAAGCTCATTTTTGCCCTTCTACAGAAAAGGAATGGGAAGTCAGGAAGCTGTGGGGAGGAGATGTTCTGGGTGAGCCGCAGGGGCCACCTGCTGTGGGCGTGAGCTCACCGAGGCAGCAGAGACGTCCTGGTGCCAGCTGCGTGGTGGAGGTGTAACACACGGACATGATGGTGCACAAGACAAAATTCAATTTTGTACGAACAGCGGCTGCAAGAGATCACAGTTCAGGGTCAGCAATGACCTCACCGCCACGCCAGCAGGTGGTGGGTTTTGTCAGGAAAGAGGGAGGACCACGCTCACGCCCCGCAGGCTGGCGCCAGGCTGCTGACCCTCACGCCGTGGTGTCAGCACGGCTCACACCCCGCAGCCCTGCTGGGACAAGCCCGTGCTGCAGCCGTGTTTGCTCTTCCCTGAAGAATCCTCTGGTGACCATACACATATTTTCAGCCAAAGCGCAGGATCAGGACATTTGTATCTGTTTATATTTGCAGAAAAGAGCACCAGCCTTTTTTTTTTTTTTTTTAACTAGATTTAGTTAACTTCCTTTGAACATTTGTCACTTGTTGTCCTCCATACGTGCAATGCTGGGGCTTAAAAAACAGGAAAAATTCAAAGAGATGTTCAGAAGGTGTGCTCTGAAAGTCAGCTGTAATCCCTTTGGAGCTCAGGAGAGGCACGTTTGGAAAAAAGCATCACACTGAACCAGCGTGGTCTGTGCAGCTCTGAGGGTGTGCACCAGCTCTGAGGGTGTGCATTCTCACTGAGTGGTTGTGAGCAGTCCCCCCACAGGCTGCCCTTTGCATTTCAGAATCCAAATGAACAGACCCACTTCCTTGTCTGAAAGCCAGCTGAGGCCTATGATGAATATATACCAACAGAACAAGGTCCAGAAAAGGCAGCTTCAGATAAAATACCTGGTGTCAGCTGCTTCAGATGTAGTACTTGTAATGAGAATTTCACTGAAAGAGACAGTAGACAATGCAAGGTATTCCTCTGCACTTTCGGCATTGGTGCACATCTGTGTTCCTGGTGTGCAGAGCCTAAAACCTCCTCTCCAGCACAAGTGCCTGCATCCTTCCAAAGAGCTCAGCTTGTTAACACTGTCATGGTCGGGATGCCCGCTGATGGCAGGAAAACCATGCTCAGCCCCCGACCCCTGCCCTCAGCACCAGCCCACGGCAGAGACCGGGACACCTTATCTCTGTGCAGCTGAGGACAGGGCAGCATCACCCCTCTGGAGTGTCACCAGAAGGGGTGGACATGGTGCTCCTGTCCCTCCACAGGGTGTTCCTCTTCTCTATGTCTGTAAGGTGTTGCCTAGGACAGGGGACATCTGAAGAGGTCACGTGTTGGGGTTCCGACACCCACACAAACAGTTGGAGACATTTCTAGAAAGTCCAAAGTGTAATTCTAAGTTGTAGCCTCTGTCCATTCATGATTTAAACCATTCTAGGAAAAAACGTCTATGGCGAGTTGTTTATTATGAGCCTTAGCAGAGTGGTGAGAAGTGCTGCAGTTAGGAGAGAACCCCATTAATTCACCAGTAAGACAAAAGCAAAGGCTCGAATTACATCTTGCTGAAGACAGCAATGATCCGAAGTTGTTTTAACATGATTTATTCCAACTCCACAAACGGAGCTGCTGGTTTTACTCTTCGTCAGCAACCAGCACCTCTGCTGGAATTTCAGTTGCTGACTGAAGGCCAGCAAGACCTGAGTTTCTCTCATGTGTTGCTGAGAGCTTTGGGGCTGTAGTTCAGGTTTATTGGCAGCATGAGGTGCTGCTCCATAGGCCACACTGCAGGATGCTGTCTGGGGGTGAGGAGGGGCTAAGAAGGGCAGATTAATTACTCTTGCCCCTGCTTGAGTAACTGGGGAGAGGTATAAGACATAACGCTGCAATGCGTTTCAGCACAGGGGAATCACAGAATCATAGAATCATTAAGGTCGGAAAAGACCTCTGAGGTCATTTAGTCCAACAGTCAGCCCAACACCACAATCACCACTAAACCATGTCCCTAATTGCCACATTTCTTGAACACCTCTGGGGAAGGAGACTCCACCACCTCCCTGAGCAGCCTCTTCTAATGCCTGACCACTCGCTCAGATAAGTTTTTCCTAGTATCCAACCTGAACCCCCTCCCCGCCCAACCTGGTGCAACCTGAGGCTGTAACTCTTTGTCCTATCACTGTTACCAGGGAGAAGAGACTGACACTCGCCTCACCGCAGCCTCCTTTCAGGCAGTTGTAGAGAGCAATGAGGTCTCCCCTGCGCCTCCTCTTCTCCAGACTGAACAGCTCCAGTTCCCTCAGCCACTCCACATAAAAGCCTTGTGCTCCAGGCCCTTCACCAGCTTTGTGCCCTTCTTTGAACACACTCCAAGGCCCCGATGCCCTTCTTGCACTGAGGGGCCCAAAACTGAACACAGCACTCAAGGTGTGGCCTCACCAGTGCTGAGTACAGAGGGACGATCACCTCCCTAGCCCTGCTGGCCACACTATTCCTAATGCAAGCCAAGATGCCGTTGGCCTTCTTGGCCACCTGGGCACACTGCTGGCTCATGTTCAGCCAGCTGTCAACTAGCACACCCAGGTCCTTTTCCATTGCACAGCTTTCCAGCCAATCTGCCCCAAGCCTGTAGTGTTGCATGGAGTAGTTGTGACCGAAGTGCAGGACCCGACACTTGGTCTTGTTGAACCTCACGCAGTTACCCTCAGCCCGTCTATCTAGCCTGTTCAGATCCCTCAGTAGCGCCTTCCTTCCCCCAGGAAGATCAAGACTTCCTCCCAGCTTGGTTTGTCTGCAAATTTACTGAGGGGGAAGACACTGTTCTCTGCTCAAATATTAAAGGCTTAGATCAGAAGACCTCCCAGAATCAACCTTTCCAGCAGACTTATGTACACAAACACATGGCAGAACTTAAGTGGCTAAGCCAAGAATCAGTTTTGTTACACTGGGAATAAGAATGATTGTCTTCTCATTTGCAATGACTCTGCCTGCAGGTTTGAAGGTTCATCTGAGCTTTGAATTCAGTCCAGACCAATATGTCAATAACACCCTTCACTTTTCTTTAGCCATAACTGCAGCTAAAGCCACTGTCAACTCTGTCAGTGCAATTCTGGGAAAAGAATTTCTGGCTAACCTGTACTTTCTTTGTGTGCTGGAAAGCTGCCTGTATAAGTGGAGTCATAGGACAATATTTGCTATTGTTTCCTGACTTTATTTTTATTTTGAATTTCTCAATGTCGTAAAACAAGCTACCGCAGTAACACCTGTCTCATTGTATTTCTTCGTATTTAACTCATTCCTCTTTGTGCTACTTTGAAATGCATTACTGCTGCCAGTAGTCTCCTTCTCTTAGTATAATTGCTGTGAGCTGTCTTAGTTTTTGCAGTGGCAGCTCAGCTTTTTAACAGATTTTTCACAGTGATTAAATGCAGACAATGAGTCAGCCTGTTGATTTCAACACAATGACTTCCCCGAAATTATACCTACAGTGGCACACATAATCTCCTCCTCTTTACACACTAGACTCTCATCTGAAAGCATAGTGCTCTGCAAGCGCCTTGTTCTCTTGCCCTGGTAGATAACAGTGTCAAGCAGGAACCGAGAGCTATGGAGTAAACCCAGTCAGATAGCCCATCAGTTTGATTGCACCATAGTAATTTATTATTAGGCTGAATCATAAAACTCGTGTTGGGGCAGTGTGAGTGTAGATTAGAGTCTCTGAGGTTAGCAGTTTCTTGTATCTTGTGATCTTGGAATTTAGGAACGGTAAGAACCACCGTGATATGCTGCTGTGGCGCAGAGCAAAGGTGAGCCCAGCTGGAGAGCCCGGGGGTTCCTGCGCTGGTTTTGCAGCTCACCCCCGAGCAAGGTCAACCTCGATGCCGCATGGCAGCTGTGCAGCAGGGCAGCAGCGCTCGGTGCAGAAGCCATCTGTAATCTCTGCAGGCCTTGGAAAACTCGAACCTGCAACCTGGTGAAGCAGGAAACCTGAGCTGCATCTTTCCACAAGGACAGCTTTCCCCGTTGCCAGCATGAGCCAGGAAAAGCCTTTCTTGGTGCCATGCACAGAAGCATTACGAATATTATCAGCCTCCAAACACACAGCTTTTCTTCCCCATGGAAAGCTGTGTGTTGGTTCAGATCAAGGCACAGAGCATTACTGACATGGGCTGCAGAAACTAGTGTCAGGGAAAAACAGAGGAGGTGCACCAGGTGCAGTTTCTTCCCAGCTGTCTTTCCCCAAATCCTCTCTGGACTCCCCAGCAGCTCAGGAGGGGCTGAGGTGTGCAGAGAGCTCAGCCCCTGTCCACCAACATCACTGCAGCCCAACACAAACCCGGTGCACAGCCTCTTGCGGCTGTGCCTGTTTGTCCTGCAGCAGGTCTGCACATGGTGCTGCACATCCAGGTTCCACACAGACACAATACCTAGTAGCAAAGGTGCTTGTTTGTTTTGGTTTTCTTCTGCCTTAATCCTGCAAGCATTTCCTTCTGAGGCATTTCCATCCTCCGCTGCTGAAGAGCCTTCCCAGAAAGAGGAGCGTGAGGGATTCAGTGCTAAGACAGAGCAGCCTGGGGGCCACCAGACAAAAAAGCACAGAGGCAGCCACGCACCCAACAGTGAGCGGAGGGCCCTGGGCAGCGGGGCCGACGTCGAGCTGCTCCCAGGGTGGGGCCACGAGCAGCCACGCTCGCCGTCGGCCAGCAACCACGCGACATTTCCTGTAACGTGCACCTGCCAGCAGTGTGCCCGTGGCCCCAGCAGGAATGGATGTGAGCATAGTCACTGCCCTGCTTGTCCTGGCAGCTGCCGTTAGCCTGACATCCCAGAGTAAGTAATGTGGCGCTTACCTGCTTCTGTGCTTTAGCTTCCTAAAAGTAAGAGGAGAAAGGTACCAAGGAGGAGAAAATTATTCCCACACTTCAGTCTTTGCAGCTCTGCACGGGATCAAAGATGATAGCTTGAAGGTCTGGGCTGTGGCACGGGAAGGGAAGGTTTTAAAAGCGAAACCTGGCTCTCCTAACCCGCAGAGAGCAACTGGCATTTGCTCCAGGGAAATCAGTGCTTCCCTAGCAGGTGTGGGGACTTTGTGGTTCTGTAAAACAGCTTAAACAAGGAAAAGCTGTGTGGGTAATTTTTCACAAAAAATACACCCAGGAACGCTGCAGCTGAGAGATTTTAATTGCTGAAGGTGTAATACCTTAAAGCAGTGACTTCCGAGGGAACACCTAATAAAGTTTTACTGTTTGTTTAAAGGGATCTCTCCAGTTCAGCTGCAGTTTCCTCCTTTCTGAGCTTCTTGAGAAGGAATGTGTTACAACATCACTTAATCGTTTTCCTCTAAAGTTCGATTGTGCCAGACAGCAAAGATTTCAGGAAACATTTTCTGACAAACTTCACGTAACCACTATCTCGTGCACAGAAAAGGGGCTTTTGCAACCTTGCATTCACTGCACATCTCAAGGATTCACGGGATCTCATAACGCTTTCTTCCTTCTTGTATTTCCACTGAAATAAATCTCAAAACAGATTAGGCAGCACTGTGCTTAAATCCTTGGTTTTTGTGTGTAATTTTCCATGGTAAAGTAAGCTGTGTTATTGGAGAAGATGACTCAAATTCTGGCGGACTTCAGCCTTTGCAATGCACACTTCGCAGTTTCCATTGGCTTCGGTAGGAGCAGGAATTGCTGACTTCCCAATGCACGCACAAAATCTGCCTTAAAATTTTATCCTGTTAAAATGGCCACTGCACCTGCCGTCCTGAGCGGGCTGTGTGAGCTCTTTTCCATTAGATTTATGATCTGGCCAGTCAGCAAAGTCTTGCACAACAGCAATGGCATGTACATACACAGGTCAAAGTAAAGGTTTTCTTGAGGCACGTTCCTTCATACTGAACTATCTGGCACGGGGGAAATACCTTCATCCTCTGTTTTTCCCTATGCAAATATACTCCATGTTTAATCACAGCATTTGAACTGCGGAACCTGCAATAAAGATAGGCACAACCACATTTGCATGGGTACAGGCACATCCTACTCCTGTGGAAGTGCCAGACGGGTTAGGCTGCTGGGGCTGGTGGTTACGCATCCATTTATTTCAGAGGCACGGTGCAGCTGCACTGACAAGATTTGGGCTGGTGAGTACGGACTTGGAAAAGTTTTCTTCGCTAGTGGCTGTGCATTGGCAGCTGTGGAACAGAGGCCATGAAAGCCATCTGGTGGCCAAATCACACCTGCCACAGGCAGGAATGTGGCCCTGCCAGGCAGTTCCAGAATATAAGGAGGCCCAGATTATTTTGATTATTTTGCGCAAATGTGTCAGGGAGTATTTCATTCCTTAATGCAATTTAAAGAAAAAAAAAAAGTCAATTTTGCCTAAAAGGAACCCCACAACCATGATATTCTTCTGTCAACCCACTGCTGCCAGCACCAGGGATTTGCAGTGCCGACACTGTCACAGCTGCATCACGGTGTGAGAGGCTGTGCAGCAGGTCGGACAAGAAACATTTCAAAGGTGGCTGGTTTGGGTCTTGATTTGAGAAGAGAGTTCCCTTTAGAAACCTCTTATGTATATTTCATCTTGAAGATAGGAAGAGAGAAATCTGGTAATTCTTACATAATAATAGCGCCAAAAACAGGTGCTAAATGCTACAGGTTTGGAGCAACAACTGAATAAGCCTGTCTGGCTCTCCCTGAAGCCTTTAGCTGGTTATCCCAGCTGAGGTATACCAGTAGCCCTGGTCTGGTCACAGTGAGTGTCATCTGTGCAGCGTGGGAGGTGGGTTCAAATTGTTTTTTCATAGGAAAAAAGCAAACCAAACCAAAATAAAAATGGATGTATGTCCACATGGCAGTTTCTTTTTGCATTGTAATATGCAAGGCATTACGAGAGTTGTTTTTGCTAGGAGTAGCAGAAATTTCACCCTCTGGTAAGGCACTGGGTGCTAGTGTTTGATCACATCAGTATGGGGTCAAAAACACACTGTTTTGCCAATTTTCATAGTACGTATTGCCAAGTTTCAGCCTACATCAAGGATGTTGTATGGGAACCGGCTGTTTGCAGACTGATGGTGATGTGATGGACACAGACACATTTGAAAGTCATTACCTGTGTGACGTACCCATCTGTCAACCTCCAGTCATCCTTCAGGCCTTGAAACTGCCCTCGTCGGCAGCAGTCCTCGTAGCCAAGCAGGAAAGGCATCACTGCATAACTTTCTTTGTATTTATTCTAGGATTTAGACTTTGCTAAATGTTATTTTCTCCACTGCGGCAGATTGAGCTTAGAATTCCTTCTAAATATTTTCCTTGCCTCTCTTTCAGTTTTATGCTTTAGCTTTGTGCATACCCTTGCAGACAGAACAGAAGAAAGGTGCATTCAGGCATATTTCAGCATCTGAGTCCCCTTCTCATCTCCAGCTGTTAATCAGCCTCCACGTTCTTACAGAGTACAACTGTGCTAAATGTGCCAAGGATTCTAGCACCCTGCTTTGTTTGCTGGCCAGCCAGGATCAGAGCCTTCTCCATAACAGGGTAGCTATGACTTGCTTTGGGTTAAGCTGAAAAGATTTGCTCGGAGGTACTGCACTCTCAAAACAGCCTCGACTTTATTTTAGACAAAAGGAACAAGGAACGTTTTCTGGCAGCTTCATAAGCAAATGAGTGCTAAATTATCTGCCTTACGGTAGTTTATACAAAGTGTAGATATTGTGATAGCAATCTGCCCTCCGAGGACAGAGCCTATGTTCAGAAACCAACAACAGTTAAGCAAGACATTAATCCAGTTAATCAATGCAAGGGATTATTTTTTTTTGCAGATGTACAAAGCCTACTTTGTAACCACAAAGGAATTCCATGAGGAAACACTAATGACTGCTGCTAATAACCCCAGGGGTGCCACAGTTGCGCAAGCATTGCAGAGCTGCATCAATTTGCATGAATTTGAGGCACATTAGCAGCAGGTCTCACATTTCAGGGCGGATACAGAAAGCGCCCCAGGTTCATGGATTTCCCAACGCAAGACAAGGTGTCCGCCAGGCCACATGGTATGCTGGGAGAACCCATTCTGCCTAACACCTGTGTGTGCCTTTGCTGGGCTCCCTTAGTCTGCGCTATTGCAAGGTCTGTCTGTCTGGTATTTGGTTACACCGGGGAGCATCTCCTCACAGCCTCTCGCTTGGCAGCCATGGGTCACACCCAGCTCACCACCAAGGGCTTTGCCGGCAGCACTGAGAGTCTCATGACGCTGCCAGTGGGATTCAGGATGGACCACCAAAGGCCTGGCCAAAATACTAATGGCTGGCATGAAAGCTGCCAGGAAAAGAGCTGCAGAAGGTCTGAGTTGGGCACAGAAAAGGATAAAAGTGGAGATGGGACCAGAAATGCCTTTCCCACTGCTCCCACCTACAGCCCATCATATTCCTATTGTTCTTGGCTAAAAGAAGCGAAATGGAAACCAAGCCAAACTGCAACCAAGTGCAGGGGTGGGGAACGCAATATCTCCATCACTCACTATCTTTTCCCACAATTGCTTCATCTCTTTTCTCCACCTGGTGCCACTCAACTATAATATGAGACCAAGACTTATCTGGCGCGTTAAAATTTTCTGCAGAAGATCTTGTCTGGGGCAAAGACTGCTGTGTTGCTCCTTCCCAGCTGAAATATTCCCATATTGAAATATTAATCTACCCCTAACTGCAGCCAGCAGAATAACTTTTTACACGGGTGGATAATGGTAGGACAAGGGGGAACGGGCTAACACTGAAAGAGGGGAGGTTTAGGTTGGACATCAGGAAGAAATTCTTCCCTGAGAGAGTGGTGAGGCGCTGGCACAGGCTGCCCAGAGAAACTGTGGCTGCCCCATCCCTGGCTGTGTTCAAGGCCAGGCTGGATGGGTTCCTGGGCAGTTTGATCCAGTGAGCTAGTGCAGCCCTGTCCACGGCAGGGGGGTTGGAACTAGATGATCTCTGAGGTCCCTTCCAACCCAAGCCATTCTATGATTCTATGATTCTAAGGATAACCCACTACTACCACTGTACTCAGTACAGAGGAGGAGGGCTTCTCGTCAGGCATCTTCTCTTAGTGGGAAGGAAAGTATAAAAGTACCAGCCCAAAGCTGGATAAAGAGGAAAGTGTCCTTGATTGCCTCAGAGACTGAACAGGCAGCAGCAACACTTTTTAGCACTTTTTTTACTGATCTTTAGATGACATGGCCTTCCTCAACTGTTTAACAAGTAGCTCTCAAGTGTGAGAATGATGACCAAAAAAAAAAAAAAGCAGGAATGATGAAAATGTTCCTATAGGTTGAGTTCGGCCAGGTGTAAGATAGGAAATGGAAAAAGAAACTTTCAGCATAGGGAATTAATGCTGATCAACAGAAGTGTAAAGGCAGATGAGATAAGCAATAACCTTGGAAGACTTGTACCACCAAAGCCACTGTGTTCTCTGTGGTTCATTCTCTAGCACTCAGTGGCAATCACGTCAGTTCAGACCCACTGAGTCTCACAGACTTTGGGGATCTCTATCTCTTCCATTTTAGGAAAAACACTTTGCTGAAGGAGCAGGTGAAAGCAGTATTCTGTAGTTGCCAAATGGTTTTGATTCTTTCAGCCCTAAGAAATTGACTGACTTGGTCCTACCAAGACAGACTTGCAAGAAAATAGACCACATTGGGAAGCTGGAATTAAGTTCTAATGCTGCATTGTTTGAACAGCAAGCACTGTTTCAAAATAATTCAGAATTGTGGAATTCTTTCTCTTTCTCCTTTTTTTTTTTTTTAAGGAAAAATCAAATTTTTTTTTTTTTCCGAAGGTGCTAAACAACTTATTCTCTCTCAAAAAGCAAAATTTTCCTTTCTCTCCACTTCTTTTGAAATTGGAAAAGCTATACATAGCATGTTAAATAAATCCAGTGTAATGAAAACACTAGCAATGATGTATTCCACAAGCCACAGTGGCAAAGCATGCACCCACAAAGGACGTCATACCTAGGCATCCTTGAGAGAGAAGGTGGGGTGAGTGAAGGAATTTTCCAGTTACTCTTTCTTGCCTTCTGCCAGGGTGCTTAACTTTCTCCAGTGGAGTTTTCTGCAAGATTGAGGTGTTTAGATGTCCCTTGAAAATAGGAAACAAAAACTTCATAAGGCAGTAGGTTTATTCCTGGCGAGTGTTCCCAAGGATAAACACCAAAGCTACTAAATAGCAGCAGAGTGATCTCTGCATGGACCTGTCTCAAGATCAATCACTAAGCTTGTTGGTCCTGTCATCTGCTCCTTTATGTTTCTGAATAAAGAGGCTTGGTGCCAGACAGCAGGTCTAAGCAGTTCTGGTAAGCAGCTGTGCATTTCTGGTTGTGTTGCTGAGGCACAGACACAAGAGAAATGGGCAGCACTGGAGAAGTCTTGGGCTGAACACATTAGTTATTGCCTCCTGGTTCCTTTCCACTTTTGGGGCGAGAGCATAGACACGGTGACAATGGACCAGGCAGCAGAGCTGCAGCACAGCCAGCACTCCAGGAGCGCAGGTCCCTTCTTCTGGGGCACCGGGGAGCTCCCTGAATCACTGCCCTGAGTGCTCCTCCTACTCAGCAAATCAAAATGTATCCTCTGTAACTCACTTGTTATCACAAGAGCCACTGTCGCGGATGACCTTTCCATGTTGTCTGATGGTAAAGCCCTGAGATACCATGTATTTATCTGCAGTTCAAAGATAATTAATTGATATTTACCATATTGTGAATGCACTTTCACGCACAGAATAAACAGATAATTAAAAAAAAAAAACACAAATTTTATTTAAAAGAGGTGGCTTGCTAAAAAAAAAAAACACAAAACAAAAACAAAAACAAAAACAAAAACAAAAACAAAAACAAAACAGTGAAGTTAGTGCAGACTGGAATTCCTAGGGCAAACACTCATACAAACCTATGAAAGCAAGACAGCCTCCCAAAGCACACACCTCCACAGAATGTTTCTAGCAGGTTCTCCGCCTGGACATAAGCACCACCTCATTCACATTTTACTATGAAACTTCAGTCTGCTTTTTGCTGATGCATTCACCAGTTCCACATGCAGTCTGTTGTGTGTTTTCATATTTAAAGGCATGGCTTTTCTCATAGTTGCATGAATCAGAGAGGTTTTGTGCTCCAAGTCAAAGACTGACTGAGCACCGGGTAACAGGGTTCATGCTAGTATTGCTAGTCTGGTTACACAAATGGTTGCTAAAGATGCAGTTGTAAACACCTTTCTACAGCTCCTATATTCCTTGCGAAAGGGGCAATGTCATGGACAATGAGATACTCACAAGCCCATTTGGAGACATGAAGAATTTTGTTTAATTTCCCTCATATGAGTTTATACACCTTAGACATCTATAAACGTGGATCAGAATTAATTTCTTAATTTTCAGTGATAAAGTATGTAGTGGCCAGTGCAATACAGTCCAGATCTGTAGAACAAAGCAAGTGATGCTTCTAAGTACACAAGGCAGATAGAGTAGATGCGGGCAAGAGATGCTAGCCATGCAACAGGGAAAACAGGTGAGCGTGAGTCCGGGAGATGGCTGCCTCGCCCACAGACATGCTGCAGTCCCTGGTGTTTCTGCAGGAGGCTGGCAGTGCTGGCCCTGCCAAGTATTTCAGACCCCATAGAAGCAGAGGAATAGGCCTCAAATAGTGTTCAAGGTACAATTATCCTCCCCTGAGCTTTTTGCCTGCATCATCCTTCTGCAAGGAGCTGACCGGTAACAACAAATATTCATACCTCAGTCACTAACAAAAAATAAACTTAGTGGTGCTCAGTGAGCTGAATTCCCACTTGCAAACATGACTTAATTGGCTTCACAAACAGTCTGCTGTTAAAGAAAGAAAAGGACATCAGGGAAATCATACAAGTAACATACAAAACCTAATTAATCCTTCTGCACCGTATGATTATGTATAGTCCTCCCCTCTAGGTTGCTGAGGAGGCAATTGCTGTAGCAGCTGGTGTCCGCCACCCTCCTTTCTGACCCTGAAGTCCCAGGGCTCTGTCATCCACCCCTCCTGCAAGCTGAGGCAGATAGCATGACAGGCCTTTGATGACTCCCGCTGTATTGCGAGCTGCTCTAGTTTATTGCTGCGCCTTTGATAGCATCTTCTGCTACTCCAACTCTTGGCCAGAATTCTTGTAAGAATAACAGCACACAATCATCTTGCTTACAGTAAATGTTTTAAAGAGTCTTTGAATCTCCTGTTTACGGGAACCATTCAAAATGAATTCTCCTGCTTACTCTTCTCTTGCTCTATGACTCTTGCACTCCAAGGCTAAATGGCCACTTAAGGAACAGAATGGTTTACAGGCCAGGAAAAACAATTTCAAACAAAAAGGAAGAAGACTCCCTCCTCAATGCACACAGGTTGATTCATGGACTGGGACAGATAAGTCTGTGTTGTGCTCACCTTGAAGCATGGGTTTGATCCCAAGGCCTTGACAGCCTAGGTAAATCCCTCAACCACATAACCTGTCCTTGAAACGGTGGAGGAGATCCTGTTTATAAGATAGATTTCTACGCTAGTGCAGAAGAAAATCAAACACCAACATGTTACTATTTGTCACCAAAACTTCTCAAGTTATGATCTGATTTTTTAAACCTCAGTCACTTTTTGTATTTAAAATGGTACTTAACAAGCAGGAAAAAATCTGCAGATCATTCTCTAGCAGAGACACGTTCAGTCGTTCAGTCATGAACCTGCAAGTCCCTGGGGGGGGGGGAAATAAAAGTATTAATAATTTCGTTTCATTTATAATTTCAAAGTTAAAAAATGATAGAGCTGATTCAACCTTGCAAGGCAGAGCTTTGAAGTTGCAGTCCTGAGCACTTACTTCATGTGTGGTCAGTGATATTCCATCCCTGGAAGGCGGAGAGTGGGATTTGCTCTTTATGTGAAAGAGCAGCAGCAATGCGCAGAGCTCTGCCTGGGGATGGATGATGAGCCAGCAGAGATCTTTTGGTCAGGATTAGTGCCAGACCAACAGAGGTGACATGGTAGTGAGTGGCTGCTGTAGACCTCCTGATCAGGAAGAAGTAGATGAGGCCTTCTTCAAACACTTAAGACAGCCTCAGGTTCACAGGCCCTTGTCCACAAGGGAGATTTTAACCATCCCTGAAACCTGCTGGAAGGACAATACAGCAGTGCTCAAGCAATCTATGAGTCTTCCTGAGTGTATTGATGACAACTTCCAAGGAATCAGCATGGAAATGAATGCAGCTGGACCAGATACTTAGAAACAAGAAAGAGCTCATCAAGGACATAAAAGCTGGAGGCAAACTGAGGAGATGGTAGGGTTAGGATCCTAGAAGGAGAGAAGGAGGCAAAAAGCAAGACCACAGTCCTGGATTTCAGGAGAGTTGATGTCATCTTCAGACATCTGCTTGGAAGAATCCCACAGAAAATGACCCTGGAGAGAAAAGGGGCTGAGGAGAGCTGGTTGATATTCAAGAGTCACCACCTCCAAGCTCAAGGAAAGTCTGTCTCAATGAGAGAAAACCAGGCAAAGGCCTGCAAGGATGAGCACTGAGCTCCTAACTAAGCTCAGGTATAGAAAGGAAGCATACAAGAGGTGGAAGCAGGGGCAGGTGATGCAGAAGGAGTGTAGTTGCAGGAATAGGGTCAGGAAAGACAATGCTGGCCTGGAGCTGAATCTGACAAGAGTTGTGAAGTGCAATATGAAAGTACATAAATAGCAAAAGAAAGTGAAGGGAGAACTTCCCTTGTTCAGTACAGGCCTGCTGTACTGAATAGGGCAAGGCCTCATTCTTTAGTACTGAACCTGGCCTTCAGAAATGCTGGCCCCCTGAGACCAGTGGGAAAGTCAGGAGCATGGAAGGCTTACCTTCAGTGGAACAGGATCAGGGTAGGGAGCACTTAAAATAAATGGACATGAGGCCTTGGGAACTGACATGTTGCATCACCGATGAGTGCTGAGGGAGCTTTACAGAGCAAGGCCACTGTCAATTATCTCTAAATGGTGACTGGGAGAACTTCCTGAACACTGGAAGGAATATCACTCCTATCTTCAAGAAGGGCAAGAAGCAAGATCGAGAGAACTATAGGCTGACCAACCTCACCTCAGTCCCTGGGAAGCTGATGGAGAAAATGGTTCAGGAAAGCATTTCTAAAGACACAAGGGGAGTGATCAGAAATAGTCAGCACTTGCATTTATGAAGTGAAAATCATGCTTGAGCAGCCTAATAGCCTTATACAATAAGATGACTACCGTGGTGGACAGGGGGAAAGCAGTGGATGTTGTTTACCTCGACCATAAATCTTTGATACTCTCTCATAACATCATGGGTGAGAAGCTGAGAAAGAGCAAAATAGAGAAGTACTCTCTTCTGGGCTCCCCAGTGTAAGAAAGATGGTCTTGCTAGAGAGGATCATGCAAAGGGCCATGAGGCTGATGGACTAGAACATCTTTCATATGAGGAGAGGCTGAGAGAGCTGCGACTTCTCAGCCTGGAGAAGAGAATGCTCAGAGGGGATCCCATCAGGGTGCATAAATACCTGATGTAAGGGAAGGGAGGCAAAGGAGACAAGCTCTCACCAGTAGTCCCTACTGACAGGGCACTAAGCACAAATTAAAACACATCCAATATCAACTATTCTGTGACTTTGTGAAGTTAGGCTATAGGTTGTCCCTTCATATCTACACTGTTTCTAACTTTGTTATTACTCTTTCTAGCTTTATTTCCTGGGGCCTTTAACTGTTGCACAAAAATTTCAGAAGAAATTCCCAAAGGAATTCTCAGAAGAGTGGAGAGGTTTGAAATCCAGAAGGATGACGGCCTGTGTCACCTAGAAGCTGTTATGTAAGAGACACTTTGGGTGCTTCACTGTGAAATGGGTACTGACCAATGAAAACCTATTATTAGGCATCAGTAAAACCAGTAAAATCTTAGATTGCTAACAAAAGTGTAAGTGAAAAATAAGATTCTGTGTGATTCAAGATTTGTCCTTCTTTGTGCTATTTGAACTTAAAACTGCTACATTTCCAATCTCCATTTCAATAATAATATTGAGCATTATTCAGCCTGCACTAACTTTGACAATTCCTTTTTTTCAGAACTGAAAAATAACTTATGTGCCTTGATTCTCTGTTTTTGTTGTTGTTGTTGTTGTTTTCCTCCTCAATCTTTGATCCCCTGCAAACCTTGCCTAAACTCATTTCCAGCTATTTCTAATTTGTTTATTTATTTATTTTGTCTGGTTCAATATCACAGTGTTTGGGTAAAGTTGATAAACTTGAAAGCAATCCTGAATAGATGTATTTCTAGACATTTGCTGGTTCATCAGCACCACAGTAACAATTAAGTGATCTACTTATTTTTTGGCAATAGGAATGTACTGATTTGCACTGTCATTCTCTTCACTTACACTCACTGAAGTAAGAAAGTTTTTTTTTTTCAGATTTTGGAAGATATTGTAATCATGTAAACTTTAGACACTAACATTTACCATATCTGAAATCAGACAAAACTGAATTGATAACTATTAATTATGATTTAAGATTAAGCATATTTCATGACGCTTTTGTACGTGAATGAGAAGTATGGTAGTGTTTTTTGTTGTTGTTTCATTTTGTTTATATTTTTTCTTTGACAACTGATTTTTGCTCTGGCAGTCTCTACATAGAAGGCAAAAAGTTCTGTGTAAGCCCACGGATTAAAAGAGTTAAAAAATGGATGAAGAATAATAAGCAAAAGATTCCCGGAAAAAAAGTTCATGATAGAAAACACAGAAGAACCAAAACTACTAAAAAAAAAGAGAAGAAACAGTAACATGATGAAGAAAGCCCCATGATGAAGGTACCTGTGGCATACGGAACTGCGAACAATGATACTAGACTGCATCAACGACGGATAATTATAGCATTAAAATGACCTTTCAAGTACCTACGTGCTAGAGACCCAATCACCTGTACACAATAATAATGCTGGGCTGATTACAAACAAAATGGTGTGGTGTTCCCGAAAATGTGCTCTGCTGTACCTCCTAGATCTATAGCTATACTTAAATCCTCCTCTTTCCTACCCTGCTTTCATGGCTAACCCCTTGTGATTTCTATTTAACATGTCAACATTCCTTCTCAGTGCTCCATTTATCTACATTCGTTTTCGTCCCTGCTGGCATAATTTTTTTTTGTGCAATACCTTTCGCTGTTTCCTCTTTTGTTTCTACTCTTCCAGTCATTAATATGGATTTTTTCTTTTCTTACACAGTTTTACAGATACCTTTCCCATTCAAGTTGGCTAAAACCATGTATCAGTTGCCTATTCCAAACACTCTCTGCTGTCAGCCATTATTATTGTTGGAAATAGCATTCTAGCAGTAATAACCAAGCCTGTTATTAGACTCAAAGTGTGGCATCCAAAGCTATGCAGTAATATCTATTGCTTTTGTTCATTACCCCCACTATCAATACAAGCTGGGGGGTGAAATGATTGAGCAGAGCCCTGCCGAAAGGGACTTGGGGTACTGGTGGATGACAAGCTGGACATGAGCCAGCAGTGTGTCCTCACAGCCCAGAAAGCCAACCACATCCTGGGTTGCATCCAAAGAAGCGTGGCCAGCAGGGCAAGGGAGGTGATCCTGCCCCTCTGCTCTGCGCTGGTGAGACCCACCTGGAGTGCTGCATCCAGATGGGGAGTCCTCAGGACAGGAGGGACATGGAGCTGTTGGAGCGCATCCAGTGGAGGGCCACAAAAATGATCCAAGGGATGGAACACCTCCCCTGTGAGGACAGGCTGAGAGAGCTGGGGCTGTTCAGCCTGGAAAAGAGAAGGCTCTGGGGAGACCTGATAGCGGCCTTTCAGTATCTAAAGGGGGGCTACATTAAAGAAGGAGACAGAGTTTTTAGCAGGGTCTGTTGTGATAGGACTAGGGGAAATGGTTTCAAATTGAGAGAGGGGAGATTTAGACTAGATACAAGGAACAAGTTCTTTACACTAAGGGTAGTGAAGCAGTGGCACAGGTTGCCCAGAGAGGTGGTGGATGCCCCGTCCCTGGAGACCCTCAAGGTCAGGCTGGACAGGGCTCTGAGCAACCTGATCCAGCTGTAGATGTCCCTGCTCACTGCAGGGGAGTTGGACTGGATGGCCTTTAAAGGTCCCTTCCAACTCAGACAATTCTATGATTCTGCGATTTCATTCTCTCTTTTTCAGTGCGTTTGATAAACTAGATCCTCAGAGTTCTCTCTAGTAGTTGTTCTGTAATTTTATGTCTAACTTTATACTGCAAACATGGGAGAATGCATGGCGGATGACAGCAGAGAGAAGAAGCTGCTAGTAAATTCGCTACATGAAGGTAAACATCTGTAGCAAGGTTGCTAGACAACAGGTAGTATTCCCACAGATGCATACCTGATGAAAGAAACTACTTTCAAAACAGACAAGAATAAACAAGAAGCATAATTATAATCTCTGGTGAGCCAACAGTGTCCTAACAGAGATGAGGCACTCTTCCTCAAGTTTCCAGGGACGCTGTGTACGCTGGCACAGTTCCACCCTGCTGTCACAATCAGGAGCTGCGATAGCTCTGACCGTTCACAGGAGCTCTTCCTGCGGCTGCCTTGCACAGCACGCTGGGGAGGCAGAGGATGTGCCTGGCTGACGCGAACGGAAATGGCATGTTTTCACCATTTCATTTGCCTTCTGATGCTGCACTGGGTGGATATCACACGCACACACCAAATGTGTGTTAGAACCCAAACCTAACGGCCCAGGTCAGCAGAGCACCGTGAAAGCTGAATTGCTGAAATATATTACATTGTTTTACTAATTTTGTTTCTTCCTCATGTTCTAATGATTCCAGATTTTACCTTCATGCTTCCCTCTTGAGTCACAGATGTCCAGGAGGGTTGATGATGATGTCTCAGCTCCTCAGAGTCTTTCCATCAACACAACCAGTGGCTTTAAAGCATATGGAGTGTACCTATGTACCAACTTAGGGCGCTAACTGTTCCCTATTTTCCATGCTTGTTCTATCAGAGATACTCAGCATACTCAGAAAAACAGCACAGTGGGATATAAATTTATTTCTACAGTTTTTAATAACTGGAATTGCTACAGTGTCACAAATACTCTAAGACCCAGCCAGATCTGCAGCTCAAATGCTGTTACAATGTGTGCCTTTATTGGACCTGTGTTAAAAGACAGATTTTGATAGTTTTGCTTACATCTTCCAGCTCTTCAGAGTGTTTGTCATCTCATACTAGGTTCTCTTGGATTCAGTAGATCAAACTGCCAAGTGTATTGTGCCTTTAGTTCCTGTGAATTCTTTTGGGAATTGAACTAGGAATAACTTCTTCTAGTCATTCAATCTGAAAAAATGTCTTTCACAGCATTGGTATATGAAATATCAAAAACAGCACTCTCTGGTACAGCGTCATTTACCCCTGAACCCTAACACACAAATACGAAAAAGAAAATCCTTCCAGTTTCCAAACCTTCATTTAGGTGATGTCACAACCTCTGTACCTGAGCATTATTTTTGACCTTTGCTATGTTGTACTTGTCAACAAAATAAAATCAATATATATATATATATTTTTCAGTAAAGTCATCTCAACATCTTGTTTTGCAGAAGAGACCATTGTGGCACATGACTTTATCTTCCCCAAAATGCTGGCTAGAGCTACCTTTTCAATGAGTTTAGGTGCTGAAGATGCAGTCAGCTGCTTCTGAAAATCCCAATGAGTATTTTAGCGACTTAGAAGCCCAGTTTCCATTGAATTCAGTCAAAATTAGGCTTATTATTCTTTTAATGTTCTTGAAAATTCCAATAAATTCACTCTGATTGAAGAAACAGCTTTAAAATCTGGCAGTTTCATCTAGGAGTTATTAACCTAATAGGATAGGCTGTCTCTTTAGGAGGCTTTAGAAAAAAAGCTGCCACGGACAGGATTACCTAAGAATTACTAAACAGAAGCAAAGAATCTGTTGGGTCTGCTGAGACAAAAACAGCCCTAAATTTGCTACACTGACTTTAAACCTGGAGAACCATCAGAGACCACACATGCTGCCTTCAAAACTTCACTGGCTTAGGAGATCCCACCCACTTTTACATAGCGAGAAATGGCCAGAGATTCAAATTCAAGCTTCTGTCAAAATGGACTCAGATGATGAATGGGAGGAGGTGTGACTGTCCGTGCACTGCCAGAGCCCTAGCATGCTGTTGCCACAGGTTATTCTGAGTGATGCGAGGTTTCTTTGGTAACAACACCTTTAGTAAATGGACCTCTCCTTTCTCACGTTTCCTGTGCTGTGGATATCAGGGGAGGTGCAGCACTCATTTTGGCGTGTTAGTCCCCACATAGCACATGCAGTCTCTACTACGATCTCTGCTGAAAATATCATTGGACAGATTGGTTTGCCAGCCATAAAAGAATAACCTGTATTCTCACAAGCTGGGGTGCAAAGGGAGGCAATCACATGTCTGGAGCATAATTTGGTTAGAAGACTATAATTAATTACCTAAGAGATCTGGAACAAGATCCACCAACAACTATAATGTTCTTACTGCAATCTCTCTGAGAAATCCACATAAAGTGATTGTAGTCAATTCCATTGCAACAGCAGATCCTTTCTTGCAAATTACATAGTGATGTTTTAAAAGAATTCCCTTACAATGCACTCAGTGACAGGAAAATCAGATTGGAAGCCTCTTAAAACTGTAGGAAAAGAATAGTGCTGTTCACAACAATTGTAGAATAAATTGTATTGATTAATTAGAAGAAGTAGTAAACCTTAGGCTACTAAATGCTGCTGAAGACTACTAAATTAGTCATCAAACCAGTCTCAAAGAGGAGGTCGTCTGAACCTGATGTAAATTTAAATTAGCATTTGGGTCCAGAAACATCCTTAGGAGAAAAATACATTTATTTTACCTGCATAGATTAGATGCAAGGACCCTGAATTTAACTTATAACAACTACTAAAACAGTAGGACCGTATCGCATTTTTAGATTCTGTTTAAAATTCTGAAAATCCGGCAACTGGCTGTTAAATTTTACCTTTCAGCTTTTGCTAAAGCAAGGTTGTAATCTTCAAATATGCTTTTCTACAGGCATAGTAGTAGAGAACATGGTTATAACTCTGTTGGCTTCAGGTGTCTGATGTTTTTTTCATTTTGCAAATACATTGTTTTAGATCAATAAAAATGATGTTATGCATGTCTATGTCGTACTATCTTCTTACAACGTGGAAAGATAACGTGAAAGACAGTGGAAAGCCAGTCATAATCTTGCACCACGGAAAAGAAGGCAGTAATATTCTCCCTAAGCTAATTTTAGTCATTTTAGCTCCTTTTCTTTATCAGAGATGTAAAGATGTAATAAAAATCAGAAGATTGCTGCGTATGTTATTGACTACACACAAAAACGATTGCCAAAAAAAAAAAAAAATCTGCTTTACTATTTTGAAACCAGATACAACCTGGAAAAAAAAAAAAAAGAAAAAAAGAAAAAAAAAAGCCCCATGCAACAACAGGCTTGTAGGCGAGCACAGTTAAGCTGTGAGGGAGCAGCAGGGGCAGCTGCAAGGGCAGGAGAGCAAGGAGCTGAGCACAACAGCAAGGCGAGCAGGGCAGCGACCTCACCGACAAGGGCACGCTATCGCAGCGCCCACACAGAAGAGCAGAGCCAGCAGAAGCAGCAGGGTCATCCAAGAGCCCAGTTTTCAAGAGGAATCTGCTGTGGTGGGGCAGGTCTGAGTTGAAGGTGAGAATTCGACCCAGCGGGTCAGTGGCAGCAGAGGACACAGCAGCTCTGGAGTGAAGGGGAAAGGTGACCGAGGAGGCTTCTCATAGCTCCCTGCCACACAGCTCTCCTCCCGGCAGTCCAATCTGGGTTATGAGGGCACGGTGTGTTGGAGCTGGCCTCGCACGCACAGCTAAGCTAAGGACATGGGGAGGGGTTTGCAAAGTCCCTGGGTGCGCTCGCAGCCCTGACATATGATCCTGCAAATTCAGCGAGGTGGCTTGTTACATCTCCTCCTGGATGGCTGCAAAGCACCACAATGTGAGGAAATGTTCTGCCACTGAGGTGCATGACAGGCAGGCACTAGCAATCCACTCTAAAGTCTGAACAAGCAAACTTCCTCTCCCTCCCCCTCCCCCCCCCCGTGGTAGGAAGGGTTAAAGAAAGAGGAATTGAATTTTAGATACCCAGAGCAGAAAAAAAACAACCACTTTATAACACGAAGTCCATTTGGTTTGCAGGCATGGTAGACATCGTGTGTCTGTATGATGTAACTATGTCATGGCCGATTGCATTTTGTCATCGTGTGCTTTCAGATATACAAATGGTACTGGCTTGTACGCAGGCTGACGTAAGTTTATCAGAAGTAACAAGAGCAAACAAAACTTCTCTCAGTTGCACAGTAGTATTTCTCAATTCTTGCACTACAAAGAGTTATGTGGCAAATCTGTGGTACTAGATGACAATAGCAGAATGGTTACAGCTCAAATCAGATTGAGCAAACAAGATAGGTGTTAAGGCTTTCAGTGAGAGTTTTCCCCTTCCTTCTGTGCTGTTTTTACCTGCCCCTAAGATGGAGGAAACAACCTGGCAGTGATGATGCTCTGATGGGAGGTGAACTGTCTCCTGCTAGCTGTAGCAATCACAAGTCTCGGCAGCTGGCACCAACTGCTAAGGGAATGTACTTCTTTGGCTTAAGTGGTGTTTTACAACCAGCTTATCCAGGTTTTTAAATTTGTATGTGACTTTTATCCAGCCATTTCCTATGTGCAACACAGGTTTGTACTTGCTGACAGGGAGGAAACCTGTGGGGACACTCTGGAAACCGTGCGTGCAGCGGGAGATCAGCCAGATGTAAATCATCACGGAGCCCAAAGGCACTGCAGGCCTTTAGGCCCAGGGCCCACACAATAGCCAACAGCTCTGGCCACAAGACCTGGCTCAGCGCCCTCTGCGCGTACCAGGCAGGGAAGAGGCTGTTACAGCTGGATGCAGGGCTGAACCTTGCGCCCTCCGTGCAGCAGCCCCGCAGGCACGGCCCCACGCGTGCCCCCTGTGCCAGCCACGGGTGGGCCCGGACACGGTGGGCAGGCCTGCGGCT
>VXAV01002232.1:0-14265 GCA_013399715.1 Alectura lathami | reverse complement strand
CTGCTGGCGCGCTCGGGGGCGGCGACGCCGAGCGTGTGCGAAAGCAGAACTGGGACCTGGAGGGGCCGGGGGGAGCGTGGTGGAGCGGCCGAGATCGCTCACTGTAAAAGTAAAAGCGATTTTGAGCGGTTCTGGCCTGTTTGAAGGCTCGGGTTTCCTGGGTGTGCTGGTTGTTGATTAGCAACGTTAAAAAAGAAAAATGCGGCGTTTCTAGCTTGGTGAGGGAAAATTGAGACGTTCCTTAGATACACAGATACAGAAGTAGAGAAATGTACATGAAGACTCAGTTCTCAAACACTTAATATTTATTGATTACGTATCTTGCTGCTGTGAAATAGCGTGGGCTTAAATTCAGTATATGCTGCTCCAGTGCTGAAATTATTTTCAATTAAAAAAACCTTAATACAAAATGTTATAAAACTTATAACAGTGTTTAACTATGCTCAGACCAAAATTTGAGGCTTATTTTTTGCAAATGCACTTGTAGAATACCTAAAACTCAGCCTTTTCTGCAAACCTCCAAGAAGTTGGAAGTGGATAAATGAGATGTTTTTGTTTCTCGTCTTTCTTTTAAAGATCTGCCACAATGCCTGGGTCTCTGCCAGTGAATTCTGAATCCTGTTGGCCCAAAGATGTGGGAATTGTTGCCCTGGAAATATATTTTCCCTCTCAGTATGTCGACCAGACAGAACTGGAGAAGTATGATGGTGTGGATGCCGGCAAATACACCATTGGGTTAGGCCAGTCAAAGATGGGGTTCTGCTCTGACCGGGAAGATATCAATTCCCTCTGCCTGACTGTGGTTCAGAAGCTTATGGAGAGGAACAGCCTGTCCTATGAGTGTATTGGGAGATTGGAAGTCGGAACCGAGACAATAATTGATAAATCTAAATCTGTAAAGACAGTCCTGATGCAGCTGTTTGAAGAATCGGGTAACACAGATGTAGAAGGAATTGACACAACAAATGCGTGCTATGGGGGCACTGCTGCTCTTTTTAATGCTGTTAATTGGATCGAGTCCAGTTCTTGGGATGGTAAGTTAAGGGTATTTTCTTTTCAGGTTGCATCCTTCTCTGCTGTTGAGTAGTCTGCCTTGTGATTACAGTGTCTATGCTTAACCATATACTACCTGAAGGGCAAACTGTTGTAATTCTGGAGCCTTAAATGTTCTGGGCATTTGTCAATAGTTCATTATATTCAAAAGATAACAACATGGATAATAATCTTTGGTCTTTTCCTGTAAATCTTACTTCACTTTTACTGCCAATAAAGGGAAATGGCAGGGACAGGAGGGGGCAAGGTGAGGTGTCAGAATGGAAGAGCCCATTAATCCTGGAGTCATCTTCTCTAACCAAAATCCAAAACCTGCAGATGGATATTAAATTCTAGATTCTCGGCTAATTCTTATTGTTGTTTTTGTGTGTTTTCACAGGACGCTATGCACTTGTTGTTGCTGGAGACATTGCTGTGTATGCCACTGGAAATGCCAGGCCCACAGGTGGAGCTGGTGCGGTGGCTATGCTAGTTGGTCCAAATGCTCCTTTAATTTTTGAGAGAGGTTAGTCCTGTGAGAAAATAAATAATTTTCAGCCAGATACTGGATCCATTCTGAAGTCTGTCCTGTTTTTGTGGATTGCTGGAGGGCTGGATTAACTCATCTGTCTCCTCTTGCTTTTGGCTCATTTGGCCAAGGCCCACTATAAGATGCTGCATGAACCAATTAGAGAGGCCTCTGTCTGTTTTTTACCTAAGGATTCTCCAATAAAATTGTCAAAAATGGGCTAGTGCTGAATGACAAAGCAGTCTATTTTCAAGAAGAAATGATTTGTTTTTCTTGTGTTTGTTATGCTCAATCATACTGTGCTTGAGTAGCAGGCGCTTGAAAACTCTGCCTGAAGCATTACTTACAAGTGCCTGAGGTGCTAAGAAAACCTCTTTGTCTGGGGTCAAATATTACTTGTATTCCTCACTGTTAAGGGATGTATTCAAATGGACTCAAGGTTTATCAAGGAATTTTTGACTTTGTCAAATTCTCTCTATCAGGATTGCGTGGAACCCACATGCAGCATGCTTATGACTTCTATAAACCAGATATGGTCTCTGAATATCCTGTCGTTGATGGCAAACTGTCTATACAGTGCTACCTCAGTGCACTAGATCGCTGCTATAGTGTTTATCGCAACAAAATCCACGCCCAGTGGCAAAAGGGTATGTACGTCACATGATGTTACTGCAAGTTCTGGCAAATACTGGAATGTGCAATCACACAGATAACATGTTTTCAAGTTTTAGCATCCGGTCTGAAGACTACATTGTCTCCTTCTTGTGTTTGTTTATTCTGAGGTGATTGAAATGCTTGCCTTTCCTCCTTAATTATTGCATTTTTTTCTGTTCTGGTATGCCTGAGTACCTAGTCCAGGAAGAGAGTCTCTGCAGGCTTTTGTTGTTCTAATGTAGAAATATCTTGCTTAAGGGCATATTTTTTTTTTTTTCCTTTCACCAATGCTCTTAAAATACTGAGATTAATTTTTAAGTAATAAACAATATGTATATTTCTTAGTCTGCATGCGTTTTGTTTCTTCACTGTGTTAAGAAGCATAAGTTTGAAGATTAGGTAGATGAAACAGTGTATCTTGTTTCAAAATGCTTGGTGGAAATACTGAGTTTCTGTTAAATTTAATCTTTTTCTTCTAAAAGGGCTAACATTGTTAGTTGGCGCATGAGATCTGTAAGAAAGGAATTTTTAAACAGAAGTTCTGGTAGCATTTTAAACAAACTTGCCAGCAAGAGTTAGTCCTAAGTTGACTTATTGCTGGTGTGTTGTCATGACTGGAGCATGACATCCCCTTGTTTTAATAGCTGAGTACAAATAGTAAGTTATAACACAAATCTTCTGCCACTTTCAGAGGGGACGGACAGACGTTTCACCTTGAATGACTTTGGATTCATGATCTTTCATTCTCCCTACTGTAAACTGGTGCAGAAGTCTGTGGCTAGACTATTGTTGAATGACTTCCTCAGTGACCAGAATCCAGAAACAGCAAATGGTGTTTTCAGTGGCCTGGAAGCTTTCAGGTGAGGATGGCTGCTGTCTTATTCAGAGAGTCTTAACTTGGCAAACACCTGAGAATTTTTTCCTTGCTGTTGTTTTGGTAGCTCTCTCTGACCACTTATTTATTTAATAGGGATGTAAAGCTCGAAGATACATACTTCGACAGAGATGTGGAAAAGGCTTTTATGAAGGCTAGTGCAGAGCTCTTCAATCAGAAAACCAAAGCTTCACTTCTTGTGTCCAATCAGAATGGAAATATGTATACGCCTTCAGTCTATGGTTGCCTTGCCTCTCTTCTAGCCCAGTAAGTATAAAACTAGAAACCCAAAGTAATAGCTTTTTATATGTAAGCATATAAAAGGGTTTTGTTTAGGACATCCTTTGTAAAAGCACCGTCCAGCAATCCTTGTCCTACTAGACCGCCTTAATTAGCAAGACTATGGTAACCAAATTATTCTGCATATACCATTAGTACAAGTAACAAGCAGATTCAAAATTTCTATGTCAGAAGCTGATCTAAAACACACCTTACTGCCTTTCGAAGTAGGATCTAATTTGCAATGCATCTTTCCAGCCTTCCCTCCCTGCAACGCCCCAAAAATGCTCTACTGTGGTGGAAAAGAACCAGAATGCCTTGTTTATTTCTCTGTAATAAGCAAAATAAAATTAGTGTTTTCATAATTGAGACTTACAAAATCATGTTAAATTCAAATTAAACTGCTCATCTTGGATCTTTATTGTTTCTTTGCATTCCAAGGTGTGGTGGTTCCTTTTATGCTGTAGGTCACTTCTGATTGAAACTTGACTGCCTTCTAGATGATCATGTTCTGGGCCTTTTTTTCCTCTCTTTGCTTAGACAGCTTTGAAAATTACCACGTTACAGTAGTGTTTGAAATCTTGTTTTAAAAAGCTACTATTTGTGCATATAGCATGCTAAATGTGTGTTGAAGCTGATACAATCTGCTAGCTGCACTTCCTGGTTATTTAAAACTGAGGTCAGCCTTATTCTCGTGTTAACCAGCTGTTGTTTGATCTATAGGTACTCCTCAGAACACCTGGCAGGACAGAGAATTAGTGTGTTCTCCTATGGCTCCGGTTTTGCTGCTACGCTGTATTCCATCAGAGTTACACAGGATGCCACTCCTGGTGAGTGAAGGGAACAGATCCTAATCAACACCCTTGCACTCCCTGGACTCTAAATGCTTCACTGCATTACCCACCAGCATAAGTACACCTGTAGAATAGTGCTTACTGGTAGTAACATTAAAGATGTTCCTGCTCTAGGGAATGTTTAAGTGTCTCCTTGGACAAATAGATAATATTTTCAAATGCTGCAAGTGTTTTGCTCAAGTGGAGGTGTTTGACACCAGCTAGAAGTTCAGTTTCTATAATGCAAAATAATTTGAACGCTTTTGCAATGGTAGCGTGCAGTGCTTAGGCCTGGTGCTACACCATATCATGGGTTTATTTCATAGGTTCTGCACTGGACAAGATAACTGCCAGCCTTTCAGATCTTAAAACAAGACTTGACTCAAGGAAATGTATTGCACCTGATGTCTTTGCTGAGAACATGAAGATTAGAGAGGAAACCCATCACTTGGGTGAGAACTTCATAAATATAAATCATTACTAACCCTAAAACAAAATACTTATTACATAATTTGCATGGCTCTAATTCAATGATTTTGGGTGTACAGTGAAGAGGATGACCAGCTCTTCCTACTGCTGTATAGCTTGTGAAGCAGTTTTCTGTAACTTGTATTCATTGGCCTGGTGTGGCTACAGTGAAAATGCAGACTCGGTTTTCCTGTCTTTCTGCTTCCAAACTTCAGCATCTACTGGCCTGTGTTTCATGAAACTCTCAACAGGAGCCAACTAACAATGTTGTTGTCTTTTTTTTTTTTCTTGCAGCCAACTATATTCCACAGTGTTCAGTGGAAGATCTCTTTGAAGGAACATGGTATCTTGTGCGCGTGGATGAAAAACACAGGAGAACTTACGCACGACGCCCAGTCATGGGTGATGGACCCCTGGAGGCAGGAGTTGAAGTTGTCCACCCAGGTGTTGTTCATGAGGTGAACACTGTGCACTCTTCTAATGCTTGATATAAATGATTGAATGTTTTTTATATTTGTCTTAGCATGTGTGCAAATGTTATCTTTTAACATTTGCAAGGGGTTTGACAAGTTATGTTTTGTTAATGCTTTGTTAAAATATGTAACATATAAGCCATAAGTGTTTTTTAAAAAACCAACAAACCAACAACTGAAGAAAATTGAACACAGGATTTTAAAAAGTACATTTCATCATAACATGCATGAAACTGCACAAGAATGAAACAAGAAGAAGCTGACTCTTTTCACATGATTAGTTTGCATGAACCATGACTGATCTGAATGACTCAAGACCAAGCTGTCCAGTGTAGCATGAATGTTGTTTGAGGGTTGGACTAGCCATGAAGTGTGAATGTACATGAACAAGAAAACTGTATTTAATGCTTTTTTTCCCTTCTTCTTAGCACATCCCAAGCCCTGCTAAGAAAGTGCCAAGAATCCCTGCAACAACAGAATCTGAAGGCGTTACTGTTGCCATATCCAATGGGGAGCATTAAGATACCTCTGTGAGGTGGGGAATGGAAAAAGGTGTGAGGGTAGGGTGAAAGAGAGCAAGGATTACCGTAGTACTGAAGTTTCATTGAACAGTAGTACTTAATTAGAGCATGATAAAACCGTTTAAACTCCTTGATGAGATTTGTCATAATACCGTGTGCTGATATTTATAGTATTTCCAGAACACTAAAATCATTAATATACTGGGGATAGACGGACTTGCTAGGAGCTTTGTGGATTCCTTAACATGTCTGAATTTAATTGCTGAGTACTAGCTGTAGTCTATTACAAGGTCTTTGTACATAGAAAAAAATCTTCTGCTTGCTTTTCCCATGTAAAATGACTTGAAACCTACACTGTAAACTTCTACTCAAAAGTGTGTGGCAAAATCTGATTTTTTTTTTTTTTTTAATGTTAGGGTTCTCAGTGCCTTGACAGTAAGTAGTCAGTCTTCTGAATACTGCACTTCTCTTCCCCTTTATCACCTTCCCTTTCTTCTCCCAATCTACCTCTCCTCACACTGTTGCTTTGGAAAAGGTATAGAACTAAACACATCAGTGGGTTTACATTGGGTGGTGAAGCACCGGCACAGGTTGCCCAGAGAGGTGGTGGATGCCCCGTCCCTGGAGACCTTCAAGGTCAGGCTGGACAGGGCTCTGAGCAACCTGGTCCAGCTGTAGATGTCCCTGTTCACTGCAGGGGAGTTGGACTGGATGGCCTTTAAAGGTCCCTTCCAACTCAGACATTTCTGCAGTTAAAGTCATTCTCCCCCATGAGAAGGACTGGATCAAGAACTACTTGGCTGCTGGTCCCTCTCAAGAAACCCTGATTCCACCTGCAGTCCATTTTGTGTTTTCTGCCTGCATTATAAATCACAGTAGCCTGCAGGGAAAGAGGAATGACAAGGGAGATGGATGTTCTAAAGAACAGAAAGGGCATATTTCTTGGACTCATTGATTTGGTACCTTTCAGGGTTACTAAACTCTTACAGAAGTATTTAAGGCAGCAGAATTTTGGAATTAAACTTCTGGATGCTATGGAGCTATTTTAATTGGCAAACTATGAAAGATCACTTTGGATGACCTGGATTCTGGAACTCCGGCCTCTCCCTATTCTTTATATAACACATTTCTCAGTCTATTTCTAATTTTGAAATTGGCTTTGTACTTTGAAGTTCGTCTCACTATGATGATGTTGTAGAAGTGGGGTCTCTATCTTTTTTTTCCTCAACATACAAGCGAAAAGCTATCCATTTTGCAAGTGGTGGATATACAGATGCTAATGGGGATACCTTTCTGGTAGCTTTTTAAAGCCCAGATTGAAAACGAACTATGACATGAGCCTTGTAAGCTTGTATTATATATTTAATTGAGCTAATGTACAGAATGAAGTTTTGTTGAATTTTATCTTTGCTAGTTCTACAAAGCTGCATTATCTCATAAGGTAGCAAGAATGGGTTCATCTGTTTAAATCACAATCTTTTTGTGTAATGAAGTGTTTGTATTATCTGTCACTCACTAGGATTTGGTAACTTGCTGTATTTGTACAGTCAAGCCTTGGTAAAATAGATGTTTATTATAAATTGATGGGTACTAATCTGTTTGTTCTGCTGAAAGTGATGGAGCAATGATGCATGAAGATAGTGTTTGCAAGTACTTTGGTTTAGGTTGCCCTCATGAAACTTGTCCTGGCACCAGAAAAAAAAAAAATGCCATGGAACAAAGTCCATTGCTGGCAGTGGACAAGCCAAGAATTGAGCTACTGGTACAAAAAGTTGACCACAGGGACCTCACTGTGAGGCGGATCCTTTGTTAAAATAAAGCTTGAGATATTTGAAACTTGCTGGAGTATTGCTGACTTGCTGGGTTTTCAGGATGTGTTTTTTTTTTTTTCTTGCCTGTTAGAGAGAAAACTGGCTTTGTGAAAACTCAAAGTTCTACAGTCACAAGCTGTGTGGACCTCCTGGACCTTTTTCTTTATTATTCCATTACAAAATTACAAAGAAAAATGGAAGGAGAAGGTTGCTGAGGCTGGTGAAAAATCATTATTTCAGGGCTGTGTTTCAAGATAACAGATGCCATCTGAAAGCATGGAAGTTTATAGTGGAGGAATTCATTCACAGCTTATGAAATACAACTCATCTTGTTACTGTCTAGTGCAAGATGATACTGTTTTACATCCCCTTAGAAAAATGTGAAAGGGGATTGGTTCTTGTTTTGTGCTTAGCTGAGTCTGGTTGAGCTCTGTTTCCTGCAGGTGGCTTTTCAAAGTCAGTCTGTTGCTTATTTACATCAATTACTCCTTTTAAGGTCAACAGATCTCATCAGTCCCAGCAACAGATAAAGCATCCTGCCTTTGAATTTGAGTGCACCAGCTGTACCTCTAAACCTTGCATTAGTTTACTTGCCTTAACTAAAATCACAGACTATGCCTTAGTGTGGGCGTTTCAGCTGTGCCTGTTCAGAGGGCTCCTGCACTTTTCCACCACTTGCGTTTGAACTGATGGTGCTGCTGATTAAAGTATAAACTACCTAATTAAAGCTGAAGGTAGGAGTGTGTGCATCATGGTGACGCTCAGAAAAATTGGAATTTGTCAGGGTATCCAACTTTTAACTTGCAGTGGTCAAGAATACCAGAATCAGTTTTGTGCCAGCCTTCTGGCCCAAGTACTGTGGTGGAAGTTGGTACAAGTCTCTAACCACATCTTGGTGTCAACAGCACTCAATTCATGAAATGATACCTAGTGCTAAAGCAAGAATTCCAAAGTGCATGAGTTTTGGAGTATGTTTATGTCTCTCTTCACTGGTGTGCAACTGGATTCCCAGCAATTAGAGACTGAGAATCACACAGATAATGGAAGGTGTCAGAAGGTTAGTAGCTGGTAGCCCAACCAGATGTGCTCTAAAAATTGCAACCACACATGCAGGGTTAAAGTAGCATACCTGAATTAATTTGCTTTTCTGAATTTTAACGAATTGGGAATTGTCAGCAGCAACAGCACTGCTCTATCTTCAACACAAATGTAATTAGAGGTGTTTTTATTTTCATGTTAGCATGTGTAATTTCCTTAAGTTTTTAAGAATTTGCAGTTTGCAGATTACTTTGTTTTTTGCTCAGATTTAGTTCTCCACAGAAACTGTCCTTTTTTGCAGTGATAGTTGTGTCAAGCTAAGGTGAAATTTGTCACATTAACTGTTACATGCCTGCACTGAGAGATCTACCAAGTGTGTTAAGTGCAATACTGTTTGATCTTTATTAAAAGATCACTTCCACTAATAATCTCCTATCTGCTTTACTTATTTGAGTTCTTGCACTAGTTACACTGTGTCTCTGGAGCAAAGGACAAACGAGTGCATTAGAGCTCCACATCTGAGCGCTTCAAATGTGAGCTGAAAAAGACCAAGGAGATGAGGCATATTTGGTTTATTTAAAAATTACAAAAAATGTAACACCAGAACATGTGAAAAGTGAACAAAACGCTTTGCTAAGTGTGCTGAGCATAAAGCCTGTAGTGCAGTTTACAAAATAGAACAGAGCTTGGATGTGTGCTTTATCCTGTTGTAAGAGCCAACCGCTTTCTTGAAGTCCTGTTCCTTGGGGTCTGGGTGGGACATTATAGGGACACATTCAAGCGCCCTTTTCTTTTGTACTTTGTGTAAAACAATTCTGTAGACGCCTGTTATTGAGCTGCGTGCATCTCTTCCCCGGTTGTTTTGAATGTGTTCTTCTGTGATTCCCAGATCTTTCAAAGTATTTTTCACTTCAATTTCTTCCTCCTTGAGTGTACTGGTCTCTGACAAATACTTTGGATCCAGTTTAAATGGCTGTAAAGGTTTGGGGTACTGCATCCCCTGCATCCATTCACTGTTCATAATAAGTTTGACAGAGTATCGTTCTGTCGGCACTGGCTGAAGGACTCCTTTTATCAGTTTCTGGCAAGCTTCTGAGAGGCAGGGAGGCAAACTGTATGTCCCTTCAAGAATGCACTTTTTCAGTTTGGCCACTGTGTCTGCCCGAAATGGCATGACACCTGTCGTCATGAAGTATAACAGGATTCCTAGTGCCCAGATGTCTACGTAAATGCCAACATAGTTTTCATCTCGGAAGAGTTCAGGGGCAGCATAAGGAGGGGAGCCGCAGAAAGTATTTAAAGTTTCATCTCTTCTACTGATTGTGCTGAATCCAAAGTCTCCAACCTTCACACAGGTGTTACTGGTGTAGAAAACATTTTCTGCTTTCAAGTCCCGGTGAATAATATTATTCTCATGCTGTAGAACAAGAATAAAATTTGGTATTAGCAAGTGCTTGAGTGACTACACCTTATTATTTATTAGTTACCACACAGGAAAGGGAATTATCTACATCAGACAAACAAACAAGCATTGCTTTGAAACTGAAAAGTTGCAAGTCTAACTTAATCATCTACTGGTAAGAAAATAACAGAGTTGGTGNTTTTTTTTTTTTTTTTTTTTTTTTTTTTTAAGGATAGCAATATCTTGTTAACTATTACTTTTTTTTTAGTAGGCAGATGTGATGGCATCATGGCTAATCCTACGTGACTAGGCATCTTCACTGGTTTTGAAATTACTGTGTTCTGTACTGATGTAAATAACAAAAATAATGTATTTTTAAGTAAAGCCATTTCTGCATATATTCCAAGCATACAGTCTTACAAACTGAAAGTTCAGTTTAATCTTTGAAAGAACTAGGAACAATGAAAGTGTTTGAGCACTCTCTGTCCTTGACTGTTGAACTAAGAAGGTGCACGTGGAGGCAACAGGGAAATCCTGTGTCTTGTGATTTTTAAACTGTCATCAATAACCAGCAGGGATCAGTCCTCATGTGGACTGATAACAGTGAGATGGGATGTGAGTAGCCTGATTTTAATAGATTAGTAAATGTAAAATCTTTTTGCAGAAGACTGCATGAGTGAAGAGGTTGGTGAGCTTGGTGGTCTGGGTTTAATGCTACAAAATAAATGCAATCTTAAAATGTAAGGTCGAGTAGATCCTGAATACTGGTCCTATGGAAAATATGTTGAAGCTAATTCATCATCTAAAGGACATCTAATCACTGTCAAAATATATTCAGACATACTCTTACATATGCCGTTGCCATTGCGTTTGTAGATGTCTGACCTGGAAGTACTCTTGCTTGCAACTTCCTGGCTTTCAGAGCCTGAGCTTGTTACATGGCAGGAGCGAATGAGCCACCGGAGGGCACCCCGAGCCAACTAGTCTTATGCCAAATGCAGAACAGTCTCCTGTTTTCACACCGTTCTTTTGAGCAACTGTAGTTACTGAGCAAGGTTCACAGGAGGTTGTACTGGAAGTAGTTAATTACTCTTTTCTGCCTTTGTAGGGTGCTTTGGGTTCTGCAGACTGCATCATTCTAAATCCAGTTGCAGTAATGAAGACTAGGCGAGAGGAAGTGATTAAGATCACAGATTGCACCTGAGCAAGGAACAGGAATAAACTGTCTCAAGTGCCAGCCTCCCACATTCATTAATAAGCAGGCTGGATGTTTGCAGTACATAACATGCCTCTCCACTGGAACGCCTTCTCCTGGCAGAAAGCTTTCTTCTTTGAAATAGCTGAGAGATGAAATTAAGCTTTGCTACCTGGTGCCTGCAGCAACATAACCCAGTCAGGAAGAACACTGGTTCCACCCACCAAATGCTCTCAGTTCAGTCCCCTCCCAAAAGCTGTCAACAAAGAGGCAATAAATTGAGATGGGTGTGGCAGATCTCTTTAGGTACCTAGAAGACAGCTTTTCTCTAGGTGTTTCAGTTTGCAGAGACCTGGGCCTGAAATCTTGATAACAGTAAACTTACTGATCAGAAAAACGAGATACATCCACAAAATCTGCTAGACTAGTGAGGAACAACATGCCTATGGAGGAGGAACTTACCATGTGCTTCACAGCTGAAATAATCTGTGAGAAGATTATTTTGCACTCCATTTCTAACAGCTTTCCTTCTGTGGTGATTTTAGTGAAGAGCTCCCCACCTCCTGCATACTCCATCACCAAGTGCAGTTTTGAGAGCGTCTCCACCACTTCATACAGTCTGATGATATTTGGGTGGTGCAGTTTTTCCATGCTGGATATCTCACGAGAAAGCAAACGTTGAGTCTTCTGGTCTAGTTTTGTCTTGTCCAAAATCTTAATAGCTACTTTCTCTGAAAAGAGAAACGCTTCTCCATGTTAATTCACTAAGTGCAAATGGTAATGCTATTTATGTACAATGCTTGGTTATATAACTGCAACGAAATTTCACCTATGTTGAATATGAGATAAAGCAGAAAGGCCTGCTAAGACCTGTCATCTTTATGCACACCCAAGTTCCTTTCTGCCTTCGGCATCCTACTCACTGCTGATACAGCTAAAGGCTCCTAGGATACTGCAGAAGCTAATCAAATCATGTAATGTGTTCCAAGGCTGTCAAGATAATACATGTGTGGTGGCCACAATTATATAACCTATGTCAGGTGTCTAACCTAGGCATTGTAGCTTTCAAAACAGAAGTCTGGCCCCAGCTGGAGCAGTGGGAAGCTAGTTTTCCCGCTGCCTGTTGGCTAGAAGGAAGCCAGCAATGGAGTCTCATCTCACCAATATAGTATCCCGTGGCTATGCTGCATTCCTCGGATACAGACTGTTCCTGCAAAGCCCCTAAATCTGGGCTGCAGACCTGTGTCTCCTTTCCCAACCTGCTGCTCGCTCAGCTGTTAAAGTCTGCACTTTCTTCTTTGGTACCAGCCCAGTGCTGTTGGGATGAATCAGGTGCCTTACATGCAACCGCCTGGTGCTTGCAGACTCACGCAGGTGCTCCATTTGGATACCTTGTTTCAGTGCAGATGGACTGACTTGGAGGTAATTTAAAGACTTTGAATACAGCCCTGCAAGCTTATAACGGAAAGAGGTGCTTAACTTGGAGTGACTTACAGAACTGTCGCCTAACGTCTTATCCCATATCCCCACAAATTCTGAGTTACCAAAATCAGTGTTGCAGAGGTTTGTCTTTCTCAGGATAGCTGTGCCAGTTTTTCCAACGTGTTCATGCATGAGTAGTTCTTGGTACTGCACAGAATACAGGAAAAGTACAATTTTATGTCTATATACCACAGCGGGCCATGAATTCACACCACAGATAGGTTTTATACTGAGGAAGGAAATAAAACAGTGAAATGAGTAAGTTGCAGGGATCCTGTAAGACAGCTCATCTGTCTTAGGCTGTCCTGGTAATGCAAAGCTGCTGTTAAGTTCTCCCTGTTTCTGTAGCGTGTTTACAGTGAAGCTGAGGGTCACAAAACAGTGACAGTCATAAGCAGCTGCTCCATGCCAGCAGGGCAGCTTAGAAAGATCAGTCAGAATTGGCCTTACTGTTCTGTATGAGAACTGGTAGGTCATGGTTTTTGGCTTGAATACAGCTAGTATTTGAAGGATTAGTCTGGTTAAAATAGGTTTACAGAGCCTTCATATAACTTATCAAGACACCAGAATTCAACTGGAATGTGGCAGTTAAAACAACTGTTCTTGGGAAAAAGCACTTTCAGTCAAACATTCACAGATTTCTTAGGAATTCACTGGTCTAATAAATTTTTTAGGATAAAAAACTTCACCTCGGTTTCTAGCAGACAAGGTTAAAGTAGAAAAAAATCAGTGTTGTTGTTAGTTTAAAAGAAACATGGCAAGGCCATTTGATTTTTACATTGGGTATAAAAGCATTCAAGATGTTTTAACTTAATATTACAAAGTCATTTAACTCAAATTTAGTGTTTGAGCATATCTAGAAGTGTTATTGATACAAATGTCCTTACAGTTTAAGAAAACTCCCTGTTTGGTGTATCTACGTTTCCTAGTAAAATAAATGCATAGATTGATCCCCCTGCTAAAATGTGGCAGATATTCTAAGGAAATGAGATTCTGAGGGGTGCTGAATTATCCCTTGGGTGCTCCTGTTTTCAGACGGGGTCTGGGCTGAGTACAGGGCAGCCTTCCCTGCTTTATTTCATGCTGCCTAGTGAGCCTGCTAGGAACTGCTGCACCTACTGCTGCGGTGAATCTGAAGGCAATGAGATGTTTAATGGCAACAGCACGCGACAGTTCCTGGCAGAGCTCTGGATGCTGACCTAGGGGTAAAAAACTGTAAAACCCTTGTAATGTTGGTAGTTACCAACCACCTGAACAAAGAGGAAAGAGCATTAGCTCAGCTTAGGTTTGCACAACTACATGTTCAGATGCTACAGGGATAACAATTCTCACAATCTTAGCTATATAATAGCCTTGTTACATCTTGATCTATAAAAGTCAGTGGCATTTGGACTTCAAATAAAAAAACTTCTGGAAGAATTTCCTTCCCTTTCCTTCCGCTTGAATTTACTATTCATAGGATCATAGAATGGCTTGGGTTGGAAGGGACCTTATAGATCATCTAGTTCCAACCCCCCTGCCATGGGCATTCCTAAGGTCTGCTTTCCTGCTACATGTTTAAAAGAAAGGAAACAAAGCAAAACAAAAAAAGGTTTAGAATTGAAGGGCCTGACCTTATTCTCACACTATCACGTATCAGGACCAAGCTCCTTTCAGTCTACTTCATTGCAGTTG
>VXAV01002230.1:91733-104840 GCA_013399715.1 Alectura lathami | reverse complement strand
GAAGGCTAGAGAGATAATGAATACACTAAAGGGCATGTTTTTTCAACTATATATCAAAAGATTTTTGGTACTTTGAGAAAGTAACCCTTACCATTTCCAGCTCATAGATCAAACTGACCAACAGACTAGTTTATTCTGTGTAGAATAATTGTCATAGAATTGGGAACATGGCAAAAGTAATTCACTGGTAGTCAACATTATTCTGTAAAGAGTGTTGTGCTTCTGACACTAAGAAATGTTTATTAATTTTTACACTGTATCAGAGTGGGAATCATACTGCAGCTGTCATTGAAAGGGTGATATAGTACCAATTAAAGGGCATTAGATTCAGAATTAAAAAATGGTCATAGCCCTTCTTTTTGTTTGTTGGATACCACTGAAGCCATGACTAAATAAGTAAAAAATAAAACCACTTTCCAATTGGTCATGTAAGGTGTCAAACTTGGATTTTCTTTCAGAATTTCAGTAAGTATATGCCTTGGTTATTTGTCAATAATGACAACATTATATTTAGATGGTCTTTCACTTTCAAGGTGTTTTCCACTCAATGATATAAGAACCAGGAATTATTCTTTATAATATAGGTGTCTCTTGACATTTTTTTTTTTTTCTCTGTAATGGTCACCTTTTGCAATATTTAATGAACCAGAAGTTCAGATTATACTGATAAGAATCTTTGATACTTTTTGTTCTGGAAACACAGAATGCAGCTGCAGCATAGGATGCAGAATTTTGACAACAATTAAAGCCCTGACATGTCTCACTATAAAATTATATAGATTTAAGGAATGCTTCTTCTGAACCTGTGAATTAATCTTTGATTTCAAGTCAGCTCAAGGCTTCTCAAGTGGGTGGTGAAATTTAGCATATACAGTGAAGAGTTAAACCATTCTTCCTAAATTCCGACTTATATATTCATTCTAGGTGTCTACATAGAATTAAAAAGAGGAATATGTCCTTAAAAAGGTATTTCCTCCATATGATTAGAAAGCATTGGGTTCTGATATTAGGCTTACATAATTTAATGGAGTCATACTTGAGGCAAATTAACAGACTGAGTTTTATAATAAATACTCTATTAAAATTCAATTTTTTTTTAAATTTTATTTAAATTGATAAACCATCACCTCAATTTGCAAAGTGTTCGTAAAGACAATGTGAGTTTGTAGGAAATATGACCCAGTGTTGGCTAGTAGCCTTTTTGTTAATAAAGCTGCAAGGGTTTATTTAATACCTATGTAAGATCTGTTAGTGAAACACCTTTCTGAGTTGTGGTTCAGATTTATGTGGCTCTCTTCTGGCATGCATTACAGAATAATTTTCATTTTCTCCTCTGTGACTGTCCTTCCAGTCTATGTCTGTGTCCAGTCTACGTTCTGTTTACTACAAAATTGATCTGAATAAGCATTCAAAAGTAAAGTCATTATCCTTCATTTCATTATCAGTTTCTGTTAGTGATAAAAATAATTTTTAAATTAAGCATTTTATAAAGATGTTCTGTCTTGATATGAAGACTCTATAGGGCAGAGAATTTACCACATCCCTTGATGTACTGTTCCAGTAGTTAGTTACCTTCATTGTTAAAATACATAGCTTCAGTTTGCACCCACTGAATCCTGAGATCCCTTTAGCTAGAGGATTAAAGAGCAATGTAGGAACAGACAAGTGGAACAGTGCATTAGTTTCCTTCCCTCTACTTTACAGGCATCGATAATGGCCCATTGGTAGTGGCAGGATATATTGTAACAGATCTAGTGAACAGATCTGTCAGGTACTTCCTATAAGGTTGTGTGGGGCCCTAAGCTACAGCTTGTGATATAAACTTCTTTTAGTCTGTGTGCCATATTTAAAGGCAGAGATGCTCCAAGGTCACTGTCTCTTTTTTCACCAAAGATTTTTTTTCTAGTGTACTTTCACAAACCTGTGATGGTCCTGCCACTACAGCAGTCTTTCCCACTACAAAAGGCTCGGTGTCTTCCTACCCCCTGTCTAGTGCTCCCTGTGGAGCCTTTAAAATCTTTTTCCTTTTTATATCCTTCTTTAAACCCTTAAAACCTTCACTCATCACCTCAATCCCTCTGTCCTACTTACAGCATTGCTGGATCTTCAGTCCCTACTTTTCAGGCAGGTAAAAAATATCTAGTATTACTAGCTTGTTCCTGCTGCAGTAAATGACCAGGTAAGATTTAGTGACCAGCTATTGCCACTAGTTTGATGATAATGTAGCATAGCCATTACCAGCAGTATTTGGCACATAGATTATCCAAGATTATAACAGGCCCATATTAGCAGCATCAGAAGACTGCTCAGAAGTCAATAATGTGTGTTTAGAACACTCAGTTCATCACTGGGATCAGCAGAAATGGGAATTTTCTCCCATGTGATATATATTTGCACAACTGTGTGTCGTACAAGATTCTTCCAGGACAACAGCTATTCTAATTCACTTTCAAACCCTGTCCCAGATTTTTATCTGCAATAACTTGTAGATGTAAGTCCTATATCCCTATTAAAAAATACATTCTGTGTTTCACTTTGGAGAGCAATCTAGGACAGAGAACTGTGTTTATTTTGCCTTAAGAATGTAAGACTAACAAGAGATCATTTTGCTGTCTGCAACTGCCTGATGAGAGAGTGTGGAGGTGATGGGTCCAAACTCTTCTTGTATGACCACAGGGAAAAAGCCAATTCTTCTTCGATGAGAACACTAAAATTAAAAACCGAGAAAATCCAATAAAACATGAAGAAAAGTTTTTTCTCCATAACAGTCTGTCAAATCTCCATCCTTTGAGATATTCAAAACTCATTTGGAGTATGTACAGCAGTTGGACATGCTTTCAAGAGATTGTATCACACACCTTCACAGATTCCTTCCAACCTAAATTATTCTGTGATTCTATAATAGTCTTTTTTTGAGATCTTTTTTTGCAGCACAAAGCACTTCTGTTTTCTTTAACTACACATGACCTAGTCATAGGTCCCAGTTCATGCCTACCTACCCTTCAGTCAACCACCATGTAAAGTGGAGTATAAATACTTCATGTTCAATATTATCTAGAAATCTAAACGTAAAATGTAACCTGTTTGCATTGCCCATTAATACATAAGATTTAATTAATGTGGACTAATCTATAGACAGCAAAACAACTTTATAGAATTTTGATTTTCCTCCAACACACTTCATCGAATGACTACTAATTTTAGCTTTATTAAACAAAAATTATAATTTTTTTTTTAACCTTTTCATTCTGTTGTTTAATGTTGTACCAAAGTACTTTACAGAACGTTTTAATCAAATACAGAAGCTTGGATAACTCCTAAGATCAATAGTTTGCATTTTCCAATAGTGTAAGTGCCACTGTGTTAACAAACACTGAGACATTAGTTAGAGGAATACATTACATGACACAGACCTGAATAAGAATGCAGCTTTTTTCTCCCAGAATGATGAAGCAAACGACAGTAAGTAAATAAACGACAATCTACAATAACCACAAGGCAGCATGTTTCATAGATTCGTAGGTTTTAGGCGACAAGTTACCTATATCATCATCTCAGCTGCCATCAGATTTAACCTACTGACTTTTGCACACAGCCAGCAACTAGTGGTTCAAATAAGACATATCACTTCAGAGTCTATCCAGGCATTACTTAAAAAGTTCACGATAGTAAATCAACCTTGTCCCTAGTTAAATTCTTCCAGCGACTAGTTATTTTCACCATAAGAATGGAGAAAGCTGTTTCATACTTGAATATTCGTAGATCTCTATCAAAGCAAAGAATGGCTTGTTGCAGGCATTTTGTCCCGAAATGGAAAGCAAAATAATAGNACTAGTTATTTTCACCATAAGAATGGAGAAAGCTGTTTCATACTTGAGTATTCGTAGATCTCTATCAAAGCAAAGAACAGCTTGTTGCAGGCATTTGTCCCAAAATGGAAAATAAAATAATACTGTCTAACTATCCTTTACTGCATAGCCCCATTCATTCAGGCTCTCACCTGGGAGTGGAAGATCAAGGATTAATATTCTCATCTTGCTGAGAGTACTCTGTTCATACACTGAAGCATATTTTACAGTAGTGAACTTGCAGTTCTTCCAGCCAGTGTTGTTTATTAAGAAAATGTGAGAGAAGAAAGGAAAACAACTCCATAAATTAGGGATTAGAAACTAATCTAGAATGCCAGGATTTAAATCCTAATTTCAATGAGTGTGTAATCATCATGAAAGCATATGGAGCACCATCATTGTGATAACTTCAAAGAAAGGCATAATATAATTGCATATTGCAAGTTAACCGGGGTACTCTCATGAGTAATGAGAGAGATGACATTGAATCGCCACAGGGTAGAGAAGAAAATTGAATTACCTGCCCTAACCTTGGTTGAGTACATGAAACCCTGGATTACTGACTAAAAGATAGGCAATGTTCTCTCCTTAGATATGGACAGTTGGTATCCTTAGAATTTAAATTAGGTCTAGACAGCACTTCAATGCAAAATGACAGGCTTCTTTTTGCAGGTAAGGAAAGTAAGATCTATTTTTCATCTTTCTATGTTGAAATGTGGAAGCTGTCATCATGAAGCAGAAACTAACTGTAAATAGATCTGTTTAACTGAAATTTAAACCAGGTTTGATAAAGAGCATTAAAAAATCGTGTAAAACAGGTAAAACTTTGATGTTAACAGTCTGGGAAGGATTCTTCACTGTATTAATTGCTTTTCCACATGGGTGGCAATGAAGCAGACATATGTACTCTAAGAGACATCATAAGGAACTTCAGAGCCATGGGATGTTGGCTGAAGAAATTGCGGGCACAGGTAATCTTGTCTCTGGTTTCTGTAGTACGTAAGGACACTGAAAGGAACAAAAGGATCCAGTCTATAAACACTTGGATTCAAAGCTGGTGCTACCACCACAGATTTGGGTTTTTCAACAGTGATATGGCCTACATGGCACTGGGCTTACAGTCACTAGATGGGCTCCAACTCCCTCAAAGGGGGAAGAGGGTCCCTGGGGAAAAGCTAGCAGGGCTTATTGGAAGAGTTTTAAACTAGATTTGAAGAGGGTAATAATGAGCCTGCTCATAATAAGGTGAGGGACAGCATAGCTAGGTTAGAGGGACAGAGTGCTAGTGGGGGCCCACAACCTGCTGCCCTGGGATGTGCTGGCAACACTACATTTGAATGGGGCAATTAATAAGCAAGATCTTGATGTATTCAGACCAAAAAAAAAACCCACCAAACAAAAAAACAACAATAACAACTGAAAAGACAAATATGATGGACAATAGATTATTGTACAACTAGAAAACAAAAATGTAGACTTCCCTTAGTAAGAACCAGAGAAAATATTGTATTTGTTTTTCATTCAAATTTAAACAGTGTTTTCTCGTCTAATGCCAAATATAATACTGGTTGTAATTATTTATTTCCTCTGACCTTTTCACTAGTATTTAGTGACATTATCATTTTGACACAGTAGGGCAGGATAATTACAAAATGAGTTGGTTTTGTACATACAAGAACAATGTTAAATTAATTCAAATTCAGCTTTAACTTCAGTTAGATGCTATCACTTTCCCCTTTTCTAAAGGAAGTGATCTGTGGTTAGCACTGCAGTGACAGTGACAAGGAAGTATCATACCTGGAGTGAATACCCAAACACAGTAAGCAGGCATGTTTTCTGAAGAAAAAAATATAAGCAATGAGTTTGAATAGTTCTGACTGATTATGCAGTTGTGGTGGAGGTGGTAAAAACACATATGGATTTATTAAATTGTAAAGTTACTAGCTCCATCATATATTGTCCTCCCATCTTTTTGCACACAAGTTGTCTTCCTCTACACAGACAGAAGTAGCTATGTGATGCATCAACAGAAAACATAGCATAATCAGGAATCCCACCAAAAACATTGTAGTAAAAATTTCAGTGGAATTAATCAGTAAATCTATTTTCATTAAACTTGAAACCTGAAGGATTTCACATTATGGAACACTGAGGGAATTACGGAGTTCCATCACCTTTTAAATGAAGGTATTATCTATTGAAAAATCACAAAGAAGTTAAGAGAAACACTGGGTCCCCTTTTTTGTCCTTGGTTTTGGTGCGTGGGTATTTACTGCAAATACGTACAGTGGTAAACTTTACAGTGGTTAAACTTCTTTAAAGCAACTTCATATCAAAGCAGTGTTGATGCTCCCTCCAATGCAGCTGGGAGCTATTTGAAGATAGATGTTTGAAACCACAAATGGATTTGCTTCCTACCTGTCACTGTTATTTTCTCCTGACATAACATTAAATGCTCCAGGTCCCTTAATCCAGTCAGGCGACATATGATTGTGTTTAATAATTTTTATTGTAATTATTTCTGTGTAGATTCCAGCAAGTGTACTTTATTTCAGTTTCATTGTCCCCTCAATTAACTTTTTATAGTTAAGTGCTCTTCTATAGAATTCACATTAAATATATATATATATTTAAAAATAAAAGTAAACTTATCTGATCAGTAAATTAAATCTAACTGATTTACTGATTTAATCTAGCTGATAATAACATTAATTACTTCAATAGTGTCCCTATTAATTTATCTACAAATCCCTCATTGTAAATTGCTGTGTCGATAAATAATTTCTTCAAAAAAAAAAAAAAATAGCACACAGCAACACTAGACTCTCATTAACAAAAAATAAAAAGCTTTGATGATCATTAACTGTGACAACATGTAAGATTAAAAATGAGNGCAGAAAAAAACAAAACAAAACAAAACAAAACAAAACAAAAAAAACACACTGATTAGATCCCATCTTAATCTCTTGTTCTCCAGGCTGAAGACCCCCAATTCTCTAGCCTTTCCTCATACGGAAGATGTTCCAGACCCCTGATCATCTTTGTTGCCCAGCACTGGACTCTCTCTNTTTTTTCGTTTTTTAAAAACTATATTTCTTATTATATTAAATATTCTAAGAACTATTTTATAGTTTTAAAACCTGTAATAATTTCAGCAGAAAAAAACAAAACAAAACAAAACAAAACAAAACAAAAAAAACACACTGATTAGATCCCATCTTAATCTCTTGTTCTCCAGGCTGAAGACCCCCAATTCTCTAGCCTTTCCTCATACGGAAGATGTTCCAGACCCCTGATCATCTTTGTTGCCCAGCACTGGACTCTCTCTACCTGTTGTCCACCAGGACACCCAGGTCCTTTTCCTCAGAGCTCCTTTCCGCAGGTCAGCCCCTAGCCTGTACTGGTGCATGCAGTTGTTCATCCCCAGGTGCAGGACTCTGCACTTGCCCTTGTTAAACCTCGTCAGGTTCCTCTCTGCCCAGCTCTCCAGCCTGTCCAGGTCTCGCTGAATGGCAGCACAGCCTTCCAGGCTGTCAGCCACTCCTCCCAGCTTTGTATGATCAGCGAACTTGCTAAGGATGGACTCTACCCCTACAGCAAGTTCATTGATGAAGATATTGAACAAGACCAGCACTGACCCCTGAGGAACACCGTTAGTGATAGGACTCCAGCTAGATTTCATGCCAGAGATCACAACATTCTGGGCTCTGCCAGTCAGCCAGTTCTCAGTCCACCTCACCCTGCACTCATCTATCCCATGCCTTCTAAGCTTTGCTACAAGGATGTTGTGAAAGATGGTGTCAAAAGTCTTGCTGAAGTAAAGATAAATAACATCCACTGCTCTCCCCTCATCTACCCAGTTGGTGATGTCTTCATAGAAGGCTACCAGACTGGTCAAACACAATTTACCCCTAGTGAACCCATGCTGATCTTCTTTTCTTCCAATTGCTTGGAGATGTTCTCAAGAATATGTTGTTCCATCAGCTTTCCATGGACGGAGTTGAGGCGGACTGGCCTGTAGTTGCCTGGATCCTCCTTCTCGCCCTTTGTGAAGCCTGGGGTGAGATTGGCTATCCCCTAATATTCAGGCACTTCTCCTATTTTCCAAGACCTTTCAAAGATGATAGCAAGTGGCATAGCTAACAATTCCGCCAGCTCCCTCAGCACCCATGGGTGTATCTCATCAGGGCCCATGGATTTATGAGGGCTGATTTTGTCTGGAGTCTCTCTGACCTTTTCCACCTCAACCAAGGGAAAGTCATCCCCTCTACAGAATCTCTCTCCTACCTCTAGTGTCTGGGATTCCCAAGGGGCAGTTCTAGTCATAAAGACCAAAGCAAAGAAAGTATTCAATACCTCTGCCTTCTCAGCATCCCTTCTTACCAGGGCACCCACTTCATTCAACAGTGGGTACACATTTTCCCTGGTTTTCCTCTTGCTATTGATATACCTGAAAAAGCCTCTTTTCTATCCTTGACCTCCTTAGCCAGAATAAGTTCTAAGCAGGCCTTAGCCTTCCTGGTCACATCCCTACAGGTCCAGACAGAATTCCTATATTCCTCCCAGGTGGCTAGGCCCTTTTTCCACATTTCGTAAGCCGCCTTCTTCCCTTTGAGATTTCCCATAAACTGTTTGCTCATCCAAGCAAGTCTCCTGCCACCTCTGCCTTATTTCTTACCCTTAGGGATACACTGGTCTTAGAAGAGGTATTTGAATGTTAGCCAACTCTCTTGGGCACCCTTGCCTTCTAGAACTCTAGCCCATGGAAAACGTCCGAGTAAGTCTAAAGTCCTTGAAGAGGTCAAAGGTGGCTCTTCTGAAGTCCAGGGCTGCAATCCTGCTTATTGCTCTTTCCACCTAAGACCCTAAACTCCACCATCTCATAGTCACTGCACCCCACACTGCCCCCAACTTTCACATCCCCAACCAGGCCTTGTTAGTAAGAACAAGGTCCAGAGCCACACCTCTCCTTGTTTACTCTTCTATCACCTGCATCACAAAGTTGTCCTTTATGCATTGCAGGAACCTCTTGGACAGGTCATGCCTGGCTATGTTGCTTTTCCAGCAAATATCAGGATGATTGAAGTCCCCCACAAGAACCAAGGCCTGCAATTTTGAGGCTACTACTTTCCAGCTTCCCATAGAAGGCCTCATCGGCCTCCTCATCCTGATCAGTTGGCCTACAGTAAACACCCACTACAGTGTCACCTATGTTCGCCTGCCCCTTAATTCTCACCCATAGACTCTCCACTCAATCATCATCCATCCCTAGGTGAAGCTGGATACATTCCAGTTGCTTTTGTACATAAAGGGCTACTCCTCCACCCCACCTCGCTGGCCTGTCTTTCCTAAAGAGGACATAACCCTCCACGACAACTTTCCAATCATGTGAGACATTCCACCATGTCTCCGTGACTGCAATGAGGTCATAACCTTGTGACTGCACACGTCTCACATTCTTCCTTTTTATTACCCATGCTGAGTGCATTGGTATACAGGCACTTAAGAAACAAGAAAAAGTAGAGCATCCAGGTGACCTCAGGGAGATGCAAAGGGATCTCCAGTAGTTACACCCACTCTCCTGGTGACTGACTGAATTGTTACTCTTATAGCAGGCCTGCCCCACTCCCCAGTCAGGTGCAGTAGCTTGAGCCTTGCTGCTATGGACACCCCCCCACCCCACCCCACAACCCCCCCAATCTATTCAGTTTAAAGCCTGCCCTACCAGGTTAGCCAGCTTGCTGCCAAACATCCCCTACCTCTTCTAGACAGGTGGATTCCATCCCTCCCTAATAGATTATAGTCTGCATAGAAAGCCCTGTTATCATAAAACCCAAAACCTTCATTCTGACACAAGCTACATAGCCAGGAGTTAATGTGCATTTTGTGTTTGTTTATGGCTTTAACTCTTCCCCCAACAGGCAAGACTGAAAAAATAACTTGGGCACCGGTGTTCTTCACTTGCCTATCCAGGGCTTTATAATCTTCTTTGATTCTTCAGAATCTCATCAAGTTCATTTTACTTTCTCTTAGGCAACCTTCGAACATCAATCCCAAATAGAATGATAATTCAGTGGTGGAGCAGGCCACCGATCTTATACGTTGCATGGTTATGAAAACATTGGTTAGCCTCAGTGTACTTTCTATTGCTATCTTCTTGTCTGAAAATGCCTTTGCACAGCCAGTTTCTGCAACCTCAAACAACTCTCCAGTTAAGACTGCAACCCATCTGGAAGAAAAGAGAAGAATACTGGACTCTGCAGTATTATCGTGTGAACAGCTACTGAATGAGACTGCTGTCTTCACTGATAGTTGTTGGCAGTGAAATGCAATCAGGACGTTATGGAGTTAAGGTTGGAAAGCTGCATGAAACATAAAGGCAATGTAAATCTGCAGAAAACGGCTTGACCAAAATGACTGAGACATGAGGCAGAAACCGTTCTGCAGATTGGAAATTGTTAGTCATTAATGATACATATTGTTCAATTTACAAATTAAATTAATTGTATTAAAGTTCACGCTTGTGAGTCAAGTAATTTTTTCAAGTACGTATCATATTTAGAACTATTAAGGAATTTCTATGGATGGAAAGTGAGCTGTTAGGTGATGATTATGTCTCCTTCCTAAGAAAACTAAATTAAATTTTTAAAATGCCAGGCAAATTACCCGTGTGTGCATTTCTGAGGCACAAAAATCTTGAAGGATGTTATTTTTTCATCTGGTAAGGCCTGCTATGCCTGAAAATACACACTGTGGTACAGCATCTGGCCTTTTAAGCGGTAAAAGCTCCTGAAACCTCACAGAGAATAAAGTCATTATGAGGTGTATTTTAAAATTAATCCGATAAATTAAGCAAGAGCATATTCAATTCAATTTACATGAGCATTTTTTTGTCCATAGCTATGAAAGAAAAAATTGTATTGCGTTTGTCCTCTGTTCATTAACTACTGCACTGGAAACATCTGGCTGGCTAATACATAACATATTCTCTTAACTGTTTTCTTTCTTTCTAATCATTATATTTATATGTATATTTTTATAGCTATTTGTTATTTGTAGGCTGGTACAAAGGGAACATAGTCTTTGAACATTTAGTGCTTTACTCACGTATGTACATTTTCTGCATGCAAAAAATATAACACATGACAGAAGATCTTATTTGAGAGAAACTCAATTTGTTGTGTGTTTATTTTGTATTACATTTCACTCTGTAGTCCTGGCTGCTTCAGCTCCTTTTAGGGGATGCTATGGTTTCAGTTTAGAAGACAGATTTTCATCTGAAAGCTGAAGGAAGCTTTCTCTCAAAGTTCATCATCATCTTATTCCTAATTAGACAGTGAAATTAACTGCCAGAAAAGTTTGTGAAATTCTTTCTTTGGAAATATTCAGAACAAAACCCAGCATTAAACTGGGGAAGTTTATAGAGGATTAAATCAGTTATACGAGTAAGTGGCAGACACCCAGTGAGATGTAGGAAGATTTTTCATGAAAGTACAAAATTTAATTCACCTCAGTTGGTGTTTTTTTCTAACCCTCAAATCACAATCTTTGTGGAAATCCTTTTGTACAGAAATATGCAGTGCTATCTTTTCTGATTTGAAACCTGCATCTATTCTAATTTAACTACCAGCATCCTAATGCTTCCCCACTCTTTCCTGACTCTATGACCAGGAGACATAATATAGATTTTATAAGCAACAGAAATAAAATCAACTTTCCACAATAAAGAAGAAAAAAAAAAAATAGAACATTCCAGCATGAAGAGTCCTGAGGCAACTGCCAGTGCAGCAAGGTGGACCTTTCTGATGAATTTTAAACACAGTTAGGATGAATTGCCTTTAAAACTCATTAAAAACTTTTCAAATATAGACACTACCATGAAGTTATTCAAGTTTTCTGAGCCTTCAGGAAACTCATCTCTCAATGGTACCCAACATCCATAGGTCCATGGGGACTTATATTTAACAAAAACTGCCATGCAAGCAACACCATACAACAATGCCCCTCAGTGGCCTTTAAAAAAGACAAAAAAACCTTTGACTTTCTTCTGACTATGAGCAGTGTTGTCCCACAAGCCATGAGATGGTGACATGTGAGTCTTCTCTACAAACCCAGCGTTTTTGTCTGTGTGTTAAGTGATTGTTATTTCAAGACAGTTTTCTATTTCGCAGGAGTGATTCACAGAAAATAGGTGGGTGGAAGACTGTAAATACATGTCCTGAAAGTGCTGGAAAGTGTCTATCTCACCAACCCATTTCAAATTTAAAGGATGCTGCTTGTATTAAAGAACAGAGTCCAAGGCGCTGGATAATGAAAGCTCCTCTCCTCTTTACTTAGAAACAATTCTGAGCAGTCAGTACTGTGATGTCATTCTGATGCAGAAATTTAAAACTAATGTGCTTATACTTCAATACAGTTTAGGAATCTTTTATGTCAAAAATCACACTAACATGCTAAAATATGGTGGTATTAACTGTCACTGCATGAATAGGGTGCTAGGGTGCTAATTTTGATTTATTCTGCCAAGTGAAAAAGATACTGAGTTAATAATCAGTCTTGAGATTAAACAAACCTCTCTTGTTCTCATGCTCGATGGCACATGCGTGTTTTATAAATTCCTACTGTGTAGATCTGAGAAGGAGTAGAAATTTTTTATTATTTTATTTTCACCCATGGCTGTCATGAGCAGTTAGCAGATTTTAACTGTAACTACTTCAAAAATTGAAATAATTAAAATGTTTTGGCCTGGTGTATGTATTCTGGGTGGCTTGTACTTTTTATGCATCCACAGATTAATTTTTACAAGTATTGTTACAGATGATAGTTCTTTCCACAGAAATTAGTATTGAATTAGTATTGATTAATAGCAAATGCAGTGCCATATGCAAGCAGGATTCAGGTTATGCCAAACAGATTCTCCTCTATAGAAAAATAATGGAAAGATAAAGATAAGTTTCTATGCAGCAGTGCATGAGTGTTGGTGCTCCTAGGCTTTCTGGGTGTTGATTGAAAAGAAGGAGAGTCTGGGTATGTGGAGTCTCACCAGCCTCCTGTTGTGCAACGTATTTCCTGGATGACCTTGGCCACTGACCATCTTTGGTTTCACCTGAAGGGAGGTGTGGGAGCAGCCTTGAGGCTGGCTGTGCAGTAACACAACTCACACATTCACCTTGTGTCATATCAATGTTTTCCAGAGGGAATACAAATACTTCAAAGGCTCATGACAATATTTTTCTTCCTCTGTTGTTCTACACACACT
>VXAV01002230.1:67580-80747 GCA_013399715.1 Alectura lathami | reverse complement strand
GTGCCTTTGTGCATGTGCACTTGTGGCAGACCTCTGCATGCCCAATTTTGTCATTCCTGAGGTATCTCTTGTTCCAGCATCCCTGCGTTCTCTGTTCTCCACTGCAGCCACAGCTGTGTCACTTTTGAGTCTATCTCGATTAATTTCACCTCCATAGGTTGGGCAACCTGATGGCAAAGACCATCTTGCTCTGCTCTACTGGGTGGATCCTCTCTTGTCAACCATCCTCACTCCTCAAAGAGGGTGCTGTGTCACAGATCACCTCTGTTCCAATACAGCCACAGTTTTCTGAAAGAGATATTTTCTGCAGCGCACTTGCACTTTCATGAAGAAGACTGGATGAGCTTTGAAACTCAGCCCTGTAAGGGGAAAGAAAAGATCATGACATTAGTATTTCTCAGAACCTAAGTAGGTTTTCATGCACAGCTTTCCATATCTCAAGATATCACCTAATTGTAGGCTTTGCACATAAAATCAAGCTGTGAAAAGTTTGCTACTTTTTCAAGGCTACTTATTACCTTACAGAAAGAAAAAGAAAATACAAGAGAGTGTTTTTATTACATTTATTTTTAAGAGAGAGTGCATGGAGTTATATAGGGTTGCTTTTTCTCCTGCAAGAAATATAACAGGTGTTTTTCATCTTATTCAAATGACAAATGAATAAAATAATACTGTTAGTAATCATGTTAATTATTAGACATACATAGCTTAGCATATGCAAGTGCATTCTCATAGTGTTAGAAGTATTTTTCATCTTAAATAAACCATCCATCTCATTTTGAGTAAATGGTGCATTTAGTAATGTTACCATGCATTCAGAATGTCTCCACTGATCTCCTGGTGTTTATTCAAATGGGACCAGAAGCAACACCAGGCTCCGGAAGCACATGGCGTTAAGATTGTAATTGTTGTCAGACAGCAGAGAAGGAGACGGGGTGTCCTCACTCCCGCTGAACAAATAATCTCAAGAATTTTCTGCAGCCGTAGGCCTCTCTCCAGGATGGAAATATTTGTTGTGTGAATTTACACAACATAAAGACAACATGGATCTATATCTGTAAGTACTTCTGCAATATAAAACCTATATTGCAGTGAAATCTTGTAGTCCAGACACTAATGAATCTTTAAAAAGACAACTTTTAAAATGAGAATAATTTTCAGGTAAATCATCAAGGCAGAAATCTCATAGAATGAGCCAACAATATTCAGTTAATATCTTATTGCTCATACTAAAAGTTGAAAATTAAGCTTTTATTATAATGATATTACCAGAGAATCATTAGAACACTTTTCCTTTCACATTTTTTTTTTTTGAAAGATGAGAAAGAAGAAAGGAGGGTAGAAATAACGAGTAGCAATGTCTAAGTATTTTTAAACTTTAAAACTGCAAACTCTCTCATTCAGTGCAGTACACTCTGTATATTAGTACATGATGATTCAGCTGAGAAAGCATGCCGTAAACAACCCAAAATCACATTCAAATGATTGAACAGATTGACAATATTTCTATTTATTTTGGCAGGCAAAGGAGAAAAATAAAAGAAGTTTGGCCTGTGGAAGTGCACATTGATAGTGAGTGCAGCTTAGACAAAGTAATTAGCCTATTCTTCAGACAACTAAATTTAAGTCAGATGAACATGACCCCTGTCAGAGCATCTCATGCCTTTTTAATAAAGGGTATAGGTTTCATTTACATGCGTGGCTTTAGTTTTTGGTGTAAAGGTGATGAAAATATCTTGATGTACTCTTCTTAAGAGATGCAGGACATTTATGACATTTCTTAACACTCAGAGGAATTTACAGATTAGTGCAAAGCAGGAACTATCTGAAGAAGCAAAAAAAAAAAAAAACCAAAGCAAAACAAAAAAACCCACATCATTTACAAAGAAAATAATAGGTAGTGACATTAATTGCTAGGCTCTGTTCTGCCTATTAAAAATTGAATGAGGCAGCTTGAAGGATGCTTTTATAATGATGCACATGGGATTTTTGGTAGTATTTTGCTTCTAATACACTCAGGATCTTGTTGGCCTCATTTGGTTTGAAGCTCTGGAATATGTAACATGCTGTCCCACATCAGAGAACCGGACCTATCACAAGAAAATTTTACCACCTGCAAATACCTAACAGTTCAAAAGAATATAACAATGTTAGCATTGATGTAATAGCCAGCCCAATCATATCACAGGAAAATAGGTAATTCCTCCTTTGAATGGAGCATGAGAAATATTTTGCTGTTGTGCATACAAAATAAAGATCCTGAGTACGCTGGCAGTGTGCCAACATAGCAGCCGAATACCCTGATGAGCATCGTTTGTTTATTTATGCTCTCCATCTTTCCGATTTACATTTTTTTTTCTTTTGTATTTTGAATGCAATGTCTTTAAGATATGATTAATTGAATATAATCAGAAGCAATAATAACGCAGGGTATCTTCTGCAGTTCCATGCTCCTCCTTTGATGGCACACAGGGCAATTTAAAGCTTTTGCCTTGTAGCCTGCTGATTTAAGCCTTCTGAGAAATAGTAAGTTTTGGTATTAATATTTCTGTGAGATTTTTCCTCTGCCAAGTCATTTACAGTATGAATAAGCAAAATAATGGTCTAGGTTTATTAAAATTATAATGAATTACTAATGTCTCTGAGCCCTGGGTTTCTTTTAGGACTTGACCCATATCCCATTGAGGTCAGCTGTAGTCAGCATAAAAAAAAAAACAAAAAAGAAATAGCAATTTCCCCACAAAACAGTAATTTTCCTCCACTGAAGGAAATGGAACCTACATCAGCCTGATGTGCAGATTGTCTCGTTCTTCATCAGAAGCCATTAGAAAGATTTTGAAGGAAAGGTTGCATTTAAAATACCCTAAAGCCTTTGAAGTTAAAAACAAAACATAGAACAAACACATACAGAGAGTATATTTAAAATAGCAAACCTGAAAGGTTTTCTGTATGGGGTGTAATTAAATAATTTAGGGGATAAAAGTGTTCTGACACTGACAGTATTCCATATGAAGTAATTTTGATATTGAAATATAGCACCACAAATTTTGTTTATCAGGAAGAGCTTGTAAGTAATAATAGGAGGAGCAGTTTCCTACACATTTTATTTCCTGTCTAAAATGCTTTTATAGATATGAGTTTTACATGTAATGGGTTGAGAGTGAGTGAAGATAAACAATTGCCCTGTAATTCAATTTGTAGTGTATTTCTTCACTGTTTCAATAATTTCACATGATCTCTGTTTAAGTTTATCTTTCACAACTGGAGCTCTTCACACTGCAGAAACATGGAGCTTAAAGTTAGCCAAATTAATGATTCTGAGACTTATCCGTTATCCTGCACTTTTATTCCCCCAAAATATGTGTTAAATGTTGTGTCCTTCGCACAAGAAACATCATATGCCAAGAAAAGATGTTTCTCTTCAGGCTTCAGTTCATTTCATTAGAAATGAAAGAAACACAAAAGCAGCACAAAAGGAAGCCTAAGCTTGGCCTAAGACAAGGACCCAAGTATCCATCTCTTTGTCTGCCCAGTCTCAATGGTCACAGACACAGAAGCCCTCTTTCTAGGATTCTTGCAGCTATATTCTACTAACTTAAAGAAACTGGTCTAAGTAATAGATCTTCATTTTTCATTCATATAGGTTCATTCTCTGATTCAGTATCTCTGGAGGCATTCAAAGCCAGGTTGGTTGGGGCCCTGGGCAGCTTGGTCTAGTGGCTGGCAACCCTGTCCACAACAATGGGGTTGAACTAAATGATCCTTAAGGTCCTTTTCAACCCTGGCCATTCTATGATTCTATATCTTAAATAAATATATCTAAAACTTAAGCAGGGAGGACCCCTGTAGAAGAAAATAAGTTACCAATATCATGAAGGTTTTCCTGCGTATGCTGTCAGTGGAGAAGGTTCAAAAACAGGCACAGTGGAATTATTCTTAAGGTAAAAAAGACACAGTATCCAAAACTTATACTGCTCAGGATTTCTGCCTGCAGTATTTTATCTTCTTGGATACAGAATATTATACTTGAAGGTCATTCCTAAGTGCATGATACTACATGAAAATGAACTAATGAAAAACACAAATTTGCCCTAGCCTTTCCATACGGAAGAGATTCGCTGAGGAAAAATGATGTGAATTCACTTTTGATGTCTTATCCCCAGCAAGTTCACAAGTGCAATCCCTCAGACAAATATTACTGTCTGCTCCCCTCAGAGAAATATATCCCAGCAGGTATTCCCAATGTATTGCTTTTCATTTGTCCATCAGCAACATCTTTCAAATGCCAGTTCCGTCTTTTTCTTCAGATTCATAGAATCATAGATCGGTTTGCGTTGGAAGGGACCTTAAAGATCATCTAGTTCCAATTCCCTGCCGTGGGCACGGACACCTCCCACCAGAGCAGGTTGCTCAGAGCCCCGTCCAGCCTGGCCTTGGACACTGCCAGGGAGGGGGCACCCACAGCCTCTCTGGGCAACCTGTGCCAGTGTCTCACCACCCTCACAAGAAGCATTTCTTCATAATATCTAGCCTAAACATCCCCTCTTCCAGTTTATAGCCATTCCTTCAACGTCTTTGAGACATTCCTTGATACATCCTTCATGTTAACAGGTCGAGCATGTCAATGTGGAGAAAGAAATGCAGGTATCTTGGTTCTTCCACAGGTCCTGTGTTATATGACCAGCCCTATGCTGGTTCATTGTCCACAGGGACATCTAAAATGGCGCCAGACACCTAGGTTTAGGCACCAGGACCACTCTCTGAAATTCCTCCTTTGACCATAATTCATGTCAATTGTGTCCTAGTTACAAAAGAGGAAATACTGGAAGAGTACAGTCCAGGATGACTGTGAATGAGATCTACTTGTTTCCAGTTAATGAGTAGATATATGCAGTTCAAAGACTGAAATAATGCATTCAAGAAAATCTGGTGATAAAATATTTCAAAATCAACTTTTAATCATCGCATTTAGCAACCAGTGGTTTAACTACATGTGACATTGTTTGAAACATGAAATTCCAGTTGAATTGCCTTCAGTGCTCTCTAGATTTCTGTGCTACTATCAGTAAGTATAACTAGTTCTGTTACCACCTGTAGTTACTAATTTGATTCTGATCCCATCCCAGTACCTATCCACTCATAAGCATCAATTACAACATCCTGAAGGCTTCTCTGTAGTGTGTCCAGTTCAGGTGTACACATGACTGTATTATAGGATATATACCGATAAATATATATATAGCAAAATAACTGTTGTAAGGTGTGTGCTTGTCTGGAGAGAAGCTGGCCTCAGTTCTACTCTCTGGATGAATGAAATGTTGAAAATGGATAGCATGTGGTTAAGTGGTTTATATAATCTTACATAAAGTACTGTTGTAGCAAAAGACAAACAGTTGCATGAGAGCAAAAATTATTACCAAGTATGGTGTGCGAAATTGACTTGTTTACACAAATAGGCTTATGCTGCATTAAAAGAAGTAAAAAAAACCTTCTTGTTTTGAAAGAAGAGTGAAATGAAGTGTACATATGTGTTTTGAAGTCTCTCTCTATTTCTGGAAAAAATTCACTCCCAAATAAGTTCTAGAGTTTTCACTTACTATTCTGTTAGACAGTAAGTAGTAACAACAACAACAGCAAGGTCACAATAGGAAAGGTCCCTGACATTAATACAAAAATGAGAGACATGCTCTGAAATTTAATTTGCATTCAACAGCAGCCAAGATAGAAGTACAAATATGAAACAAAACTCAGAGATGAAAATTCAGAGGTTACAAATAAAGACAATGTGTTTTCTGTTTTTTTTTTTTTTTTTTTTTTTTTTGCTTGATAGCAATCCCTTGCCAAGCAGAAGCTTTAACTTACAGATAGACATAAAAAAAATTATATACAGAAAAAAAAAATCACCGCTATCAGCAGACTTCTATATCAGTATACAAAAAAATATTTGTTTTTATGTGTTTCTTATGTAAATGTTTCCAACTTTCTAAATAAAACTGTAATCTTTCCCCTTCCTTTTTTCAATAAAACCTATTAACTTTGTACTTTCAGCTTACACAATGTTTAAAATGGAGTCAGGTGCATTTCACACACAGCACAGCACTTCTGTGAAGGCAGAAAGTTCAAACAAATCAGCACTGCAGACAACCACTCTCCAATTCACTTTCATATCCTAAGAATAGAGGCATTTTTCTCATTAAAGTGAAAAAATCAGTTTGCCTGTGGCTAGTGGCAAGCATGAAAGAAAGGCAGAGATGCTGGCAGGCATGATCTAAGAGTGAAACAGTGGGAAGCAAACCTATCATGCTTGGACATATCTGTAATGTCCCAGGGAAGATATTCATGGGAGAAGTAGGTAGGAATGCAATGAATAAATCCTGGGTACAAAAAGCAGCATCACTGTCAAAGTATTGAGTGAATTGTCACTTTTGATACGTGCAGACTGAGTTTTCACAGATACCTTGAGATCCTAGACTTAACTTCTGAATTTTGAGATCCAAGCATCTTTAACCTCCTGCAAAGCTGTGCACATTTCAGAATCAGTTTCCCAAATGGTAACATTGTTTTATGACTCACTTTAACAGGTTTAAGTTACCCACGTTTTATCTTTTTAACCGAACACACACACTTCCCTTGACATCGTTATCTAAATACTGGAATGCTTAGGTTCTCTGGGTCTGTTTATTTTAAGAAGTATTCTGTATTCAAAAGAATGCATCATGAAATCCCAGGAAGATATAATAGGATTGTGTCTCTGCTTTAGAAGCTGACCCCATCATCTCCACCGAATTACAGGAAGTTTCCACATTTGCTGTGTGGAAACAGTGAAATTGCAAACCTCTAGGATATAGTTGGCTGTTCATCGTCAGGGTTCACTTCGTGACCCTCCAGATCCTGTCAGTGTATGATGGATGCCTTGATCTCACCAAGCTTCAAATGCCAAAATGAGTTTAATCCAATTAATATTTATGTCCTAGGAGAGGTCAGGTAAGCAATTCACTCGATGGCATTCAATAGGAATCAATATGAATTCTAACACAATATTATGTGTAGGGGCACAGTCTTGTTTGAAGAAATCTGTTCCCTTCAGTTTTAAATTATTTGCTCCTAATTGACACCAGGGTAAGTGATATATGAATATTCATCTCAAGAAGATTTTTGAATATTAGAGGATATATTAGAGGAAACATTTAAGGGTAACATAAGTCTGCATTTTGACCACCTGGAATTTTCAATTTCTGGTGCTGCTTGGTTGAGATTTTGGTGGTTTTCTTGGCCATTAGCATGTGATTCCTGAATTAGGTCCGAGAAGACATCATTTTGATGAGCCTCAGAATGCAAGGCTCTGTTGGGATGAATAATCATGCTTTGTACTGCTTAAATAATTGCCAATATATTTTATTTCTATAGTTACTCCTTCCTAACATCAAATTTCTGAATACAGCTGAAGTATTATACATTAACCCTTTGTTGGACATGTGGGACATGCAGATCTCATAAATGTTAGAAAAGTTGTTAGAAAAGTTTTTCAAATGAATCATGATTTTTAGGTATCTAAGTCCAAAAGCTTATAGGTTTCTAATTAAAAAATAAAAAAAATAAAACAGGACAAAACTTCTGAAAAAATTGTTTCTTCTTAGAATTTATCTGAAGAGGGAAATTAAATGACCAGCAAACTGTAGCTGCTTTTGAGAACTGTGGCCAATTACTATGTGGTGCTCACTCCTGTGCTCTTTACAGATTTCTGTAGGAATCTCACTAAAAGGCACTTAGTGGTTCTGTTGCACAGATTAATTACAAACTGTGTTATTTTTGCCAAACAGAACTGCTAAGAGCCAGGCTTCATTGCATGACACTCCAGCCGGAGTGCTGCATTAACCGTGGGGAGTACAGTGACAGGGATGCTGCAGTCTGCCAGGAGAAATAATCATGGTGAGGCGTAGAAATTTAAATATGTATTTCTAAAAGTGGTCAAGGAAAGAATAAATAATCATTTTTTTCCTTTCCTGACATATCTTATTTGCTAATCCTATGACATTCACAAAAAAATATATGATACTTCTGTAGTAAAATTGTTAACATTCTATGCAAATCCTTACTTCTTAGATTTTTTTTTCTTTCTTTTTTTGTTCACATTTCCGATAGAGAAACACAGAGTAACTATATATATAAAGACACAAAACACCAGGGTAGCAACACATATTCCATTTCTTTGTAGCTAGACTTGCATATCCTATTCACTATCATACACGAATTTCTTTTTCCACTCTGGAGTTACCTGATTCTCTAAAACAGAGGAAGTTTCATTTTAAATATGGTAATTTAGCTTAGAAGTATGAGATGAAAGCGTGGAAATTAATTTTTCTGGACTGGACAATTATTGTTATTATGGTACTAATTCTCAGTGGTCAAGTAATAACTCTGGTAAATGGTGTCTGTTACAAAAATAACTCTGTTTTACAGTATACATTATTCATATGTACCCCTTTTAAAATCATATGGCACATAGCCAGGAAAGCTAAGGTCACTAAAGAGCCATGCTTTAAGATGATATGTTATCACAGCCTTTGCTATCTTTGTAATAAATGTTTTACTTAAAGGGTAACATCAGACAGTTCAACATCTGGATCCAATTTAATTGCAGTTCCTAATTTTTACAGTTCTCTATCTTCAGCTGTGAGACAGTTGAAACACCCTCAGTTAATTATGTACTGCTATTCAGTATTCTGCAAATGCATTATAAATAGAATTTAAAATTTAAGGTGCAGTGTTGTATAAAAAACAAGGGGGCTACACTCTACAGCTAACAGAGTGCCCTTTAGTGCCCTTTAAAGTAGAAAAATACCAGATCTATTAAAATAAAACATGAAACAGCAAAGTAGAGCATCACCATATAAAGACCCCTCCTAAGTGACATCTTGTAATTGGGTTTGGCTGCTGAAGTGCAAATAGGTATTTGTCAGAGAACGTAGATACTGATTCCAAAATATGAGGGAAATTTGTTCCGATGCTTAAACTGTAATCATTCTAGATCCATGTTGGCCTTCTTTTGTGTATTTTTAGGTTTTGTGGAACAGCTGAATCATCCAACAAATTAACCTATCTCAACAAATTTCCTACAACTATGATATTAATAATAATTAAAATTATGGTTTCTCCTGATACTTATTAACTACTTTGTAAAGCTTTACTCTTTTGCACCAACTTTCGATAATTAATCTCAGGGAATCTTTAGGGAAACCTTCAGGTCTCTCTCTGATTTTTTAGCAGGTGTACATTAAAAAAAATCTAAAAACATCAACATCAATAAATCTGAAATTGTTACTATAATTTATATAAACACAGGCAATTGTGGGCATTCCTACATGACATAAAATGGTTTATTTGGGAAGAAAGCAGTGAGAATTTCTCAGGGAAATTTGGTTTTGATATTGATTGTACTTTTGTAAAGATTTTCAAGTTTTCATCTGGGAAAGGTATGCGTGTATGTTGTATTACATTACGTTGAATTACTAGGGAACTTATGTATGTAAAATGCAATGAACAAAATGCAACATGTGAAATGTGTAGAATCTGGTTAAAAATACTAAAGCAGAAAATAACTACATTTTCCCTACATGACAAAGACCTAAAGGAGCATTATGTTGTGCATAAGATAAATCACACAGTCCACAGATTTTAATGTGGAAAATTATACACAGGAAAAGTATCACACCAGAATTCTCTTGAACTTGTTGGCAAAACCACCTGAAACGCCATCTATTTGACATGGGCTCCAAATAAGGAGACCTTCCCAAATGATTATTTGGGAAGACATTCACAGAATAAATTGCTATGCTTTTGCAAGTGCAGTACAGAAGGGATGTGTTGGAGCGCGGCCAGAGGAGAGCCACCAGAATGATCAGAGGGCTGGAGCACCTCTCCTATGAGGAAAGGTTGAGGGAGTTGGGATTGTTCAGCTTGGAAAAGAGAAGGCTCTGGGGAGACCTCATTGCGGCCTTCCAATACTTGAAAGGAGCTTACAGGCAGGAGGGGGATCGACTTTTTGCACGGGTGGATAATGGTAGGACAAGGGGGAATGGGCTAAAACTGAAAGAGGGGAGATGTAGGCTGGACATCAGGAAGAAATTCTTCCCTGAGAGAGTGGTGAGGCGCTGGAACAGGCTGCCCAGAGAAGCTGTGGCTGCCCCATCCCTGGCTGTGTCCGAGGCCAGGCTGGATGGGCTCCTGGGCAGTTTGATCTAGTGAGCTAGTGGCTGGCAGCCCTGTCCATGGCAGGGGGGATGGAACTAGATGATCTCTGAGGTCCCTTCCAACCCAAGGCATTCTATGACTCTATGATTTACCTAAAAGAATTAGTTTCTTTACTCTTTCCTTGCCATCACCCTTTTCATTATTAAAAAATGTATATTATTTTTGCCACTGTGCTCCTGCAATGCATTTCAAATGCTTGCAACTCTCCATCAGTTGAGGATTTTCGTCTGTTCTGAGTATAAAGTGTGCTGCATTTCACAAGAAAATTCTAATATTTATTGATTTTTATGGTTACTTCAATGCATATCATTATATCAACTTACATCCTTGAATGAAGTTCTGTGTGTAGTTCTAGTAAGTCCGAGCTGGGAAAAGGCTTTGGCACTTTTAATACACCATGCTGAAGCTGCTAAAAAGTAATATTTATTGCAATTGGAAAAAATAAAAAATGAAACCAACACAATCAACAAACCAACCAAAACATAAAGTTCTTCTCTCCTTACTTCTTGGGCATGCTTTATGTAGCTCAAAATTCTTTGAAGATTTTTAGTGTGGAACGGATAAAAGGATAGTGAAAGGAAGCCCCAGTGTTTCAATTAAAAGTTTTCCAACTCTGATTTAGATCAAAATGACATAGAAATATAGTTTGCTGAAGAGTTTGAAAAGAGGTTTAGATCCTCAGAACACACATTGTGTTTTCTGGCTCTATGCAAGAACATAATAAACTACATCCAGTAGGTTCATATCTGCATCCCTTAAAAGAGCAAGAACAAGCTCAAGGTTATGTCCTGTAGAACTGCATTGAACAGCTCACCTTGATGTCCCTGCAGTCTGTCATTTCAACCCGTAAGATAAAAAATTTCTCTGGCATTTCCAAATAAAATCAACAAGACAATTAAGGTAAGCTAGAAGGATATGCAAAGGGATGTAAAAGGAATAAATGTTTATCCTTGTTATTATGCAAAAACAAACAAACAAACAAAAAACCTTACCACTTCACTTTTCACCAGAAAAGACTATAAGAGTCTAGCTGGGACTATAAGACTTTGCTCTGTGTTTAAGTTAGCATCAGAAAAAAAGAACAATAATTAAAAGACAAGATGAAATAATAATATAATCTTAGAATTTTACTTTTACTGTATTGCATAATTTTTTGGTAGATTTTAATGATTACACGTGAAAGGTTTAGAAACATTCCTGTTGTTCTTGCTATATTTCATTTTATGGTGTTAGGTGGCAAATTCTTCTTCTTGAACTTCTGTGTGATGGATTTGTTACTAATTTCTGATGGATGTTTATCTGAGAAGCAGCTGCATTTTATATTCTCATTAAATAACTCTCTGGAAAGCATCTAAGAAGCCCTTGGGAAAGAAGTGCAGATATAAATGGAATATCCTATTAATATTCCATTAAGTTAATAATATCTGTCCAACTGAATCACAGTTGTATTTCTTACCAGCTTTTAAATAGAGTTTATCTTATTTTCGTGCTTAAATTCTGTTTGTGTAGAGCTGTGCTAGTTTCTATGCACTAGTTTTCACTGTTTATTTTGTGTTCTGTGTGATGGATAAATTATTGAGCTAGAGGCAGAGGTATAAGAAACAGAAGAGTCTAATGCAAAATAATGATTTTGACATTGTGTCCAAAGCATAACCACATCTCCCAGTGAATTCCAGACTCTATCTGATTACACATTCACACAATACTAGAATGTTGTTTATCTGCTTTGACAGTGGGTCCTGAGGAGTGTTCAATGAGCCTTAATTGCGTTAATTTATATAGACTGGGGGGCTTTTCTGGGATTACATTCTTCATCAGGTAGCCAGACCTCTTCATGCTGGTCATTTCACATTTGTGTAGAATATGTGCTGCTCCATCAGATACTCCACCAGGTCTGAAGAGGTGAATAATTACTAAAACTAACAGGAGAGGAAGTCAATTTATTTCATTAGTATATAAAACAGAAACAAACATAGCTGCGGTAGAAACCTGTAAAAGCTTAAGCAATCAATGTTATCTGTCTTCCCTGATTTTTTTAAATTATTATTGTCATTATAATTAAATGCAGATATTTTCCCTGCAGTTACTAAATGAGAACTATTCACTTTTTTACAAATGTACAAGAAAAAAATCTAAGCTAATATTTTGGGGTTTCTTGTGGACCTATCTGCTACATGACTCTGGATGCTGTTCTCATGTAAGTCTGCAGGTATTTTTCAGAGTGAAAACTGGAACAGAAATACTCTTGGTAACTTCATTTTGTATCAGCTTTATTACTCTTCTTGCAATGATCTCAGTATTACACTTGAATTCTCCTGATACTAATAACTGATTGTACCTAAGTAAGATCTAAACTAAAGCTGGATAGATAATCAAATGAAAGGTGAGAAAAGAAACAATAGAAATTATGATAAAAGTTTATTGTACAAGTTGACACTGAAGGTAATGCTGTAAGTGTATTGTAGAAAGTGACACAGTAGGACAAATGTAAAATACAAAGCCAGAAAGTCTGAAGGAAGGGGGAAAGTAGATATAAATTGCTTAAGAAAGAAGAAGAAGGAGATTCAACAACACGGTAAGAAAGTAGACAAATTGGGAATGATGTCAGAACAGAAGTCTGAGCAATGTAGTTGTTACTCCTGCTCTCTGGGTAGCTCGTCAGTCCCTTTGCAGTGGTTGTTCTTACAAATCAGTGGTGTACACACCTGTCATGTATGCTTTTACCTTTTTTTTTTTCCTTCAGTCAGTGTTCTCCAGCTGGAAACCTTACTGTTAAATATATAGAATATTACGTAGATATGAGTCATGGAAAGCAGTGAAAGCAGATGGAGCTTCCAAACGAAACCCAGTGCTAACCTGCAGATGGTAAGCACTGTGCAGACAGCAGGATTTCAGCTCCTGAGCAGTACTTTGTAG
>VXAV01002230.1:40390-66040 GCA_013399715.1 Alectura lathami | reverse complement strand
AATCCACATCCTGAGTGAAATTTCATTCCCATCACTGCTGGCACTAATGACAAAGGCATTACAAATCTCACTTTATGATTCTGAGATGGATTAGGCATACCAGAGATGCAAAATATCATTTTTATCAAGAATAATATTTTGGAAGTACTCCAAAGTACATCTCAGAGTCCTGGAGAACCTCTGCATCACAGGTTATGTCACCTGCAGATCATCGGTTTAGGGAACACAGTTGAGGAATGTCATGGGGAGGAATGGATGTTTCTGTTTTGGGTTTATGTCTTGAATGCTGGAGTCAGACTTGACACTTTAATTTCCTATATGGGTTTGACCCTAAATAACTCCCTTTTATGATTAAGCTATTCTGCTCACAGGAATCGTGTTGCAAAGCAATGAATTTAACAAAGCATGCAGGCAGTAATCTACTGACTAGACTATCTCTCCTTGTCAAAGATGTTGATAAAAAGATAAAAAAAAAAGATTAAAAAATATATATATTCACTTAGAATGCAATAGCCAATTTAGCTTCCAGTCAGAAAAGCCATAACAAATGACATGAAAAATAACAAATGACATGAAATTAATGCTAAAAGTGAAGCAACTTAAGGCTAGTTTGTTATTGCCCTTCGGAATTTAAAACAAACAAACAAAATGAGGAAAAGAAAATAAAATAGTATATCAATAGCTACCCAAGCCAAATGTTCCCCTCTCTGTGATTCTCCCACCCTCCAGTCCTGTGTTTGGACATTTTTATTAAACCGGTGTTTTGTCACACACACTTTTTTTTGTGGCTGCAATTTACTCTAATGACATTCCAATATCACTGACTCAAGGACAGAAATACTGGCTCTGAAGTGTAGATCAGATCAGCAACTTTGTGTTCAGAATAATAGAATTATTAAGGGTTAGAACTGCCTTATAGCACAGAAGCCATACTTGAATCAGAATGTAAATTGTCATTGGAAGTAGCATGCTTGGCAACTTGCTTAAAAAAATAAATTAACCCACTTACGCACAAAAAGATCATCAGCAAATGTCACTGCTAAAAAGCACTACTCTGGAAGAGGAAATTTTAACCAAAGTGACTGAAGTCTAATTCAAAAGCATCAGAGAAAGACAGAGAGGTGATTTATATAATTTAATCACAACGTAAAGTCAATATCTATCTACAGGAAAATTTGTTGTTTACTGGAATTTCCATAGGCCTCTTACTGACATTTTGTTTTTAAATGGAGATTTGCACAGGTATTCTTATGCATAAAGTTTATGAAATAACAGCTATAAAACAGCATAGGAGCTAAATGTAAGAATAAAAAATAGAGAAAAAGTACGAGGGTTTATGTTGCCATTCTTAAAATCTTGCAGGGCAGCTAAGATTTTTGAAGAGACACGCACAAACTTTACCATAAGAAAAGGCAATGAAATAGGAAGGCAAGTTATTTTTGACTTCTTACTTTCCAAATTTATGTTTTATTAAATAGATTGAAGAGTTCAGCCATAGCTTCAGCAGATTTAAGTTGGTAAAGTTTTAGGAAAAAGAAGAAATCTGTGCTGATTTCCACCATTTGAGGATCTGCATCACACAGAGATGCCAAGTTTCCTTTTTCACGTTGTTATCATAGGTCATATGAAGGGAGAGGGGCTGACTTTCCCTCAGAAATCAGATTATACAAGGAAACTGATTTGAGTTGACATGATTTGATTTGGGCTGGAAGATTAATCTAGACTTTAGCTGCCAGAGGCTTTTAGATAAATAGCACTTAGCCCACTTATAGTGAATGGATTTTTTTTTTTCAAAAAGGATTATTAATTAGAACAACGGCAAGTGTAAGTGTAAGAGATCTGCAAAGACTTAGGATTCATGCAATAAAGTCTGAAAAAATGCTGTCTTCAGTGATTATTGTACTGAAGTTTGAAATGGGATATGTGTTTCTGTGATCTGGTTAGTGACTGTACTTCTGATTCAGCTGATGAGGAAAATAAAAAGGCAAAGATTTTTAAACAATTTCAAATGCCAGTCCTGACCGGAGGCTGAGTAAAATATTAATCCAAGCTGGGGCAAGAACTGTGACAACTTAACATTTCAGTGCACTGGGTGGTTGACATAGGTTGCATGTTGTCAGCAGTCAGATGTGCTCCTTCTACATGCATTTCCTTCTGATATATCCTCTCTGAAATATTTTTGTTTTCAACATGCCATTACTTAAGTCTCTTGTTAGAGCTGGTTGTTGTCTATTTCTTCTTATATGTTCCCTCTAACTGAAAAACTAGCAGGAGTGTACTGTAGTCAGACTGAAAAAGGAAATTTACTGTTATTTGTAGAAGCTGGCAGTTTAATATCCTGCTTTTGGATATTTGGGCAGACTATGGGATTTTGCTCAAAGAAAAGTGACAAGGTAAAACTACTTTGGATAAGGATATTCCAAGAAGGTCTCAAAGGAGATGCAGCTGTGACATCTTGTGACAAAATGCCAGAGTGAACTGGAACACGCTACTCATGTTCATTGGTAACACCACTAATACTTTAAGGAAGTGATGACTGTTGAAATCCACTGTATGAAATTTTGAACATAATTCCATTCATGTATTCTAAAAAGATGCGACACAACCAAGAGCAATGCAGAGGTTTTATCCCTTTCTATAGCAGAAATTAATTACGTTTTCTATTGTCACACAACAAATCTCTGACAGAAGAGGAATTTTGGCTTTCCAAACCTCAGCTAACCGCCCACCCATAAAACAATGAACAACTAATTAATCTTCTTTGGGATTTCCAAACACAGCTCAAAAAAAAAATAAAATTACTGACAAGTAAAACTGAGGACACTGACATCTAGCCTCATTTTTTCCCAAATGTCAAAAGTTTAGACAGGAAATTCTCAGAGCTCCCTAGGGAAAATCATGGAAGACAGGTTACCCCCGGACTTGTGCCCATGTCATGTGTCTGTGATAGATAGGCAGATGTGGGTATATGGACAATTTCCAATAAAAATATCAACCTTCTTTCTAGATATTTTAAAACCTACTTAATATGTGAATAATTGAACATAGACACTGAAACTGCATCACCCACACTGACGCTGTGCCAATTAGGCAGACTAACTAACCATGTACATACACATACATACACTGACATGATGACTGAACAATATTAATGCGTGATGGTGTAAGCAGATGGAAATTCCATTCACTGCAGAGTTTTTGCATAATCTATTGGTCAGCATTAATTAGCTATATTCTCTCAGTTCATTACCATCCAGTGAAGAAAGTCTGCAAAAGTTTGCAGTTACAAACCTCAGTTTTATGAAATTTAAATTTTAAGTTCTGCAGGATATTTGATTGATTCACTATGTGTCAGCCAAGAAAGACATTTGTAAAAGAGAAAATCATTTTGGAATAAAAACTCTTGGAAGCCATGTCTAGGCAGACAAAGGATCCCTTCCAAAAGAAGTTATTTTGTGAGTCTAAAGCTGTTGACTCTCATGCCTTACTATCCAAACATTATATTAATTTTACATGAGTAAATGCTGTCAAGCTCTTTCATTTTAGAAATTTAGGTAGATACTAGCTCACTTGTTTATGGTCTCTCATTCTATATATGCAAAGAAATTTTAACAAACACTTCTTTAAACAAAGAATTTACTTGAGTAATTCAAGTTTTGCAACTGCATATACTCCTTTCCATCTTATACTTGGTCAATATTTATTTATTCCTACCACTCCCTAAGCTTTAAACCAGAAGTGAAGGCTTAGATTCCTTTTTAATTACCAAGTGGTATAAATCTAACATTTCCTAAAATGCAGTCTTATTTCATCTCAGCATTTATTTACAACATTAAGGTAGAGATTACACAGAGATTCTATTGATTCATCATTATATTGAAGACTGAAAAAATCATCACCTGCTATAAAGCCAAAAATACATTGTTTATACAATATTTGTTAATAGCAAAGAAACTATTACCTGTAGAACTTTTATTACATTTCTGAACATGAAATTTCCCCATTTTCAAAAAACAACTCTGAGGAATTAATGGCATAACTAAGAATACATGGAAGGTTTCTTCACTCAGAGTCTGATACGTCTTGAATTCATTTCAAAGATGGTCAGGTAAGACTGAGTCCGCAATATGACCACAGCTATTTTTCATGAAAAATCACACAGGAGAGAGTCAGAAAATAATGTTAGTAAAAGAAGGAACATACTTCTGAATAAAATTTGGAACTTTGAGGATATACAATTTCTCAACTAAAAGTTTTGGAAAAATCAACGCCTTGACCAATGAATGAATCAATTCCAGATAGAACAACAGCATCCTGGCTTGCATTAGGAACAGCGTGGCCAGCAGGAACAGGGAGGCGATCGCTCCGCTGTACTTGGCACTGGTGAGGCCGCACCTCGAGTGCTGTTTTCAGTGCTGGGCCTCTCACTACAAGGACACTGAAGCCCTGGAGCGTGCCCAATGAAGGGCAACGAAGCTGGTGAAGGGCCTGGAGCACAAGGCTGATGGGGAGCGGCTGAGGGAACGGGGGCTGTTCAGTCTGGAGAAGAGGAGGCTCAGGGCAGACCTTACTGCTCCCTACAACTGCCTGAGAGGAGGCTGTGGTGAGGTGGGGGTCGGCCTCTTCTCCCGGGTAACAGTGATAGGATGAGAGGTAATGGCCTCAAGCTGTGCCAGGGGAGGTTCAGGTTGGATGTTAGGAAAAACTTCTCTGAGAGAGTGGTCAGGCAATGGAAGAGGCTGCCCAGGGAGGTGGTGGAGTCTCCTTCCCTGGAGGTGTTCAAGAAACTTGCAGATGTGGCAACTGGAGTACATGATTTAGTGGGCATGGTGGTGTTGCATTGTCGGTTGGAGCAGATGATCCTAGAGGTCTTTTTCCAACCTTTATGATTCTATGATTCTATGAAACCATTGTGCAATAAAGCATGTGAAGCTGAAAGGTGCTTTGCCTGCATTATGATTGCATGATATGGATTTTTCAAAGCTATCAGGGAATAAGTAATGTTCCTTGTATCAGTCAAGATAAATATTATTTTTGCAGAATACTTGTATCTAAAAATCCACATTTCATATATATACATTGTGATTGTGTTTATATGTATATACACATAGATGTAAAATATAGGTGATTTTTAAATTCCTGTGGATAAGTTAAGAAACATATAGCAGCATGTGTTATCCACAATCTCATATTTTCAGTAGATAATCCCAATTTACCCAAGTAAATTGAAACTAGGTACATTTTAGTTAGTACTTACATAAGAAGTTTATTACAGAAAAATCTACCTTACTTTCTTTTTCCTCTAGATAACATGGATATGGAACTAATATTAAAGTTTTAGAGTACAACTATCTTTAAGGCCAACAAAATTATTTTTTGGAAATGACTTCTCTAATGACAGTTGAGTTATGACAACCACATTGTGAAAGCTCTGGCAGTCAGCCTCAAAAATTTGCCTTTTAAGATGGTTTATGATTAGAGCCTTATGTGTAAATCAAGGAAGAAAGGTGACAATTTTCATGGGCTAGGAACAGTGAATGTAATCAAATTTCTCCATGGTTTGCTAAGATAAATACATAGGCAAGGAAACTATTAAGCTGCACATCATCACTATTAAGTGTGATTTGACATTTTCAAGTGATAGAATATAAATGAAAATAGAAATCTGTGGTTTCTTCACAAGAAAAATAAGTCAGAAAATAATAATAAAAGTTTTTCATATCTCCTCTCTGGTGTGTTTATAATAATATTCAGCTACTACCTAGTGTGCTTTTCATCAGTAAACTTCAAAGTATTTTTCAAAGCAGGTAATCTTTAAAAAGGTTTGGAAAATGTCCAGCTAAAACATGTTTTCATCTGGTTTCACATAAGAAGGAGAAATAAAGCAATTTGTTTTCCACCAACAGTCTCACAGATCAGGTAGGTTTTTCACAGGAAGTGAAAACTACATCTGAGTTTTATGTGTTTCAGTGCTATGTGTTGACACAGATATTGCAAATGTTGGAAATATTGTTTGAGAAGGAATTTGCAGCTTTCTAACTACTTCTTTAAAATTGCTATTCTTCCAAAAAGATAATATAGAAAGTGTTTGAAATAATCAATTATAATAAATATAATGAATATAATGACTATAAATAAATGTAATTAAAATAATCATCTCATAATGTGTTTAGAAGTATTCTTGGACTCCTGAGCATCGTGTTTAACGTAGGGAAAGATAAAGGGGCATGCTCAGATCACAGAACTGCTTAGAAAGGAGAAAGAAATGTCACTATCAAGTCTCACAGATAAGAGGGGCACAAAATAAATTTTAAAATTACCTCATTCCTTAGATGCTTGTGCATCTCCCCATGTATTGACAACTCTTCAGGTGGGGTTATCCTGCAAATTATGAAATACTGTTTTGTTATTTAGTGATGGAATATTTTAATATTGCATGTGTGAAACATGAAAGGTGAAAAGACCAAAACAAAGTCTTGCACTAAGCTTTGGCAGAAGTTATTTCACTGGCCAGCTTGATAGCTGAAGAGGATAACTGTTAAGCAAGGAGCCAAAACACTCCTATACGAAGAGGCTTTCAAAGCATAAAAGAGATTTTTTGTGTGTGTGTGATATGGATGCAATATGCAGAATTTGATGACCCCAGAAATGACTTCTTGTCCTAAGATATATGAGATTGTCCCTTATACTTGTCCTAATGGAGTAAAAGACTTTATTTCTGCATAGCTCTTGCACTGCAGAGAGGAGAGATATTAATGGTTGTGGTTACAGTGCTGACTGTGTTGCAAATAAGAAGTGAACTGAAATCTCCATATTCATTTCACAAAGGTCAGTGTTCAGATATCATTGCTATATATGTCTTTTAAGCCTGAGGGATTTGATTCAATGTTATATCATTTTATGTCAGTTTAACTTCTCTGAAATCAGGCCAACACTGAAATCAGTGGAGTTGAAATGGCACAAAGCTGGAAGAAAATAGGGGTGAGTCATGTCTTTTTATTCTCAAATATAAAAGATGAGCGTTTTCTGTGGTTTTAGTATGAAGTCAGAATACACGAGGTGATCTGGAGTGGGTTTTGATGACTTGTCTGAACCTGTAGCTCAGGAGGCTTAAATCCATGCAAACCAAAACCAAACACGGTGCATGCACACATCCCATTGAAGAAAACCTGCTGCCTTCCACACAGCTTCAGCTGCAAAGTTACATTTGTTTGATATATTTTCCTTGATGTATTGTTCATTAAAATCTACAAGTAGTCAGGCAGAGAGCATTTGCAGGGAGAGACATCTTCACAGAAAGAGTGCCATCAAAACAGATTTGCTGGTGTTTAATACAGGTGGGAAGAAAACAAATGCCAAAAATGCCAAAAAGAAACAAGATGCCAAAAAAATACCCTGAAAACTAAAAAAATTATTCTATTCACCTGTCTGTGATTTTCCAAACTGATCAGGCAGCTGCCCATCTTCAAGCCTGAACTCCTTCAGTAGATTGTTTTTGTTCTGAATTAGTGGTAAAATCTCCCGACTCTATGCACTGAGTTCATCTATTCGGTGATGTGCAGTCAAGCATGCCACTTCTTTGCAATACAGCCCACAGGTATTGTTCCCTAATCAGTCATACAGGTAGTGATTGAAGGGCCGGATACCAGTAAGTACGGAGCCAAGATTCCCCCTATGAGTATTGCTGTATTACTTGGAGAGTGATAAAAGTACAAGCCTTTTTTTATGCCTCTCTCATATAGCTAGGTCCTGGCCTTAAAGAGGTGCAGTAAAAGAGTGGAAGTACTGGCATGATGTACCATGCACTCAGCCAGTTTGTGAGCACTAAGTGTGTTTTAAAGTTTGTGTGCTACTTCTAACCATTGCAGTAAATCTGAATCAATAAAGGTAGAAGCCCTCAATGTCTTTGGAAAAAAAAAAAAAAAAAAAAAAAAAAAAAATATATATATATTTTTGGTACGTTTCTGGGCGGAAGCTTGCTTTCCTTCTCCTCTCATACACCCAAAGCATTGACTGAATTTCAGTAAAGAACAGCTTATATGACATTAATCTTCTCCTTCTAGCTTATCTTTAGAAAGCAACTTAGACTTCATCTATTATGTAGTGGGATTGGGAAATATTTTGCAGGTGTATTTTAACCACAGGACTGTTCTACATCAATATTATTGTCAATGTTGGATAAAGGCAGAAACTGAGGAACAAATCTTTCCTGGAGCCATTGAAAGAGACTTGGGTGGACGTGGTTTGAGAATCTAGAACTGCCCACTCACAGTCTCAGACTTTCTCTCTTTGAAAACATGCAGTGCCAATAGTTTGGTCCAGTCATACTACCGAGAGAATAATTTCAATGCAGTGAAGCCTGCTGGTGTGTCTGAACATCATTGCAGACATAGAACTAGCTCATATGAGAAGGAGAGTTTTGGGAGGCATAAGCATATTGAGTTACATTTTCCAGGCCACACCTCGAGTGCTGTGTTCAGTGTTGGGCCCCTCACCACAAGAAGGACATTGAGGCCCTGGAGCGTGCCCAAAGAAGGGCAACGAAGCTGGTGAAGGGCCTGGAGCACAAGGCTGATGGGGAGCGGCTGAGGGAACGGGGGCTGTTCAGGTCTGGAGAAGAGGAGGCTCAGGGCAGACCTTATTGCTCCCTACAACTGCCTGAGAGGAGGCTGTGGTGAGGTGGGGGTTGGCCTCTTCTCCCAGGTAACAGTGATAGGATGAGAGGTAATGTCCTCCGGCTGTGCCAGGGGAGGTTCAGGTTGGATGTTAGGAAAAGCTTCTTCTCTGAGAGAGGGTCAGGCATTGGGACAGGCTGCCCAGGGAGGTGGTGGAGTCTCCTTGCCTGGACGTGTTCAAGAAACTTGCAGATGTGGCACTTAGGGACATGGTTTATTGGGCATGGTGGTGATGGGTTGACGGCTGGACTAGATGATCCTAGAGGTCTTTTCCAGCCTTTATGATTCTATAATTCTATGAACAACAGTTATTTATTTTTTTCTCCGTTTTTCTTTCTATTTTTTTTTTTTTCTTTCCCAGATATTTTCATGTTTTGTCTCAGATCACCCGGAAAGACACAACTATATGACCAGAAGGGACAAAATCATGCAGTTTTCCTGCCTGCTCTTCAGCAGGATTAGTTGTTCTTGTCATTCCTAAGAGATGTTTGTCTAAGCTGTTCCTAATGATCTCCCACGCTGGCAGCTCCACAGATTACCTAGTCAATATACCCCTCTGCATTTCAGTGCTGACAGTCTTTTTGTTCCTAATATTTACCTTCATTTTCCTTGTTACAATTTAAACACACTACTCTTGTCCTAACTTTCAAGGAGACAGAAAACTGGCAATATATTTTTCTCGTTAATGAATTAGCCTCATGGGTCTCTATGGTGCCTGTGGTCTATAAACAACACTGGACTATGAATAAGTACTGTAAATACCTGACATGTATGTCCAGACACACCAAAGCCTAGGGAAATTCTCTATTTTCTGCATATTTGAGAAATACTTTTAATGATTTCATTGGCATATAGATGACAGTTTCCACTATAAGATAAGCTTCTTAGTCAACATGAAAAAACATTGTTTGTGGTTCTCAACTATCTGCTTACTCGGGTTTTAAATTATTACCTCTCTCATTTTATTTCTCCATCTAAGTTTAATTTAATTTTTCTTTCTACTCATCATACGCCAAATCGCTTCTTCCCTGCTGCTGCTGCTAGTTCCCAAAGTGTTGTGAGCATTCAAAGTGTTTGGAACACTTTCTGTGAGAATACAGAACAAAAATGCAAATCTGTGCATTCATTCCTGATGCTTAGCTTTTCCTATATATATATATGTATTTTTTTTTCCTTCAGATAATTTTTTTTTTTTTTCTCCTAGACCCTGTAAAAGGAATCAGGACAGAAAATGTTCACGGAATGAATTTTCCAGTTCTGCTCCAATTATTGTGATCTTTTTTCTTATACATATATTTGCTTTATTTACCTTTCTAACTCCTCATCTGCAGTGCTGCACAGAATTTGTTGTAGTACAACAAATTCCTCCATGTAACTCAAGTCAAATGAGCTCTGTAATGCAAGATGCTACATGGAGGGATGAGTTAGAAGTAGAGTTGCCTGCCTTATCATGAAACCTGCTGGTGTACAGTAAAATTTTCCCTATTTCATCCTCTCATTATCAGGTTAACAAAATCAAATGCAGGAATAGGCCAGAGAGACAAAAAAATCATTGCACTTGGTCGTCATGACCTTGCATGTCCTCATCTGAAGAGGAAATTGTCACAAATGCAGGGTCATGATGGAGAAGTTTTATCACTTGACCTTTGGGGTTTAGGATGACATGGTTACGACACCTCGCACTAGCATACGTATCAATCATTCCTCCATAGCACAGAAAAAAGCTGCAGGTTCCACAGGGCAAGAGACGTACAGTCATGTATCACAACACAGAAATGACATTTCAACCCATCTTTAGGAATGATTTCACCAAGAAACTTTGCTAAGCAACACAATGCCAATCAGCAGAAAGCCGTGAGGATTCTTGGCAGTTTGATACACACTGAAATTCCACCACAGGATTTTGAATTTTTTTTTTTTTTGAATTTGCTAGATTTTTCAACAAGAGGAAAAAAGTAAATTTAAAAAAAAAAAAAAATCCTGTACATTTTTGACCGTGCAGTGCCAGTGCAGCTGAAACTTTTCATGCAACAAAACAAATCTTTGTGACCGTACTATAAACTAACTGCTCTCTTTGGATGTGAGAAGAGCAAGACTACAATTTACTGGTAATTCTCTCTCATTTACCTGTATCTTGGTGAATCAGTCATATCTTGTTAAACTAGATCCAGATGGTGAGACTATGTTTCCTACATCCATGATTAGACAGATATTCCTTTCTCAAGGGAGGCATTACGATACTCATCACAAAGGAGACAGCATTTGTCAAGAAAAATTACAGAACCGTACCAGAAATATTATTTTATACATTGTTAGTTAAAATGGCTGGACACTGCTGTACTCATTTGTGCTGACAGGTATCTTCTGCTCCCTGTAGCAATTGCATTAATGCACTCACTCAGACTGTAATAAGAAAAGGTACTAAAAACAGAGCAAAGATTATGGTTTAAAGTAAATACAGGCTTTTGGTTTCGGTTCCAGTCATATTTTTCACTGCAAAATCAAGCTGTGCTTTCATCTAGATTTTGTTCTGAACTCCTCTCTGCCTACATCACCAAGAATATCAGAAATGCAGCAATTTCTTGATGAGAAAAATGCAAAGGCGAATAACAGTAATTCCAAGAAAACAACACCCCTCTTGTGCTGAAGGCTGCATAAGACAAGGACCACAGTACTGACCCATGACTCCAATAATACAAAGAATATTGACTGTGCAAATTCAGAGAATTGTAGAATCATAGAATCGTTTGAGCTGGAAGGGACCTGTAAAGGCCGTCCAGTCCAACTCCCCTGCAGTGCACAGGGACACCTACAGCTGGGTCAGGTTGCTCAGAGCCCTGTCCAGCCTGACCTTGAAGGTCTCCAGGGATGGGGCAGCCACCACCTCTCTGGGCAACCTGTGCCAGTGCTTCACCACCCTTATTGTAAAAAACTTTTTCCTTATATCCAGTCTAAATCTCCCCTCTCTCAATTTGAAACCATTTCTGCCAGTCCTATCGCAACAGACCGTGACAAAGAGTCTGTCCCCTTCTTTCTCGTAGCCCCCCTTCGGATATTGAAAGGCCGCTATCAGGTCTCTCTGGAGCCTTCTCTTCTCCAGGCTGAACAGCCCCAACTCTCTCAGCCTGCCCTCACAGCGGAGGTGTTCCATCCCTTGAATCATTTTTGTGGCCCTCCTCTGGACACAATTCAACAGCTCCATGTCCCTCCTGCCCTGAGCACTCCCCATCTGGACGCAGCACTCCAGGTGTGCTCTCACCAGTGCAGAGCAGGGGGCAGGGTCACCTCCCTTGCCCTGCTGGCCATGCTCCTTTGGATGCAGCCCAGGATGCGGTTGGCTTTCTGGGCTGTGAGGGCACACTGCTGTCTCATGTTCAGCTGTCATCCACCAGTGCCCCCAAGTCCCTTTTGACAGGGGTCTGCTCAATCCTTGCATCCCCCAGCCTGAACTGATAGCGGGGGTTGCTGCGACCCAGGGGCAAATAGAGCTGTACTAAACAGATGATGTTACTATTTGATCAGAGACATTTATGGTGATATAAAGATCAACACGAGTCAAAAAGTTTAATACAGAGATGCATATTTATGCCAACCACTAATGGTCAAAGTTGTTTTGTTTAGCAAGAGGCAGAGGCTTTTTAAAGAAAGAAAAAAACCTAAGAGCAACAAAACAGACTATCAGCCAGTCCTGCCCAATGCTAGTCATAAATCAGTCCTTCAGCTGCACAAAATGGCCATAATTCAGTGCAGCACCAACCAGCCCTACACTTCTTCATTTCTCTTCACCCATTTCTCCATTTCCTAGAGATGGAGCAAAGGGGTTGCAGAAGGTGGTGCTTTCAATTTCTGCAGCTTTGCCAGGCACAAAAATTGGCAGGATTACTACATATATATATATATATTTTTTTTTTTTTTTTCTTTAGAATCAAGCCATTCTATGATTCTTTTTGCATATCCTATTAATAGCCTGCTGTGTTAGAGGTCAGACTGGACACTCAACATGGGCTGTTCTGCTCTCCAGCNGTTTGTTTGTTTTTTTTTTTTTTCCTTCAGCCAAGAACATTTTTTTTTTTTCTTGTTAATTCTTGCATTGCTGTGTGAATCACTGTTTTGTTTGTTGTTTAATCATAAGGCTTCTATAAAGTAAGGAGATCTTTCATAGTATCACAGAATCATAAAAATTCCATGAAAACTATGTAACAGGGGACTGAAGTGAGAATTTTTTTCTTGTGGGATATGTAACACATTACATGGTTCATGGAAGGAAACGCAAACATTGAAGAAGAATGAATATGAAGGTATAGATGTGTAGCTTGAATTGAAGATCAGTATTTCTGCACATATGCTACAGCAATAGTGAAGTGGCCAAAAAATGTGATTTTTTCACTCATGCTTTAATCATTAACACATAGGTAAAGCATATAAAAATAAGTAAAATAAAGCTTACTATATCACTGCAGAATACAGTCTACTTGTTTTACAGCTCTGTTAAAAGCTGTGGATCTATAAAACCTCCCAACATGTCTTAATCTATCAAGGTAAAATATCTGGTTTTATTTTTATGGACAAGAACAGATACTCCTGATATTTATAAGATCTCTCTCTGCAACTGGAACTGAAGTTTAAAAATATACTTTATTTTTTTATTGTTTATTGTTTTGTTCAGCAATGGTGTAAGGTGGCAAGAAACAATAAAAGAGACAAAGAAATTTAACTAGACTTCCTGAAATCAAAGGCTAAAGAAAAGAACAAAACAAAAGACTGTTCACTGAATAGAAAGTACTTACCTCATTAATGTTCTATTTATGTAGACAACATCAGAATTATTTTTAAAAGATTTGTTCTTGAAGTCGAAACATTCTACAAACAATCTAAAGATTTTCAATTTTTCCCAAATTATTCTGGAAAAGTGAAATCAGTTCAGGGTCACTGCTTGTTCAGCTGGTTGATTTTTGTTTGTTTGTTTGTTTGTTTTTCTGGAAAAGAAAAAGAAGAAAGCTGCCTGGTGCACAGAGATTCTATTAGTAGCTTATGTAGAGTCCCCTAGAGTTACAAACTTTCCCTGCATAACAGAAATAGCTTAGAAATCAGACATCTATATAGTTTCCCTGTATTAGTTCAGAAAGCAATGACAATTTGGAACAGTAGGATACCTGAAATGACCTTTGAAAACTCATTCCTTGCAATTTAACCAGATGAGTGGAGAAAACTCACTATTTTGTAAAACATTGGTTTAGATAAATATTTCAACAAAACATTGTGTTTGTAGCAAATCTTCCTCCTCTTTTTTTTTTTTTTTTTTTTTGATGAATATACAAAACACAGTGTTCCAGATAAGATCTGTGGCCCTAACTGAAACTGTTCTGTTTTCTCCATAGTTTACAAGTTCCAAAATAAGATGCAGAAAAGAGAAAAAATTTGAATTATGTTGTCTGATGAAAGCTAAGTAACGTATATCTACTAGGTGAATACATATCTTTACTTAGAAGAGAAATGTGTCTTCCTGAAGATTAGATAATGTTTTGCTTTGCAGAATTATCATGATAACACATACAAAATATTTGCCGTGAAAATGGAGTTGGTGTTTATGGGTATTTCTACCTTTACACACAGTAGTTAAAGGAAAATTTATGTGCAACACTTTGTCCAGATGAAGCCCTAACAAATATGTCATTTGCCCATTTTGGAACAAAAGATCTGTAAACAAGCTCTGAGAAGAGTTGAAAATTCCAGTGTAATGCCTCATCTTCAAGGCTATGCTTTGTTTCTCTGCCTTCTCTACTGTTCTCTGACATCTGTTGTTTAAAAGGCCTAATTAATCAACCGCAAAATACAGGAAAGAAAACTGTCTAAGCACATAAATAACTTGTTAATACAAATGGTATGGCCCACCCTAAGAGGTGGTCAAGAGTCCCATTTGTTGTGGTGTGCCGTTTTATTGATGCATCAGGATGCACCCAATTGTAATTTTGTCATGGTCTGCTTTCTGTTGCTCCAAAGAAAAATCATTCTTGGGCTGCCAGACGCATCAAGTATCCTAGTGCATGTTGCATGTTTGATAGAGCCCTACGCTGGTCATTGATCATGTATGGAGTTAAATTTCCTCTGTCAGTACAGCAAATCTGCAAGGACAAGAATGTGTTATCAATTTTGTTGAGGAAATGACAATAAAAANGAATGGAAAGTTTGTTGAGGAAATGACAATAAAAAAAAAAAGTAAGTCAGTGTGAGGTGGCTTTAAAGCAGTACCTTAAAACTGATATTATCATGACTAGCTAAATTTCACTATTTGTATATAATATGATTTAACTTTAAGATGTCTTCTATATCCTATTGAATATCAGATCTCAGGGATTGACTTCTTCTTCTTCTCCCTTTTTATTTTTTTCCTGAAGTGCATTCCTTCCTCATAGTGTAATGCCATTTCATGCACAAAAAAGATTTTGAACATTATCCCTTGACAAGATTTTGCAATGGCAAAAACAAAACAAAACAAAACAAAACAAAACAAAAAAAAAAAAAACAACCTCCAGGGCCTTGCAGATTTTGGAAACGTTTTAGAAAAGTAACTATTCTGACAAGCACAGTCACAAATCCTCAAAACTTTTGGTAGTCCTTCATATTGCCAAACAGGTGCAAAGACTAAAATTAAGCATTATGAAATAGGTCAGGTATTTCAACAGTGCATTCATTTAGTCAGAGAGTCAAAAAGGTTTTGAAAAATCAAATCAGCTTCAATAACATAAAAATTCAACGTCTAGAATTATAGATGATCAGAATTAACACCAAAAGAAGATTTCTAAGAAAAGAGACCTCTTTGATGTAGCAGACAAAATTGTGTCGAGGTGCTATGGCTGGAAGCTGAAGGCAGACATGTTCAGAACATAAATAGGGGAAACATTTTTAATGGCAAATGTAATTAGCCGTTAGAACATTGGACTTACGAGCACAGCAGATTTTTCATCACTTGACTTTTTGGACTCAATCACTTTCTAAAAGAAACACGTTAGCACACTTGCTAGTTGTTATAAGCATGATAGAGGAATCAACCTGCTACCAAAGAAAAAAAATAGGCAGATGTGGAAAGCCAGTGTCATGTCTGTTCATAGACCTGTTCGTTATCTGCTACTTGCCAAATACATTTTTCTTTGTATATTCTGCTTATTATACTGCCCATTTTGTGTTGCACCTACCCTCTGTAATTAATAGAGCAACAGAATAAGAGCTAAGGGATACCGTTTGCTGTAGGAACACTGTGCAGTAACTAAAATAACAACTTACANTTAATCTCTCTTACGTTCTGTCTACTTCTACACTGAAATAGTAGTTAACGCTGAAGGAGAAGGACCATTTACCCCTACCTGTTATTGCATTCCCTGTGTACAAGGCCACATGTGTTTAATCAGGGTAAGATAACATTAAAAACTGCTGAATTCGGTTTGAGTACCGCAATAGACAAATGACACTTTATGTTTCCTTTAGTGACATATCTGATAAGATTTTCATGTGTCACAGAGAAATCNAGAAGCATTTTATATAATTGGATTATTTTCTGAAAGAATAGTTTATTGTTGAAATTCTCTTCCTCAGACGACCCTCTGCTCATCTTCCTGTTGCACATTTGAATAATCTCTGTATGCAGCATTCTCATTTGCAGTCTGTGAAGTTATGTNAGTTTTCAATATTCTCTAAATATGACAAAAATAAATTAGATCCAAATGTAGAACTGCTTGATTTGGGAAGGATTTTTAGTTGTTTTGCTTTGTTTCTGAGCTGCAACAACAAAATGTTATTGAACTAGGAGCAGCACATTGTAGTACCACAAACTTGAACTGTTTTCTCTTTAAATATTTCAGTTAATGGTCCTTGAAGTAGGATAAAACCGAATCTGCCAGTCTCAGGGCTGAGCAGGATTAGTCTGACGGTTCTGTTCTTTCTGAGAGGATGTGACCTTAATTCACGTATTCTATTTGTTTTAATAAAATGTTTTATTTACTACACCGACTAAATATAGAATTTTTTTTTCAATATATACGAGAGAGGCCTTTACACGTGTACCACTGATGTTTATCCTTGGACTGCTGTCAGAGAATGAGCAGAATATGGCTTGAACAATGAGTTCGGATTATGCAGTACTTATTGCTTTTCTATTTTATCTCTTTCATACAATAGACAGAAGCTTTCATCTGTTATAAAGTACAATACTGTTTCTCGACATGATAGGATTACTGCCTTACTAGATTTTTCCTAACCCACCCTGTCGTTTCTGCTTTTGAATCTTTCTTTATGCATCTACACCTCTTTTTTTTTGTGTTAATAGAACACAAATATTTTACTATTTTATTGATGTTCCATGCTCTACTAACATTTTAAGAACGTCATACTCCTTTTAAGTGTCAGGATGAAGACATCTAGTGTAATATCTTCTTCCTGTAAGTGCTTCTGACTTCTTTGTTGTCTGCATAATTCTGTCATGCAAGGAGTCTTTTGCAAACTAATGTTCTTAAGAACACTGTAGATAAAAACAGCTCACCTATGGCATTATAAAAAAAAATGAAACTGGCAGTGGGTAAATAGCTCAGAAAGCAAGATATTAGAAAGAGAAAGAAGTAATCTGGCTACAGTGAAGCAGTCTAAAAGCTTATAGCTGAAATGTAGGATAATTAATTAAAAATGAGTACATATATTTCTTCTAAGTGAGCTAAATTCTGGTTAAAGCTACTAGACTGACAGTTTTGAAGAAGTTAGTTGTCTGAGAAAAGGATGCAAAGACTAGAGAAGTGTAAGTTTTTCTCCATCACTGGGCATTATATCCGTAGAACAGGTGAGGTCTTAATAAGAGCAGAGTATGCAGCTGGTTTCGTACATGCGTTCAGTCTTTCTCTTGTTGGAGATTTTGATCTATCAGACATTGGTCTGGAATGATCCATTTGTTTTGTCAATGTCATTATCAGGTTGTAATTGATGATGGTTTTTTGCATCCTTCTGTACAGATTTTTATCTCCTGGGAAAAGCTGTATGTTTGTACAGGTACATAGAAATAATAAGAAGATTATGGTAATTAATAATAAAAGAAAAGAAGGCTCAGAAGAACCCTTATTGCTCTCTACAACTGCCTGAAAGGAGGCTGTGGTGAGGTGGGAGTCGGCCACTTCTCCCAGGTAACAGTGATAGGATGGGAGGTAACAGCCTCAAGCTGTGCCAGGGGAGATTTAGGTTGGATATTAGGAAAAATTTCTTCTCTGAGAGAGTGGTCAGGCACTGGGACAGGCTGCCCAGGGAGGTGGTGGAGTCACTGTCCCTGGAGGTGTTCAAGAAATGTGTGGATGTGTGAACTAGTAAAAATCAATTTTGCTAATAGAAATTATTATACTGGGAATGACGTTGATTTTTCGTGCCAAACCAAGATGCTCTCAGGGATGAGGAGAGGTAGGTCCCTTTGTCCTTCTGGCACACCGGTATCTTTCAGTGTGATTCAAACCACCTTAGTGTTGGCAATCTGAGTATACACATTGCAGACATTTCAATCAGTGATGGATAAGACAATAATTTCATACATGAGAGCTAAAAAATATATTTCTTTCCATAGACTTCCTGGACCATAGCTCTATACAATTGATTATTCTATTGACAAAATCATAAAACAGAGATGATGAAGAAACAACTTTTCCCTAGCTTCAAGAAACTAGATTGACTCCAACAGTATATTTGTTATTATTTATTCTAGAACTCTGACCATGAGGGATGCTAATATTCAACCTATGTAGTAGATGTTTGCCGACTTCTCCGATCCACAGTTTTCTGCTTTACCCTTCTGACCCTGGGAGCAAATGAACTGACATACAGTATAAACTGAGATAAAAATATGTTTTTCTTTAAATTTTGCTCATCCTCATGTCTCCCCTCAGATAGTGAACAGATATTTTCTACTTATTAGAAGCAGAAAAATAATAAAGTCCAAACAGCTAACAGTCTTGGCTACATAAAAGTGATTCCATAAAGCTGCAATAAATATATGCAATAAATTGGGCAGCAAAAGACCAGTACAAAAATTTGTATTTGCATTGCTTATTTTACAAAATTTAAAGCAAATGGCTTCTTTGCTGTTGTTTGAATTACGAAAAGAACAATAATCTTTCAGTGAGACATGGCATAATGCTGGAGTTTGTATATATATTTTAATGGAATAATAAGGTACTGTTCATATTTATTTGTTCAGTTCTACTCCTTTCTGTTTTGGTAGGAAAAGGAAACAATTTAAAATGCAAATTAATTCTACATTTACATAATCACCAATGTGATTTTTAAGCCTAGAATTATACATATCTTGCAGTTAGGAACTGCAGGAAACACATTTCTGTTGTAAAAAAGTTATTATACTAATTGTTAACCATTTCCTGAGTCAAAATAATCTGAAGGAAGAAATTGACTCCAAACGGTCTACAGAAGAGAAATATGATACCTTTTATCCTTGTCATCCTGATTTACCTGTAGTCACCCATGATAATTGCTCTCCCTTCTGCAAGCGGAGTCATTTATTGCACCTAGAACTAAGACATCTTGGACTGCAGTGTAGTCCAATAAGCAGAGAAAATGGGAACTGAAGAATATGTGTTAAGACACAAACACGCATCTGTAACTCTCACAAGTTCAGAAGTATATTTATTCATACTTTACCCATTTCCATAAGTGCCAAGTCAAGGCTACCACTACATTCAGAAAGGAAAGAAGGAAATCTCCTCCCATACCACATACAAACAAAATATCTCATTGAAATTAGGATATCTAAAGCAGATAAACTTAAGTAGTAATAAATTTTAACATTTTATCTAATAATTAAGATCTTGTTTGCCAAAAAGTATTAGGTACCTTAAGAACGCAAGGCCTGTTTTTTGTACCCAAATGTATTACATAAATTGCTACCATTTATTGACTAGAGGGATGAAGTTAATAGATTTTGAGCTCAGTGGTGGTTCTGTGGGTTGAAAGTGAAAAAAAAAATAAAAAATAAAAAATAAAAAATAATATAAGCTGTGTTGATTAGAAAATTTGATACCATATGATACCACAGTTAAGGCAATATCCACTTCAAGCAACTTTACTCTCAAGTGTGATGGCAAGTGAAAGGAATGGCTAAAGCCTGATAGTTGAGCCCTTTTCTCTTTTTCTCTTTACGATTCATGAAAAAATTATATCAACTTTGCAGGAAAGCTTATGAAGTAAGGAATTTTAAAGTAAAATTTTCTTCATCAGAATCCATTATTATGCCAACTACCATAGTGAACAGCAGTACTGTAGAAGCCTTTCTGCAAAAAAAAAAAAAAAAGATGCCCTAAAGATAAACACCAAGCCCTACAATTCCCCCCATCATATTCAGTATTGTAATCTACACGTAAGTACCTTACAGGGATGCACTGAATGACCTCAGTCTAATTTGTTTGATATACACCATATGGATGAAAGGGAAATGTCTGCATTAACAACAGAACCCACTGAACAAACAAACAGAACCCACAAATATTTCTGTGGCCCAAAGACAGACACATTTACATAAGAAATGAGGTGCATATTTTAAGAAGAAAGCCAATCAAAAATTTCAAAATTTTACCTAAAACCACAATCAGTTCTATCAGATTAGAAGACTTTTAAGTGATGTAAAATAGTTTAACCATAGGTTGTCAGGGAAATAATCCAGAAATTATGTGGTAAATTGTTTTCAGCAGAATATTCTGGCTTTAGAATCTACAAATGAAAGAAAGAAGGCATAACTATAGTGGATGATTTGTCAAACAAGACTCCCACTGATGTGGAAAATGACCCCAAAAGCTAATTGGAAGCATAAAATGTTATGTTGCTCATGCCAAATATTGGCCTAAATGGTTTCTTTGTCTTGGACAGCATTAACATCTCCTTAATGTGTTATCTTCTGATATTCTTAAATAAGTAATTATAAGCTATAGAAATAAGAATAAATTAACTAAAAATATATCTGGATGCATATCTGAATACATTCAGACAGAATGAGTGGGCTGTAACTTTTCACGTTTTCCTATCCCTAACATTATAAGTGAACCTGAGAAAGTTTGAATGTTTACAGATATAGGCATGTAAAAACTCTTGAGCCTAATTGAACTTATCCAATACTATCTGAACCCTAAATTATTTTCACTTCCTTTTCTGTCCTATCATGTCCTTTTCTGTCTTTATCTCAACCCACAAGTTGACGTTGTTCTTTTTTTTTTCCAATTCTCTCCTCCATCCCAATGGGGACAGGAGGGAGTGAGCAAATAGCTGTGTGGTGCTGAGATGTTTGCTGGGTTAAACCATGGTATATAATAACAGACTAATGTACTTGGACATGCAAAATTTCTGTTTTTACCACAGATCATAGAATCATAGAATCAAAGAATGGTTTGGGTTGGAAGGGACCTTAAAAATCATCTAGTTCCAACCCCTCTGCCATGGGCAGAGACAATTCCTACTACAGCAGGTTGCTCTAAGCCCCATAAAGCTGTATAAATGCCATATCAGTCTCAGAGGACCATCCACTCTGGTTTTCTTGAGCCTTCCTTAGCTCCAGAAAGAAAGTAAAAGTAAGACTGCTAGAATTGATATGTCCAAAGCAAGCAAAGAAATAGGTGGGGTAAATAGTCTTAGCCAGAAAAGCTGTACGAGTATTCAGCAACGTTTTCTAAATTTGCTGAATTTTGGATTTGGGATCTTAAAGATGAAAGTTCCAAACCCCCTGCCATTGGCAGGGACACTTCCCACCAGATCAGGCTGCCAAGGGCTCATCCTNAAGATGAAAGTTCCAAACCCCCTGCCATTGGCAGGGACACTTATCAGGCTCATCCTGCCTGGCCTTGAGCGCCTCCAGTGATGGGGCACCCACAGCTGCTCTGGGCAGCCTGGGCCAGGGCCTCACAACTCTCACAGTGAAGAATTTCTTCTTAATGTCTAATCTAAATTTCCCTTCTTTTAGTTTAAAGCTGTTATTCCTTGTTCTATCATCACTACAATACCTGTTGAAGAGTCCCTACCCATCTTTCCTATGTTCTTGTTTCAGCCTGTCTTAAGACTTTGATTTTGCTACTATTTTTCTCTGCTGTTCAACCTGACATCTTCCGTATTTCTCAGAGTAATATGCCTCCTTTTTCAGACTTTGTGATTCTTTTACTTTATAGTAACCAAAATAGTCTACCCAAACATTTTCTGAAGCTTTAGAAGTTTTAAATTATTAGATCACCTAGTCAGATTCCTGTATTCCACAGACCAGTTCAAGTCACTGAATTATTCTTTGGCTGACAGAAGTCACTTTTTAATCCAAAACCTTGTCCAGTTCTGAGGATATCAGGAGAAGTTATCATTGTTTTTGTAGCATGTGGCAATTGTTTTCCATGTTAAGGATTTGTTCCTTATATTCACCTATTTCTAAATTTGAACCATTATACCTGATTAAAGGTCCTTTGATACTTGGCATTTTTTAGTGAGAATATTCATGTGCTCCCATGAAGTCAACTCTCAGTCTCCTTGTGAAAAGAAAAAAAACAAACTGACTAAAATTAATACATTTATCATTCTATGGCATTTCTCCAGTCTTTGAATATCTTTATTTGTGGCTCTTTTCTGAGCATTTTTTCTGGTTTTTAATATCCTGTTAAAATCACTGAGTAGACAGTATTCCATTGCTGGGCTCACAGATGACACGCACAAAGCTGCTATTAACTTCCATCTTCAACTAACTACTCCCTGCTTTACACTTCGAAAATTACAATCACATCACTGCACAAAAAGCTTGATTTTCTTGACTACTATAAATCTTAAATCCTTATAAATCATATATTTCCAGCATGCATGACTGGCATTCCCTGTTCCATAATCTCTAATGCTTTACTGAGGTGTGCTGACACAAACAGTTTGGGAGGTCCCAGAAAAGTAAAACAAACTTTTTCCTGTGATTGGTGCAACCAGTTTTTCTTTAACCTAAAACAAATCTTCAGGTCATTTCTAAATTTCTCAGAAATAATTTCAGTTCTGTCTCTAGGTGACTAATCAGCATATTACATATTATCTAGGAGCGTTTGGGGTGAACATCTCCATCTCAGTCTTTGTGACTGAATTTAAACTAGAGTCACAGAATCACCAAATCATAGGGGTTGGAAGGGACCTCTGCAGATCATCTAGTCCACTCTCCCTGCTAAAGCAGGCTCCCTACAGTAGGTTGCAGAGGAAAGCGTCCGGGTGTTGAATATCTCCAGAGAAGAAAACTCCATAACCTCTCTGGGCAGCTTGTTCCAGCGCCGTCACCCTCAAAGTAAGGAAGGTTTTCCTCATGTTGCCTGAGGTCTCATGAAGACCTTTAGAAGTTCCTCTTTACTCTGAAAGGAGAACAGCACTAGGGACTAAACATTTGGGGAGGTCTGTAGATGACACCATAATGTCTGATAACTTCAAATTTGCATTTTTACAAAGATAAAGAATAATTTGGTCCTTCCCACGTAACATTCTTCTCACAAACCTGAACAAACAAGATCTCTCCTGGATGAATAGAGCTGGAAGTTATGCATGGGATCCATAATTACAGATAAGCACATTTACAACTGCAGACTTTGAAAGCCTAGGACAGAAAACTGCATTTTCAGCAGCTGACAACAGGTGGAATCATGAATCAAGTCTACTTCTGAATTAAATTTGGTCACATAAAAACTGATCTAATGTTATGTCATTGGAGTCATGAGGCAAATTTCAGGCCTGATACAGATGCATTTTGTTTCCAGAGTTTTGTCATTTACACCTCCAACCTTTAGAATGAACAAATGACCTACAAATATGCAAGTCACAGAAAGCATCTACCATCTTTGTGCTCAAGCACTTCGCGGCATGCATCATTCTCAAAATAATACAGGCATACCTTAGGGCACTGCTGTTTGCACCATCAGCTGCATTAACATTTCCAAAAGAAATACATATTTTCTTGGATTTTAATTGTCCATAAAATTTACTTTCAGACTGACGCTGGCTGAATAGGTGCCATGAAGGACTTTTTTAAAATTTATTTTCAGATAAAATTAAATTGACAAATTTTAAAGAAGAGAAACACTAGCTGCATGTAAGTATGGATATCAGACAAGTTTTTGAACTCAGTACAGGTTACAAAGCCTGAGTTACAGGGCATTTTATTGGTTTGTTTTCAACAAAGGGTGATTTATTCATGCTTATTATCAGCTACTCTACAATCACAGAAAAATTCTAAATTTGCTGCAGCAGAATTGGTTATCTTGGCTGCCAAGATATTACCTTGTCCAGTAAAAATATGACCTACATTCACACTGAGAGACATTAATCTACCTGTGTACATGCGGGTGATTACAGGACTGATTAGATCTGCCCTAGCTGTGAACTTAACAGAACCTTAAGAGCTATTTCGCGAAGATGTCTGCTGAACACTTCTTTATCAGTGTGAGTTCCAATAGCTAGCATGGGAGCTGAGGGTTCTCTTCGTTTGCCAGAAGCATCTAAGGTCATCTAAGTCAGCCTAGGACATCCCAGATGGCTTGCAACTGCCAGTCCAGGGGATGTGTGTATTTCACAGATCATGCTTCATAACTTCCAAACTTCTGGAAATGCCTCAGAGCTACTACAGTGTCTCAGATGGCTCCGGATGGGCAGTTTTCAGCAAGTGACTCAAGTCAGCTCTCTCATACATAGACATTTATATTTAGACGTGTCTTAATCTGCAGGCTGACTCCCACCACAAATTTTCATGTTTCTCCTACACAAAAGAAGTACATAAATGTTCAATGATAGAAATACAAATTCTGATTTCAGCTCGACTTTGAAGTCAAGCAATGTTTAGTGTTCACTTTTCCCTGTGGAATATTTGCAACAGGGACCATTCCAAATGGGGACTGCTCTTTGTTGCTTAATCTTAATTAAAATGCTCCACTTCACAGTGGCTGTGTATCTGCCCATTTTGTTCTGGTTGAAGTAACTTGTATAGTCCTCAACAGGTAGGAAAAACAATATATTTGGTTTCCTTGAATGAACCATCTTCCTGGAACATTTATGAAAAATCAAGTAGTTACAGTCTGTTACAGTGACTAGGGAGAAAGTTGAAGAGTACTGAAACTTAAAAAATACCAGCATTGGCATTAACAGTTTTTTTCATGAACCTTTTTTCAGGACTACTGCATGGCTAGGATCTTCCTCAGAAATTCTTGATACAAATAACCTGCAATGTCACATGCGAACAGAGATGAGGGATAAGGTTATAAGGAAAGCTTCAAGTAGAGTATTGCTCTTCACTATATAAAATCACAGTTCAGCAAATCGGGGTATTGAGGTCTGCAAGAAAAGTGTTTCTTTCCTTTCTTCCTATTCTCTTCTCACTCGGCTTTCTATAAAAATCCTCCAAAACTTCACTGAAGTTAATGAAATGTCACCAAAGTAAAAGGAATCAATTTCAGGCCATTTATGTTGTCTCACATTTGATCTTCTTCTTGATGTTTTACTTGTCTTTGTCTTCCTTTCTCATTTCCCAGGAGAAGAAAACAAGTAGGATCAGAGCCCAGTTCATCAGTGAATGCAGGTATGCAGGTATGAAATTTGATTTATACTGTTTGGATGTGCACACCCAGGAAATGACATTACATGGGAAACATGTTAAAGCTATTGAGCTGAGATTCATGAATTTATTTTTAAATTTTTTAAGCAATTATGTTTGTTTGTTTTTTAATATCTGAGAAGTAAGAAATCAAATTTAAGGTTTTGTAATTGAAATATGGAAAGATCTTTAACTGACATGACAACAGCAGATAAAGTACCAACAAGTCCTGTTTTAAAATACAATTTGAAATGAAATTTATTTCATTGCATGATACAGTCAATAACAAAAGGAATTGAAACATTAAAATAATACACATCCATATTTCTGGGAATAAAAATGTTTAGTTTGATGGAAATTGGCACATTTCAT
>VXAV01002229.1:143487-154199 GCA_013399715.1 Alectura lathami | reverse complement strand
AACTTGCACTGGGGAAAAAAAAAAAAAAAAAAAGAGAAAGAGAAAGGTTCAAACTGTTCCTTGTAGTCAAGGATAGTCAAGAAAAATGCTTTGAAGACCAATAGTGGTAGACAGTGGTAGACAGCAATCCTGTTTCTGCAGTCCGCTTTGCCAAGTAAGAGTTTTCATGGGCACCCACTCATCATGATCCTGTTACAGGACTCTGATTTCAAAGAGGAATAAGGCAAAATTACAGCGGAAAATGCCATTAAAGACAAACCTGCTTTGATTTTTGTTAACTCTTGATAAGAGCCAATGCACTGTTTCCTGCTCCATACAGATGGGATTTCTTAAATACAAAGATGCCACAGAGGCTCAATGCGCTGAGAATATCAAAACCATAAATTAGCATCATAACAAAAATAATAACATAATAATAACATCTAGCTATCACAGGAGCTCTCCCTTGTGAACCAGGAGAGAAGAGTGCTTAGTTCCATGGAGGTTAACATCTGGGAAAGCGCTCAGCTTACAGAATCCACGAATGACTGGCAGCCCACATGAAATTTGTTGTCTTGAATCAATTGAGAGTGGTGTGGGAGATCCCACAAGGGATATTATCCTGTTTGGCCTTAAGCCACTCACTGGAAAATATGCATATTGGAGGTGAAATTGTATTGCATAGATTTGTCTTCTAAATATTCACCATATGCTCTCATAAAAATAAGGGCCAGCACCACTATAAAATGGTTTATTGTGTAGCTGTTTTCTTTAGGCTTTGTTTCAAATCCTTAGGATACAGCATAAGATCTATAAACATTTGTCAGATACTAGATGTTAAATGAGTTTATTCCGAATCTTTAGAAAGGAAGACTTGGTAGACTGTGTGCTTGTTTGCACGCTGATTGTGCTGATTTATGTAACTGCAATCATGCTCCAGTCCTTCAGCAGTTTCACTTTGTCTCTTTCATTCCTAAGCAGATTTGTAGTGTCTCAGCTATTGTGAAAAAGGTAAGTAGCATCCCAGAAGGGGCCTCATTTCAGTTGGCGTTAAGAAACCTCTAACATAGAAAAGCAGCACAACCCATTCTCAAGTTAATAACATCTTGTGTGGTCTATAGAAAGCTGGCAAGACAAGCTGAGATTCTGAGCTGTACAGAATACATGTACTACTGCTATCTACTAAAACAATACGAGCATTTAGCAGGTCCAGCTGGACGGAGCAGCAACACAAGAAACCACTTTATTGACCTTGACACCTTGGCTACACAGAGCTAAAGGATGCTGTAGGGCCTCTGGGAGGGAGATGTCAAAGCAAGGAGGAAGGATTTCCACTGTGGACAGGCTTGGTTTATGTTTAACACCTGTGTTACGTGTAACCTGGTCTCTGGGACTTGCTGTAAGAAGTTTTGCTTTGTTTGCACAGAAAGTCTGGAGTGAAGGGAGAGCTGAATGAGAGAGAAACTCCATGGGCAGTGTCTTCCTGAAGCAGCCACAGGAATACTGCAGTATGCTTAGGCAGAAGAACAGACATCCCAGGGCATGGACAGGGATGACAGGGGCTGGACAGAAGAGCACGGAGGCTCCCAGGCAAGAGGTATTTGTATGTGCAAGCAGGCACAGTAGCTGTTCTTGCAAGCAGCAGACAGTAGAGATGCTTGACATCTCTGTACAGAATCACAGAATGTCAAAGCTTTCCCTTCTGAAGCACTGCTAAAAGGTTTCTGTAAAGACTGGTGAGAGACCAGACCCAAAACATCGGCTCCTGTGAGAATGAAAGGCAAATTTGGCCACTAGATGCCAAGTACCTGGGCCGTCTTATTATAAAGGATACTGGCTCTCTCTGAAGGCAGCCCCCCTGGACTCTGAGGGTGGCTTGCTGCAAGTTTTAAGACACGCGTTAGGTAAACAGTGGGCAAGGGCTATGGCTGGAGAAAAGAGACACTGTTCCTTCCCTTCCACCTCTTGCCTCAAGTATAAGTAACAAAGCCTAAGACTTCACAGGTCCTTCTGCATGAGCTCAGTGTAGGAATGCTTCCATATTTCAGGGGGAAACTTTCATTTACAGGACTTGTAGCCAACATCTCATTTCAAACACCTGACAGCAACATGTCATGCCTTGAGCTTGGCAGTTTTTGCTGTTGTGATGATCGACTTCAGGCATTGTTCTTGGAAGGCGTTTCTCCTACAAGCAGAAGAAAAGGTGTTTTTAAACAAAAGGGGGGTTCTATCCCTTAGAGGGACATTTTGCCTTCTTGCATGGTGCTCACTCTACAAATTGTTTATTGATATTTTTCTTCTTTTTTTCAAACCATCACTGAGAAGGGTGCCAGAAAAAAAACATGAGGTTCACTAAAAAGGATGGCTTGTTGGGAACATTGTCTTAAGAAGCAAATACTTGCCTACATTAGTTTTGTTCTCTTTTTGTCATAACACTTAAATTGAAGGGCAACACTGTCAGTGGAGGTCAGATTATTTCCTTTGGGACAACAGAAATCTGGAATTATTTCTGAAGTTTTTCTAGGGAAAATTTGTCTTAATAGTGTTTTAATATAAGATCTCTTCATTGGTACCCATATCACACAGAAGATTCATAACTTGTCAAAAAAAATAAAGGCAAGGACCTGAAATGAAAAGAACTATTTTCATATGTATGTACCTCAAAGTACATAATTCAAAGCGTTTTAAGGATAGGAGAAATAGAGGCCCCAGCTCAAAAGCACCACGCAGGCACCAGCTCTGCGGAGCTGCTAATTAATGACTTCTAGGCACTTGCCATCCAGTTCAGGATTTCAAGTTGCTATGGAGCATCCTTGTTTCAATTTCTTGATTACACGTGCAATGTCCATGGAGATTTTCCTGCAAAGTCTTTCCCCAGATGGTTTTAGAAGCTTTTAAGCTTCCTCTGTACAATTAGAACAGGAGAAGCTGTTGCTTTTTATGGAGTTTAGTAGGACCCTCCTAAGGCACTCTTTGCAGCAGAAAGGCAGCTAGAACCAAAGAAGATGATTCCATACTCCCAGATGAGAGGTTTGTGTAGTATATGTGTGGAAGATGATGGACATACAGTATGTTTGCAAACCCTGTTTCTGAAGAAGCCTACCATGCTCCTTCAACCAGGCTCTCTTCAAGCCCCAGAATCCTTGTAAATCTGTCACTGGCTGATTTTCATTTCAAGTACCTCTCCTCTGATTCTCTCCTCAAGATTCTTCACAAAGATTAAAATGCATTATCAAAGGCTCTGATACAGTCAATACTTACTAATCATCTGAGATCCTTTTTTTATTATTATTTTCACTGTATTGCTGTGAGAATGAGTGGATAAAACCATAAAAATACAAAAGTTGTGTGAATATCAAAGTGCCTTATCAAAAAGAGAGAGAGAGCAAATTTTCTAAAGTCAAGAAAAGAGAAATATTAAAATCTTCTGCAGGAAGCCAAGAAGCAGCAGTCAAGGAAATTTGTGAGCTTCAAGCCATCATTTTTTCAGACCTTAACCTTTGTGTTAAGAAGATATCTGTCTCCAAAAGGTGTTATGTAGGTGACTTATTTTCCCAAGGTAGTCATCACTGTTGAGCCCCAAAACTATGTGAAGTCAGACAGATTGAATGGTATTTGCAGAGCTGTCGAGACCTAGTCACAACCACAATTGGTCTTCTGGAAATCATCTCACCTTAACACATCCACCATTAGCTGCTTATCAAAACTGAACGGAATAGTCGTCATTACTGAAAAACAAATGCATCCCTTAAGTTGTCTCAAAGATTGTGCGATGAAACCAGCTCTAAAACAGCTGCGATGACAAAATCCATCCTCAGATGGGTAAACTATTCAATTTCTAGCCTTGGAACATGTTGTGAAGCTCAGGATACAGGTTAGGAAGTTCTGATCTTCTGGAGCTGCAATAGGATTAAAAAATTTTTCATTGTTCAAAATGGGGTTAGGGGAGCTTACAGTCATCATGTCAGATAGAGCTCAGCTCCTGAGGAAAGTGTTGGTAACTGTATGATGCAGAAGTCCTGAGAATTTCAAGTACCTGAGTGGTGAAACTGAAGGAAAGAAATGGAGGAAAGATGAAACCAACCCTAGAAGGAGGTACCTTGAGTTGTGAAGAGCTGGAGAAATGTGTATGTGATCTTCTCATTTCCTGCAGATTGAGGACACATGGTCTTTATGAATTGACCAGGAATGCAAGAATGATTCAATGTGCCAAATTTTTCACATGCTAGTGTGAAAATAAAATCTCTTTGAAAACAGGGAGAAGGAAAGATGGGGGCAAGAATCATAGATTGGCACAAAGACCAAAGAGATCATCTCAAAAGACTGGGAAATTTGTGTGCAACTATATTCATCTTCAGTTAAACCTCATTTTGTGTTCTATCCATTTTACTGTGCTGAGAGAGGAAGGAAAAAACCACAGCCCTGTAACAGACTGAGTACCTGCTCATTTCCGGAAACATCCCAGGAGGCGAACGCTGTGTGGTGAAATGTTCTCGGCAGCAGCGCTGCCAGTGTAACAGTAGGTGTGCAGGGACTGCTCCAGCAAATTATTCATGGGCAATAAATAATGTAGAATACATCTCAAAGGCAAGGGAAGTGCACCTTTCTGCAATGTACACAAGATTTCTATTCCAGAAGGCATTTTCATTTTTGTTTGGGTTATTTTTTTGCTACATTAGCTACAGGGATAAGCCGGACTTTGCGTAAGCGTGGTTTTCTTCAGTCATGTGACCTTTCCCCCATCTTCCGCATGAGTTAAAGGAAAATACATTTTCTTCTTGATCTTGATTTTCTTAAGATTTATTATTAAGTTCATATATAACCAGGCTAATCTGTTAGCTCTGTACATACATGGATTTTCCTGGGGGTAGTAAGGTCACCAAACCACATTCTTCTGTTGGGTTTAGCTGTAGCACTAGTGCTTACAATGCCAGCTATAGAGCAGGTTCTGTAGCAGCAAATACTGCATCAGCCTCATGTAAAATATGCTCTCCGTCCTTGGGAGTTCATAAACTAGGCTATGATAAGTTGCAGCTGGCTGATGAGGTAACAAGCGAGCAAGATATCACGTCCTAATTAAAGGAGCTGGCTTGCTTTCCACTTGGCTACCGTAGTAAAGGGAGTTACTTGGAAAGCTGCTTGTTTTTCTACCTCATGTTTGAATAATGTTTATTAATCATCACTGATTTCTCAGCGCACTTCTCCCCTCTGTGAAACAGGGGAAGGTCTTTCTCTTTCCCTTTTAGCATGTGGTTGGCAGCCTGGATGACTCAGGTTGAGCTTTTTTGTGCTTTTTTTTTTCTTCTTCCTCTTTCATTCCAGGTGATGTGTTCACCACACACCGGACTGGTCAGCAGAACAGCCTAACCTTCCTCGCAGACTATTTAGAAGCAAGTTAGACTAAGCTCACGGGTACTTTTGCTTAGGATTCTGAAGAGCAATATCACTCTTACAAGCTCTACAGCAGTTGGGAAATGCAGTGATACAGTTCATACACTTTCAGACGGACAAGTAAACTTATATTGAAGATATAATTGTCATGTAAATAATTATTTCCAGGAGAAAGTCTCTAATCCAATTTCCCATTTCTTTTAGGGTCTTCTCCACTATGCCCTCTTCAACATCAGGAACAGGGTTTATTTTGCCTTTCTTTTTATTTAGTACATCTAAAGAAGGAAATAAGTAGGAAGAAAAAAGTTACAAAAATTATTTTTTTTTTCTTAAATTTTTGGGTGTCTTCCTTTGTACAGGACTCAATATGTTGTAAATCTTGGCACAAGTACTTGAACAGTGTCTGACTTCTTTCAGGAACAAAATCAGTAACCATTAACAGAGCAGGTTTATAATTATGAATTCTAAACTATGCTTAATCCAAAATTCATAAATGCCAGTGATTCATCTAGTAAAGACATAGCAGCAATAATGTATGAGGAACAGAACAGAGCACATATTTTCTGTTTGAGAGCACATCATTTGAATGATCCCATTTAAGCATTAGGTGGGTAGAATTTACAGGTAATCCAAAAATTTTTCAATGTAGATACACTGAAAAGGAATAGAAAATTTATTTAAAAAAAAAAAAAAAAAAAAAAGACAAAGTGACTCGATCTGATTAAACCAGGAATTATTTGCTAATATTGAGTCATCAGACTGCAGCTGTACACATCCAGGACATTTTCAAGTTTTCAGATTTGTCTTTTTTGAGTGCTTTAAAAGCCTTGTCTCTTGCTGAAGGGCATACATGTAATTAATGAGACTATCATCACCTCATGCTATCACTACAAACTCTGTGTTCCAGACTACTCTTAAATTGACCTATTTTACTCTTCAATCCAAATCCTTAGGAAAGTGCAAAGTTATTGGCATGCCTGGTAATATAAAGTATCAAGCTTAGAGGAACATAAGAGCTCTGAAAGAAAGGTGCTCCTTGAACAATGAAGTACTTCAAATAATTTCTACTTTGGTGGAACTGCACTAGGAGAGAGTATTCTAGATGGGACAGCTAGAAGCAAAAAGCAACTAATAGGTCATTATACCTAAAAACTATCAACAGCAAGTCAGAAGGTAACCAGTACAGGCATGCTTCTGCTGGGTTGAGATCTACTCCTCTCCAAGTCCACAAAAGGATGTAACCCCTCCTTTGTTAGTTCTCTCTGATAAGTTACCAGCTTTCACAGTCTTCAGAGATAGTTCCATTTAAGACTGCATCCTGAAGACAGCTAAAGTAAGAGTTTTTGTAAAGATCCAGTTTGGCCAATCATAGATATCACTGAGAACAGTTTCTTTTCCACTTAATATCTAAGCTTTCAGCAAGGACAGACCTTGCAGCAAAACTTGTAAATCGCAAACAAGAGTGAGCAAGTTTATGTAGTGGAAACAGCTGAGAAAATTTCCTTACTTCCCTGCATCCTACTCTCAGCTGATTCTCACTCTTATGTTAGCCCTTTTCTCAGTTGGCCCCAGGTTCACTCCAACTCTGCTGACTGGATGAAAAGAAAGCATAAAAGCAAATGCTGCCTCAGTAGCTCTTCAAACAGCTGGCACACTGAACAGAAATAGTGAAAAGGCTAAATATGAGGAGACTCCACACACAAATTTCAGACCAGACAGTCCTTGGCCTCATTTTATCTTCCCACTCTTTATGTAGGAAGAAGGTCTTGGCGCAGCAGAACAACAGAGAGGCTGTGGGGTCTCCTTCTTGGAGATCTCCAAAAGCTGCTCGGACGTGGGCCTGGGCACCCTGCTCTGGATGGCCCTGCTGGAGCAGGAGTTGGGCCAGAGGGACCCAGATGTTCGTGCCAACCTCAGCCATGCCAGGATTCTGTGATTCTGCGAAATGAAACCTCCCACCTCATATTCAATCAATTAGACTTTTCTCTCTTCTTGGACTAATTGCTGTGGTGTTAATTCTTGCCATACCTTCAGGCTATAGCATCACGCCTACTCATTAAAGAGAGAAATCATCTTAAAAACATCTTCTCCAGATGTAAAGACTGTGACTAAGTAACCTCTCCTTTAGCTCAATATTCCTATCTTTCAAATGATTTGGCAGTGCTATAAGGAATCACTGCCGTAAGCCCTTGATCAAACACTTCAAAAATGTTCATATACCTCAGTACTGTTTATGTTGCCCTTCCTGGTTTATTCCATGTAGAGCTGTCATAACGCCACTGAATCCACCTGGAAAATTTAACATTCTGCATGAAAAACAAGCAGTGACTAGCAAAAAAAAGTCAAACTGGGAAGCCTTTTGTCATAATGGTGAGCAGCTGCAATAACTGGGATGATTCATGTGAGTCAGTCACTGCTCAACTACGCCAGCGAAGATCTCACAGTTTTGTTCAGATCCATGGAGACCACTGCCTTACAGAAGGCTTCCAACCTCTGATGCACGAGGTATGGCACGTATTTAGAGAACTGATGGATGTGCTGCAGAGGGAACAGCTGGTCACGAATAGACGAACTGCCTTACCCAGTGCGACAAAACCCGTGTCCCAGGTTCTCTCCAGCACTTGCCAGATGTTGCCAGTTCTCTTTTCAGAAGATGAAAGGGCTAAGAAGATATGTATGTCATAGATGATAAGAGGATGTGACTATGACCCTTGGGCCCGACAGTTGATATTAGGCTGCTCCCATGCCTTTACCATTCTCAGTACATTGCTCTCCACGGGCCTAATGACACATCCTCTTAGTTTTCACACTCAGATAGCAAATTCAGCTTGGCATGTAATTTACAGAGAAGTAACATACTAGCACAAGAATGAGTTCTTAGCAGAAGAACATCAGGATTTTAAAATGAGTAATTTTTTTTCAGATGCCATTGAGTTTTGCAGCACTCCATAGTACAGATCCCTCTGCCGAACATCAGTGGGAACGGGATAGTAGCAGGACATAGTCCCACATCATATGTTTTATCATATATTCAAACAGGTTAATGAAATAGAAACAAATAATTCCCTTTATGGGGACATGCAAAAACTGTGATTAAGCCCTGACTGATAGACATTTCCCTGCCCTTACACTATTTGCACATGTACAACCAACTGTAAATTTTTTTTCTCTCCATGTATAGGATCATGCATGGTATACAGCAGCAGAAAGACAAGCTTTGAGTTTCCTGTAGTTCCTCCTGTTGCACTGGCAGTTGTTGAATCTAAACTGAACGCTGACAGACAAGACAGGCAGTTGGGAATATACAAGGATCTGTTTCCTCCTAAAATGTGATGGCTAAAGAAAAGATTCATTTCTCATTTTTAGAACTATGTTGGCCTTCTACATTGTACTACCTGGCGTAAGGTACACTGAATAAAATGCACATGCATTTCACTGAAAGTACTTCGTGTTCTGTTTGGAATACAGAGGTGGGGCCTGCAGACGGACATAAGGATGCTGCACAGCCCTTGGGGATTCCCAGAAGGGTAAGGGGAAGCACCTTGTCTGCTTTCTCCTGACTACGCTTTACCTGGTTTTGCAAAGTAATCAACATTTCCATCATGTGCCCTACCTACAAGTTTAGCACATACAGCTGTCAGTAGTTAATGTCCTTGTAATTCAAGAAATAACAACTGTCAGTTTATTAGAGAAAATGATTCTAAATCCCTACTTTCATGCACTTTGTGTATTGGCCATAGCCAACAGTATTAGCACAAAATATATATTTATATAGAAATACAGAAATCAATTCTAAAAAGTGAAGTCCATTTGTCCTGCAAGGTCTGAGACAATACGGGAAATCCTGGATTTCATTTTCAGCCCTGCAGCAAACCGTGCTGGAGGATGTGTTCTTCCTGAACATTTCCTCACTTCCTCCATCCCATTTAGTGCGTCCTTGAAATTCCTTAGGAAAAATGACCCTAAAGCTAAAAGCCCATCATTTCATTTTGAAAATGAAATGCATCAACATAACGATAGTACTGTGGTTCCACTGTCCAGAACTCATTGTCTGAGTGCTAGAAGATCTTATTTGCTACTTATTAGTCAGTAAACGCACCTAGGCAGGTAGATGTATGCAAATCCCTTTAGTATATAACATTCTATTTTTTTTCTTTTTTTTTTTTTTCTACTTTTAAAATCTGTTTTACAAAGGAAATCATTGTATGATATGTATGGAAATATTCTCTGTATGCCACTCCCTTTATAGAAAGGGACAAACTGGAATTTCAAGAGAACGACCACATTTGCATTTTAAAACAAATTTTGGATTTAACATACCGAGTTTCTTTCTTTCCCCTTTGTGCACCACATGTCTGGAGCATGCTGACCTCCCAATATTTAGTTACAATACTGTCTCTCCAAACCATCCAGCTATGGTCTGTGAATTTTAAACATACCTTTCCCAGCTGCTCAGAGGTAAGATTCTGCTAGTAGGTCTGCCAGCTGAAACACAATGAAGTAGTTAGCTCAGCAACTCTTAGCTTACGTCCTCGAATGTTTGGCATAAAAAATGTTTCTCTGCAAAACTAAATGGAGTTGGGAGGAACCACTTCAGAGAACACCAGACTGGTGTAAAAAGGAGCATCTCACAGAAACAGAAGCTGCCAAACTTCATTTCCCAAGCACAGAGGGGCGGTGATGAGGACAGCACCTGACCCACCTCCCCATGGATTATGGCTGGGCTCTGTTTCCCTGAAACCTGAAACAAAGTCAAGAAATAAGTCAGTCAGAAGGAATAAAGAGGCACTTCAGGAATCTTTAGTCTGCACTGCGCACTGTGCTGAGGTCAGAGAATCAGCATGTACCTATCCCTGAGATGACAAATGAAGATTAAATGAGGGTATTCACCAGGCAATTCCTCCAGTGTTCACTGCTCTGAAATCTGCACCAAACATTTTTGTTATGTTAAGATGGGTTAGCACTCCTGGCCCAGTGGAAACAAAGCTGCAGCTCTGTCAGCATCAAGGAGCAAAACAAAACAAAGCCTGATGTAGGGATATTTATTTTCCCTGCCCCACTCCTTCCAAAAGCTGGCATTATTACACCACAGGTCTAAGCCTCCGTACCTACCGTAAGACTTCACAGTGACAGCGCCGAACCACATACTTGGGACAGAAGCATCCCTGTCTCATCAGCTGGGTGGTGGATAAAGCACCTGCTGCCTTCACAGTCCAGACCCATCACTACCCAATCTGTCAGTCTGCCCTAAAAGGGCTGTCTGTTCCCTATCGATGCCCAGCTGCTCCTTCCCTCCAGCAGTTTAGGAAGTCTTGTCTCTTTTCGAACTTCTCCCTCTCCCT
>VXAV01002229.1:97719-143425 GCA_013399715.1 Alectura lathami | reverse complement strand
CCTCTCCTCTCCTCTCCTCTCCTCTCCTCCACACCTTCATTTTGCTCTGTATCTGAGGTGCACAGGTTTGTGCTCACTCATCTCCCCCCATCTGCCCCCCCAGCTCCAGCCCATCCCTCCCTGCCAGCAGTGCACAGGGGCTGGAAGGGCCACTGCCGGCCTCTTTACACCGTTGCCTTCTCATTAATCCAAGCTGTGTGTATGTTTGTGTGACTGTTTGTGTATGAGTCTAGACAGCTGCAACTTGGCAACCCTGCTTTGAGATTTTCTTGGAGCAAAGTTTGTTAACTATTGGACCTTAATATCCAGTTCTGCTCCATTCAGGTTTAGGGAAACAGAAATTTGACCTCAGTAGCTAAGACAAATGTAGTGCTCATCCCTGAAAATAAATACGGCTCGGTTTTTGTCTCAGTACACCTTTTCAACCAGTACTCTTCCTGTGCCACACACATATATATAACACTTTCATTATCATTAAAAATCTGATTTGGCCAAAAGATTGGTTTTGGCCTAGGGAATAGGGGCAAGTATGTCACATTTTTATAGATGATGGCCTTTCTTTTGCCATGTTATCTGTTGTCTACATCTGTGCTGTTCCTCTTCTTGTGGCTTAATTCCCCAGAGGTTTTCTAGGAAAACTCTCCATTACTTTCTGGACAATAGATTTTGATAACAATTATCCTGACATAAATCCAGACCAACTCTGCATTTAATGCAGTTAAATGTAAGTATAATGAAATTATCATTTTTGCTATGCACATATTCATTACACAAAAATAAGATACCAGAGACATCAGAAATGGCACAGGGAGTCGAGCTATTTCTAGGACAAATAACAGAAGTGATTTGTGCTGATTTGTGGAGCTGTGTTTTTCATTTTGCAAAGGAGAAGCAGCCAGGAAAACGTCTCATGTTTTCCAGCAATCCATGCGAAGCCTCAGCACACTGTCTGAAATTTTGTATCCCTGGTTCTTCTTACCCACGGGCTCCAGCAATCCAGAGAGCCCTCAGCGTGTGCCCAAAAGAAAACAAGGACAAGGGAACACCGCTCCTTGCATATTGTTGGCCATGCCTCACCACACACAAGCCCAATTCATCATCTTCCAGACGCTATTTCATACCAACCGCTTTGCTGTCTCTTTAATGCATCTGTCTGTTTATCTATTCTCAAGTACCATCTGCCTGTCCTGCTCTCTCACACCGCACATGTTCACAGCTACTACACCTCCAAGGTGACAAATGAGCAGTCGAGCTAATTTCATTGGGATAAACAAGAAAGCAAGAGCCAGATGGAAAGCCGTGGAGGGAGCCAATGTCATCCGGGGGGAGAAGAAAGCGTTTGGAGGGGGAATCGCAATAACAACGGCAAGCGCAAAGAGGTTTCTATTCTGTCTGTACCACCAATTACTATGAATATTTTAATCTTGCCCCATGGTTTATCCATATCCAGATCAATGATTTACTGGCAGATGGTATAGTTTGAGGCTTTTTTTTTTTTTCCACACAAAGTCTGATTGCTGTTATTTTCATCAGGTTTGGGGGTTTATTTTGTTGTCAGAGCATGGACTGTTTTTACCAGACACTCATTGGGAAGCAGTGCTCAGAGAGTTTTATGACATCATGAATTTTGAAATTACAGGGTTTAATTACTCTAAAGACACAAACTGCTGATTGATAATGTTAATCCAGATCCTGCTTCCAGATAAGCTTTTGTGACTGTAACTTGTTCTTTCTATGTGGCACTTCCAGCACTGGCACAGCATAAATATTCTGCAAATAATCCTGACTCTGCTGGCGGAAGTCCAGATGACTTCAAAGCACCAGGATTTCACTGCCTGACAAAATACAAATGTTCCACCCCTTTAACTAAACTGATTTGACAAACACTGCAGCTAAACCACTGCAAAACACTGTGTGTGTGTACCTTTAAAACCATATTGCTTTAGCTTTGTTCAGCAAGAGACATATCCTAAAGTGACAGAAGACAGCTAAAGATGAACTTAACAAGCCTATGTAGGCCTTCTCACCAAATGGGTTTCTAAAACATCATTTTAGCTCATTTTAGTGTATTTTACTTGATGGATGTTTATGTGGCACAAGGCAGATATGTGTTAGCTGTTGTGTGGGAAGCTAGCATAGAGCTGGAAGTAAAAGTCTTTGCCCGGGCTAATAAGCACCGACCTTGTTCAAAAGTGGCATGCTGCAGAGATGCCTGTGCAAGGTAGGCATTCCCACACAGCAAAAGCCAGTGACCTCACTGCAGAGGAGAACTAGGTTTGTAATTTCTAGCAGCAAACAAATACACAGCTAAGCCAGTAGACTGGAAAACCTCTCAAGCTCACTGTCATTTCATCCGATAACAGCTCATTAAATTTAACAATACAGGCTCTGCAAATATTTTCTTTTACTAATATGAACAGGCAAGGCACTTTCAAAATGCCTCTCCTTTTTGTACATTATCAGTGTCATTCATTGGTAATTGGTTCCTATTTCTCAACATGTAGCGCTCAGGGATAAATAAGATGTGAAAGTAACATGATCTAACTAAAAAATCCCTCTACCTGCGCTTCCCAAAGTCCAATTTCACCGCTGTGTACATTCAGGGATTGTTTCAAAGACTAATCTATCTGCATCGGAAACTCTTATTTCAGTCTTTTCAGTGAAATGCTTGTCAGGAAAAATTTGTTCTATTTCCCAGTGGAGTATAAGATTTCACTTTGAAGATATGTTTTCAAACAATCTCCTTTGCTTCTATAAGAAAAGAGCCATTCTTGATGTAATACAAGTGTTAATTGTAAGCATTCCCTTTTAAAATCAGTTTTAGACTCTGTAAAAATAGCAGCTACTCTGTCTTCATCAAAACAGAGATATTCTGCCACATGGTATAGGATCAGGCTGGAAGGCCTTTGTCCGCCTTCTCTTTCTAAACACATGGTTCTCCATGAGCTTACTTGACCAGTTTGCTTTTGTTATGTTAAACAGTCATGGAAACACTAAAGCTCTGATCTGTCCTATATTCCAACGGCACTCAATGCTATTTGCATGAGAAGCAACGTTAGGACACAGCTTGATTAAATTTGGGGCATGGTATTATGTGATGCGATTGTACATTAAAGTGGAGGCCTGGGCTTAATGAACAGAAGGGTCCTTCCTCTTCTGTAGCCTACGTTCCTAAGAGAAACAGCCACTCATGAGAAAGAAAGATCCCCAAAAAATAGCCCATCGATGAGGAAACTGCACCCTTAAAGTGTTATTTAAGACTTTCCTCCGAGGCACGTTGCACTCTGTGGAAGACAATGCCATGGTAAATCTTACTGTGCGCTCTTCTAATTATAAATAAAAGAAATGGGGTTTGCCAGGAGAACCTACACAAACTAAGGACCTTAAAAATAATGGGTTTGGGGACTGAGAATGTTGTGTCTCTAAATCACCTAAAGAAGTTCACACTTTTTGCAGAGGGAAGTGCAAAGGGAGAAAAATGCCACAAACTTAGCTGTTGTACCTAAGTGTCTGCTGGTGGACTGCTATCGTAAGATAAAGACTCAGGCTCTGCCTTTTCAGGATGTGTATCTAATCTCCGCAGCCGTGCTGTTTCAAGAGAAAAGACACCTGCCTAGGCACAACCGAGTGCAAGACGTCCTTAGTGCCCAAAATGTGCCCAAGACCCAAGAAGTGGAAAACCCAACAGTAGGCCAGAACCAAGACCAAACTTCAAGAGCTCTGGGAGATAACCCCAGCCAGCGCCTGCGCAAAAGGACCTCCTGCAGTCTGCCAGGAGGAAGATGTTTGGCCATCTCAAACGCAGAGGGCACTAACTATTTTTAGTACTATCCTTTTTGTGTCCCAGCTTGCAGCACACATATCCAGGTGCTTCTGAGGATCGAGTTTGGCCCCAGGCAGCCTTGGGAACGTTTATAACCCTGTGACCTTTTCTTCTTCCTTTTTTAAGTTCTGTTATTTCTGTTGCAAAGGCTCTCCTCCATATGAGAATGGATAGATGGATGGATCTGCTACTGGTGACCTTCTCTTCATTGCCAAAGTGGGAAAATTCAATGGATACAGTTAGCAGGAGAAATTTACCCATCAGCATTGCTTGTAATAACTGGCACGTACCCTGGATAAAATGACCGAGGTCCACATTCTCCTTCTGACTGCACAAGGCCTTTGGATGAGCAAGCAGCTCATGGGCGATCAGTGAAGCAGCTGCATAAGGTGCAGGTGCTCTCTCTGGAGAGAATTAGCTCTTCCCAGTGCTATCATGATTGCCTGATATTAAAAACCCCACATAAAAAGCATTATGTATCTTTAAAAAATGTCTCTCTATCCATCTCTGTGTTAACATTCTTTCCTTCACGCTGATTGCACTTGGTTGAGGATATCACCCCCACTGAACCTGAAATAAGAAATGATATGCCTTCTGGCAAGATCAAAGACTGAAATTTACGCAAGAACAAGAACCTGTGAAAACTCTTCAAGGAAATCTATTTCCAACATAAAAATTCAAGTTTTGTTCTACCTTGTCAGAGTGTCTATTTGACTCAGATTTACATGAATACACATTATTTCAAAACTGTACAGCTCTCAGTCCAAACTACAGTCTTAATAACCAACCATCAGCTTTTTGTTGCCTCTCCAGACATGGATACGAGAAAATCTGCTGTTGTATGTACCAGGTTCTGAAAATGGATCATACATGTAATAGAGGGAGGAAAAAAAAAAAAAAAAAAAAAAAAAAAAAAAGAAGAAAAAGGAGNAAAAAAAAGAACAAGCAAAATTCTGCACTGAAACTGTGACCCAGAAGGAGACATGTGCTGCTGCACTTGTACCATCTCAAACCACCTTGACTGGAGCTCTCTGCACCCTACCAAGCAGAGTGTGTCTGAGGAATAAGTTCGGGATTGGGATTATCAAGTTAAAAAAGGCTGCTTTTCTAGTTCAGCATCAGGGCTAATGGCTTTAACTTCAGTACTTCTACTCTAAATACTCCTATGAGACTTTTGGATTTCTCACCTTTGATGCTCCCATCAAGAAATACTGCCCTTCCTCACAGCAGCTTTGTAGGGCTAAACAAGTTAACACAAGCAGAGTATTTTTAAAGACCGTACTCAGCTTTATTATTAAAGTGCTGGATGTTCACTTTTCCCAAGAAAAGGTACCAGGTCTCCTAAATAAAATACTTTGATGTACTTTATGAACATAAAAGATTAAAAATAGGACACTAAGGACTTGCTTCTGACTGTCTTTTATCTCTGCATGCTCACAACAGTTAAGCATGGCTCCATTTAATTCTGTGCTAGCCTAATTGCTGGGTACCTACCATGTCCATCTGTGTGCACTACAGTGAATGCATGCACCAAGGGCTTAATGAGTTAGACACCTGCTCAGAAGAACAAATGGCCTAGAATTATCCCTGATATCATCACCCTTACATTTAAGCTGGTCTAAATTTTAAAGGAGTGCCAGTACATGTTTATGCACCAAAAAAAAGAAAAAAAAAAAAAAACACCTCTAGCAATACTACTGGAATGCCTTCATCCACGTTATTAAACTGTGAGAGCCTTCAAAACCGGGTAATCCTGTTGGGAACATTCCTGCTAAATGTGCCTGAAAATCTGGGAGGGAGATGCTGCTGGTTGACCTGGATCACAACTACGACAAGGACTGCTTTAAATGTGTAATAGCATAAAAGATCAAATCTCACTGCCAAGGAATTTTCTCTGGCACTGTTCAATCTATCAGCCTAATTTCCTAGTGAGACCAGATCAGCAAGAGTGTCTGCCTGAAGAGATGCACTGAGTGGGGAAGAGAGTTCAGTTCAGCTCCTGTTACACAGAAATGCCATCTTCATGTTTCTATACCATTAGTACAATTTTCATGCAATTTTCTGTTCTCAGAAAGATCTGACTATTAAGTAGCTCACTCTAAGTAACTGCAGATGCTCGCGAGTCAAACATCCCAAACAGCCTCCTACGGCCAAAAGAGTTGTTACACTTGTGTTTATGGTGACATTTCAGAAAAATACTGCAGGGGAATAATGAACAAAAGCATTGATACAACAGGATCATAAAAGCCTACTTCAGAGTCAGTACATACACTGGCATTCCCAACCTCATTATCATTTATGCTACTTGAAGCATTTAGCTGACATTTATCTCAAGGTTTTTTAAGTCTTGAAGGAACACGGCTTCCAATACAGGCCTTTTTCAAAACCTAGTGCAGATTTTGCAGCACTCTGTTCATACCCTCTTCTTACCAGTGCAGGACTTCTGTTGCCCCAAGCCACCAAGGCTGTCAACTTTTATTCTTTATTTCCAGCTCAGCTCCAGTACTACACAGCATGTACACTGAGCTGCCTTCTTCCTCCATAATACCTTCTTCCTTCACATTTCTTTCTGTGTTTGCATAGGTAGGAGGGATCTGTCTGGGAGTTTCATTTAACTTCAAGAATATTTCATCCTCTTCCTTCAATTAACTCCGGCTTTGGATGCCGCATCTGCGGGTCCTGCCATTTCAGCACTCTCTTGTCCTACATCAAATTCAGGTCTTTCTTCCTCACAATTCCTACTCACCTCCATTCTGTCCTGCTTGAGGGACATGCCCTTCAATGTGCTGAATCACCCCTCAGCCTCCTGCACCTTTTCACTCACACCAGTCTGATCACTGGTTACTAATGGGATTAAGGAGCATGCCTTGCCAACTCATCCCTGGGCATGTTCTTCCACAACTACTGCTCAGCCCCAATTCATGCACTTCCACCAGAAAAGCATTCAAGTAATTACTGCAAGGGTAAGGACTAAGAGGGACTGATGACTTTTGGTAGGTTTTTGATATGAAAATGAGAGGGTGCTGTCAAATTCTTGCTGGTACATGCTCGGACACAAAGGATGCATACGTGTATGTGTGCATTTGTATGTGTACTGCATGTATCCACCAGGGCAGACTGTTACTACTGCACATCTCTTCCCTTTCCACCCATAACTTATTGCACTCCATTTTTACATATTGTAATGCTTCTTTCTTTTATAATCAGAGACAGCATCTGTCTCGACATCACTGAAGTCCCAGAGGGGCTCTCAGATGTTATGTCATCACGTACATTTTCTTTAAAGCAGGCTGTGGTAATGGCTTACCGTAAGACTACATGTGCAAACAGAATATGTCCAAGCAATGTGGTTGTTCCTTTATTTAATCCAGTAAGAGCACTGGAAGGTTCTGGCACCATTAGATAAGACGTCACTACCAAGGACATGTATTTCAAGAATATTACTAATATCTCATCCAAACACCAAAAGTTTGAAAACACACAAAATACCCCACTGTATTTATTACATGGCTTCCACAAGAAAATATTTTCAGGCAAAACAATCTCAAAAGCAAAACCAACTCTGAACACTGAAGTTTAACAACTGAAACTACTGATAGCTGGTCAAAGATCAGCAGCTCTGTAGGTTCCTATAAAGAAGTCACTCAATGATACCACTGTCTTCCTACACATTAAATAATTCAGTCCTCCGCTTTAATGAGTGTTTTGTTGCAGAGAATGGATTTCCAATATTCATTACATGCCTTTCGTTGGCTTTTATGTAGCTATAAAGCCATAACATAAATCAGAACACAATCCATCATGCCACACAACCCTTTGTAAATGCTCTAAGAGACACAGTTTGGTTCCTGTACTTACAAATGTGAAACAAGTTCACAGGTTCTGAAGTTGGAACGGCAATGCCATGCAGTTATTTCTGTTGTGGAGGGAAAAAGCCTCCTTTAACCCAAATTGAAGGGGATGACTAGTTTTGCATAGGTGTTGCAGACTATGTACACCACTAGTAAGCCAGGAAAAAATATAAATAAAAATGAAAAAATTAACCATTCAGACAGACCTTTTACATGCCTAGAAATCCAGCTCTGCCTGGATATTGGAAAAGATTTGACAACAGACACGGAAAGGACGCTAGATGAAGAGAAAGACCCATGTCAGACCTAGGTCTGTAGCCCTCCTGTTCAGGTATATGCGGTGATGCAAGGGTCAGAGAAACATATTTAGGGCTGCAGTATGTTAGAGAATAGGGGGACGCATGATACTGCTTCCTGTCACTAGATCCCTGTTGCCAGCCTTCAGCAACGGGCTGATGCAGAAAGGACTGGCATTACTCAGACAGACGACAACTAGGTATAACAGAATTTGGTAAATACAAGATTTCCTCTGGTCAAGTTTCTATTTGCACATTTCTTGGGGATTGTACAATGTTATTCACTCTGCTGTTGCTCACATCCCTGAAGAGAGTGAGGAAACTAACAGTATTTCAAGTCTGAACGAAGGCGATGACAGTCAGCAGTCTTCTTCCACCCCTCGTGGCTCAGGGATTTCTCTCAGATGTGGGTCTCTTCACAAGCGTCCATACTCTGAGGGACCCAAGGAGCTTTGTGTGCAGCAGAGCAGAGTGCTACACTAAGGGATAAGTGAAGGTTTAGCTCTAATATGCATATTTTCCGTGTTGCAGTAGCTTAATGGCGAAACTCAGGAGGCAATGTCATCATGATGGTGGCAGTCTTCGAAATGCTGACTAAACTGAAAGCTGGTTAATTGGAATAAAAATAAACATAAAAATCTTTTTCCTTTGGGCTTCAGAGCCCAGAATTCAGTCTTCTGCTGTTCCAGGAAGAACATTTTTAACTGGAGACTGCAGAACTTGTTGCAAAGAAGAGTTTAGGAATTTTTATGTCTTATCTCAAGAACTGTAAATAAGTGGAGCTTAGTGCAAATGTGCCACCAAGCAAGTTTGGCTTCACTAGAAACCTTAAAAATAGGCACATTTTTATGGAAGCTAGAACTTCTTAAAAGAGTTGGATGCAACTTCTTTTTAGTACACTGTACGTACTCAGCTATACTGTTATAGATTGTATATAATGGAATATTTGCTATACGCTCAAGAGTGCCAAATGTTTTCCATAACGCCTCTTTTTATTAAAATATTCCAGATACATCTGTACTGCACTAAATCCTATGCTGCTATTTGGCATGAGCTGTATCTTCAGACTGTTCTGCAGAGTTAAACTGTGCCAAGACTGAGGTATTGATTGCTACTTATTGCCCACTGCATACTAATAAATCCTATCCCTGCGTCCTGGCCAGCCACACAGATATAGCCCTGGAGAAATCTCTTCTGCATTTTAATAGCCCTGTCCTAATGGAGCAAGGCACTAGCGGTACTCGCTATTCCATAATTTCATGAGATGAAGAAATCCATCCAGCTCAGATGTGCACATACCCGTAGGAAACAAGAGCAAACGGCTGCCACATGTTCAGCTCAGGTCATGGGGCTACAGCAGGGGCATCTCTACTGGGCCAGAGGCTGAGACATCTTTACTCCCACAAAGAGACAGAGAGAAAAATTCTCAGTGGTTCTGTATGAAGGATAGACTTCATATTGCCGTGCTCACACCACGTTTTCATACACCTCAATTTTTTATCCTATACTTTAGTGGACATTGTCTCCTCTTTTTTTCCAGATAGTTACTGTTCTAACTGAGCAAGTTATAGGGCCCCATCCCAAAGAACAGTTACTGCATGCTAAGCTCTAACTATACACATGTGCTTCTGGGAAGACTGACTTGGGAATCTGGTAATAAGGAGACTGCATTGTTAGATCACTCTGTCCTATTAAGACTAAAAGTTGTTATCTCACTTCAATGTCACTCTGAACATTACTGTTCTCCATCAAGTTGTCCAGAGATGCACACCACTTTGGAGATACTACTAACGTACCTGTGTTCTGTCAGACATCTGAAGGAGAGAAGCTGCCAGTTTGGGGTGTGAATAAACGGAGAATGACAGAGGGATCCTTTTCCAGTGCATAACTGCAAATTCACTGAATGTTTGAAGCAGCTCACGCACAGGTACTTTTGTAACCCTAAGGTCTGTTGACAGCTCAGCTGAACTAATTCTCAAGGACTAATTTAACCCATTGTTCCAGCTGCCTGGTTCTAATAATGAGTAAATAACAGCAAAATACTGATGTGCATTCTTAACTCCCACTGTGATCAATGGACCATAGCCAGATCCCCCAAGATAAACAGACCCTAGAGCTTTGTTGAGTACTTCTGGCCCAGTGAGTGAGAAAAGCTCCAGGCTCAGCCTATTTTAAGCATCCTACTATACCTATATGTCAGTCAGACGCATTGTGCTAGCTATGTCTACAGAATTTATTGCCCCAAAAGCTTGCTAAAGCCCCTATATTTTCATTCTAAATTAGAAGCATTATGTATTCATTTGCTTATTAATTTGCTATGCACTCTGAATTAGTTGGAGAACTGGTGAGACTGACAAGCTCTGTTGGCAACCCTGACAGAAGGGGTGGAAACGGGGGCAGGAGACACCAGGACGATCACCCTGACTGAAAGGGGACCAAGGTGTCACATCATGAAGACCTACGGCCCTCTTCCACCCTGACGTCTTACACTGGCTCCTCCCACCACTGGGGAGGCAGAAGCAGGGCTGTGGGCCCCCGTCCCCTAAGGGCACAAGGACACTAGAGCTCCTCTCTCAAAGCAGAAGGGTTAAGTGCATCCCGCTTGTTCTGGGAACGGCAATGGGTGTAGAAGCGACACGTCATCCTCTTTATCTGGTGCCCACGCCGCTGGCAAGCGAAATAAAAACACAGCAATATGTTCTCATTCATTTTGTGTTCGGAAAACTCTGAATGCTTCTCCACATGTAGTTGCTTAAAATTGTAAATTTGCAAAATTGCTTGTCATGGCATATTTGGCTAATAAGAAATAAATGCCTGGGAAGTTGTGTAACCGCAACGCTTTCAATGATTCCTGCTATCTGCAGTTTGCAGTTCTCTCTGGCATTGCCAATGTTTAGTCCGCCTCTTTCAAAGCCCCCAGTGCATTAAATCATTTTGTAAATTAAAAGCAATGTGCTTTCTCCAGCAGACAAAGAGTGGATAGAAGATCTTCCAGGCTAACACCAAGCCTGCAAAAAGCTTTGGAAATCTCATCGCTCAAGTGTCTAATGGCCAGAGCAACAGTCACTGCGCGGTCTTTTCTGTTTATTGTGCACTGTGTATAACCGACGCACAACAGCGCTCACCGTGTTAGTACATGGGCTGGCTAATCTGTCAGCTTTGATTCCCCTCAATGCAATCTTCCATAGATGTAGGAAATCAATATTTACATATTATAAAAATATTAAATGTGGTTTTAGAGGACTGTCACACTGCATATCATAGTATTTCTAAAGTGTGCCTCATCATAAGCACCTCACTTCATCCATTGTTTAGCACGCCACATATTTACAGCATTCATAACTTTTCCCTCATGTCTGCCTTGAAAATATAAAGTCACTAAAGCATAACCAAGGTTTGGATTCATTAATGCCTAATAAAGAATGAGTGCCAGCTATGGCCTTGTGCAAACCAGGGTGCTGACAATCACTTCTCCCTCACTCTTCCTTCTTCTTTCCCATCCTCTTTCCCAAACGAGGCTTGAGCTCACACTAACTTGTTCTTGACAACAGGCACCAATAGAATCAAGAACTTCAGGCTACCTTCCGTAAGATTTGTCTGAAACTGCACAGCAGATTCAAATATTACCGCATGTACATAATTATGACCTCCTAAATTATATTTTCATACCAGTCTGGGTTAAACGAAGATGGGATGCCCATTCCTGAATTAAAACGCTGGCATTTAGCTAAACATAACCAGATAAAACTGCATATTCCATCCGTATCCAGACACAGATATTCTGGAAAGAGCAATGACAGCATTTTCAAAAGCACGCTACATTCATCGAACTCTGTCGCACTAAGCCGACGGTGGTCCAACAAATGATTCCAACAGGGCAAAGAACATCGGTGAGCTCTTCCAAAAATCATGGCTGCAGAATTCAGTTTGAATCATTACCAAGAGAAACCTAAAACCCTGACAGTTACTAAGGCTCATGGCCATGCTGACCCTGCAACAGTCTTGCCAGTCCCTTTCCTTGTGTTTGCGTTGTACTTGCAGGGAGAGGTGTGCGAGAGCCTGCTCTCTGCCCAGCGCTGGGGGCTGCTCACTGTCTGCGTGCACCTACGTGGCAAGGTGCACTTCAGGCCTGGAGAGCTTTATGCACAGCAGATGCAATCAGCATGGGATGAGGAAACATATTTAAAGCCACTGCTGTAGGCAGCTACTAAGATGCAAATTTTGGCTCTGCTCTGAAGGCAGAACCAATGGGTCCACTCATTCAGAAAGAAGGGCTCTCTCTGTGTGGGCATATAGAGTGACTAAAACTAGAGCTGGCTAGTAACTGTTGGTCAAAATTTCACCCAAAACGCTGACCCATAAACCTCATCACCCTCTGCAGAGTGCTTCCCGTTAGGACTTTGCTGAATCAAATTCCAGTTTCTATCAGGAAGTTACCTGGTGAGCAGGCAGAGACATGGCAAAGCCCAGCTCCCCTCAGTGTATGGTACCCAGGTCAGGCTCCCCACTAGCACGGCCATACTTTCTGTCCTGGTGTTGTGGTTTAATGAGGCAGACAGCTCAGCACCACACAGCCGTTCGCTCACGCCAGCCCCCCCCAGTGGAATGTGGGTGAGAATTGAAAAAGAACCAATAAAGTAGAACCCGTGGGTTGAGATTAAAAACTGTTTACTAAGAGAGAAAAAGAAGAGAAAAGGGAAATAATAATAGCAATGATAACTCTCTCTGTATATAAAACAAGTGATGCACAGCATAACTGCTCACCACCTGTCAACCGATGCCCAGCCAGTCCCCGAGCAGTGGCAGCCCCCTGGCCAACTCCCGTCCGTTTTTAAAGTTTTTCTGCAAGATGTCATACGGTATGGCCAGCTTAGGTCAGCTGCCCTGGGTCTGTCCCCTCCCTGCTTTTTGTGCCCCCATCAGCCACCCTTGCTGGCAGGACAGTACGGGAAGATGAGAAACTGAAACATCTTTTGCTCTGTACAGCACTGCTCAGCAACAATGGGAACATCAGTGTGCTGTCAACATTGTTTTTCTCCTAAAGCCAAAACACAGCATTGTACCAGGCACTATGAAGAAAACCCCTGCTGAAAGCAGGACACCTGGAAGGAGCAACCTGAGCGCCCCTCAGCCCTTTAGGGCCCCATACCAAGCACAGATTCACTCCTGGATCCACAAAGACCACTTAGGCAGACTGCTCCAAGCCTGGAGCACCGCAGGCTCTGTATTTCCTTATCTAACATCTTCCCATGCCAACCTCTAGAGGCCCCATATTCCTCCTTGTTGGTATTTGCCGTGCAATTACACTTCTCGCAGAATTTCCTCCTTCTTAGAAATTTTGATAGATCGGATTTAATGTCAAACTAGAACAAAAGCAAATGTCCAAATAATAACATTTTTTCTGTGAAGAAGAGTTTCCTAGGTTTGGCCAGCTTCGATTACAGGGAACTACGAACAAATGTCCTCACATTCTGCATCTATGATTTACCTTCCAACAAGGAATTGGGCTGCTCCAAAAGTCCCAAACACATACACTGAACAATTCAAGCTGCCTGAACAAAGCGATGAATTAAGATCTGGACAACGTGTATATGAGAGTAGGCTCAGAATTGTGACTTGTTAGCTGTGTCATGCTGTAGCCCCAGCTGTGACAAGTAAGTTCCATGGTCAGATTTCACTTTATGTAGTTTGGGAAGTAGTTTGTGCATGCTGGTTTGCATCTTCCTTTCGGACTAACCAAAATAACATGGAGAAGTGCCTTTGAAAGGCAAACAAATAGACTTGTCATACCATTCAGGTGTCAGATTTCTAATTCAATGGGGTTTTAATGTACTTGGAAAATCCGAAGACTACTTCCCTTTGTTTACTCCCTCCTTCACATCCAGTTCTTGAGACATTTGGTTCTTTTTACATGTTTTTGAAATTCATATGCATTCTTAATTGGAACACGAATGACCTTAAATTCCCTAGCGATTGGGTGGCTCATCAGGATTTCTTTATGACTAACAAATTCTTCTCACTCCCTCAAAGCTTCATCATTTAGGCTATTGTTTCCCCAAGGGTATGTCCTTGCACATTCAAAAACTGCCTGAGATTCTTCCCATGTATGCTGTGTCAGATGCAGCTGAGCTCCAAGTACCCATGGAGGCTCAGCAACTTTGCGCCTTGGTATAAGCAATCTGTTGGCAGGCTGTTATGCAGCTGCAAGGATAACTTCTGCTCATGTGAGTACACTGTTATTCCTCCTCTTTTTCTTCCTGTTTTCATTCAACAATGTTTATGGCAAGGTTATTCATTTTCAAAAAAAAAAAAAAAAGAAAGAGTCAGTCACCTGAGAGCCATTAGTTACAGAAGGGATATACCCGTGAAACTGCAGACGGTGACAACGTGGGATTTCTGCATCTTTGTGTCACCCTTCTGCTGCTCAGCTGTCTCTGGTCTCCACACCTTAGCAATCTCACATATTTTAAAGGAAAAAACTTTTTGGGAAGGAGTGACCGTGTAAATCACAAAGGTAAAAGTAATCTTTTCTTCTCTGTTCTTCCTGGAAAGTCTGTTTTCTCTCGATATAAAAAGCTTTCTGTTCATGAATTTGTGAGGGTGAGGAGGTCAGTAGATGTTCAAGCTTTTGTAAGTCTTGAGTGAGTGATGACAAGTGAGAACAAATACTTTTCTCCTGCATTTACTTGCACTTCTCTGAAGTTCTTCTTCAGTTTTCCTCTGAAAAAAAAAAATCCCTGGTGGTTTGAAGTGGCTTCAAGTGACAAAATGAGATCTCTTTCACCTTTTTGGTGGCATAGAATTAAGTAATAGTTATAAAAGAATTTTTTAAAGTGCCAGAACAGAGCTATTATCCACTTTCCATGTATTTAGTTGTTATGCCAGCTTCTCACTCTGTCTAGCACCTTGCAGCTGTTATTGTTGGTGTTTTTTAACACATGTGCCTTATGCCTCCTCCTTTCCTAAAACAGATCATCCTCTCTCTCCAGGTGACAAACCTTCGGGCTTGTACAGCTTCACAGCTTGGCATGAGTGGCCAGGGCCTGGCCCAAAGAAACACTGTTCCTCTGCACGCAGCACCTGAGCAAGCCCCACGAGGGCAGCCAGGAGGAACTGCTCAGTGCCCCCCACCTCACAGACCCCCTGCTCACCAAACCCCACTCCCACCAACAGGCGTTGCTCAGCCAGCCTGGTGTCTCCAGCTCCTGCCCTCCAGATGCAGCATTTGGCACGCACAGGCCTGAGAGCTGAGCCAAAACTCTCTGCTGCCAGAGCACGCTCCTGCAAGCCCAGCCTCTTGAAGAGGGGGAGATGCGGCTGACCCCAGGATTGCTGTCAGGGCTCAGGATGGCTGCTTCCAATCTCAGCCTACGGGTTTGGGGCTGGAGGCTATTTTGATGTCTTCGCTCTGGTGTTCACCATTAGCGATAAGGGAGTCACGCTGTCCTTTCTTTGGGAAGCAAAACACAAAGTCTGTCTTCTCCAAGGAGTTGGCAGAGTAAGATGATGCTGGCTGATAGCTCAAGGACTTCTTTCAAGACACAAAGGGAGTGTAAAATGATGGGCGTTTGTGTGGGTTTGGGCGTGGATGGGGAAAAAAGAGGCTTTGACAGCCTTTATTCCTCATTCTTCCTTCTCCTTATTGACCAAACTCCCTAACTTCGCACAAACATGCACAGCATCTTACGTACAGCTGCTGTTTGCATTTTCGTGCCACGCTCAGTACCAGCCTCGATCTTCACTTCCAGCCAGTGTATGTAACTCCCATGAACAGACCACTAGCAACACCACAAAGGATTTTGGGTGAATTCAAGGGCAACATTAGCTGAGTCCCCTTCAAGTCAGTGGAAGGATAATGAATGTCAGAATCCTACCCTGTCTGTTTACAAATCGCTGCCATTAGCAGGAGAAAGCACATATTAATCAGTAAGTGTTGGCACTTAATGGCTCTGAAGTACTGCAGGGCTGGCAAATTTACACCTGCTCACAGCACTGTACCCACTCACAACAATTTACCGTCCTCTGCTGTTGAAACACACTGATACAAACCGTCAGGCAGGCATTAGAGGATTCTTCCTTCCAGTCTCATAAATCACTCTTACAAAGGTCTGTTTTGAAACCAATAAATCTCACACAAGATTGGGAATGGGTAAGGAGGCAGGGTGCTGCTTAATTAAAAGGTAACCGTTGTAAGGTAACATCATGGTGCTTTCCCCATCAGATTTCCTTGCTGTTCCTCAGAATACCACTCAGGGTACATGCACACCACTCTGAACTTCCAGAATCAGTTTTCAATGTATTCAGTCCCATCTGAAGTGCTTGTCTTACCCAGATCTCCTGAGAACCAGCTTCTTTCCCCTGTTCAGCTGGAAGAGCTCTGTGCTCTGCTGCAAGCCCAGGCTGAGAGCCCTTCCCTGCCTTTGCAGAGGGAAATGCAGAACGCCCTTCCCCATGGCACAGCCTTTGCCCTGCAGATTGTACTGGTGGCCTTGCTCAGAAGCAAAACCCACACGTGGCACTTCCTGGCTTCTCCCACTGACCATGACACTCATGAAGTGTCACTCACAAGCTCAATTCCACGATGGAATTTGTGTAATCGCTCTCCTGTAATGGAAACTACTCAGAGAAAAAGCATTTCCCAGAGCTTTCCTGGAAATGATCGCCATTTCACCCAGGTGCCAAGGAAAACAGCAATGCACCCTTGGCAACGAAGAGAGCAGCGAAGAGAAAGATCTGCACACACCTGAAGAGCATGAATGCTCTTCTGTAAGAAAATTTCCAAGATTATTGCCATGGATTACTTACACAGGAAAACTCCCAGGAAGGTTCACAGAGTCCCTTTACTGATCTGAGACAGTCTTCAAGAATGTTGAATTTGCATCCTTTATGAAAAAAAAATAATATCTGGCATGGAGAATAATCTCCAGATCCACACACTAGGCTGGAGCTTAAGAGACATGGCTGCCATCAAGCAATTCACTTCACTTCTCTATTCCTAAGCACCATGTAGACAACAGATTTGCTCTCAGAGGGATTTCATAAGGATAAATGTGTGAAGATTTGTAGAGAGCTCAGAAGCCACACTGTTGAGGACAAAATGATTTTTTTTAACAGGATTTATGCAAGCGATACATGTGTTCTGCACATTCACATTTTTACCAGTTTTATTCAGAGCTACTTTTTCATCATGGAAGTAATGGGTAACTGAACGAACATAGAAAAACACATCATAGGTGCATTGTAGCGTGGATTTTCAGCTGGCCTAACTCCTCTCTCGACACTGACATCAAGATATTGCAACAAATCAAAGGCGGACTGTAGGATCTCTGACATTTCAAATACCTGTAAATATCACAGATACACAAGGAGTAGTGCAGAGGTTGCAGACAAAACAAGTTCCCCTCTTTGGCCCACCTGAACAGTCAGAGGACAGAGGAAAAGACAGAAGTGATCAGTCCAGAGGTGTGAAAGCTGTGAAAATCTCCCTGCACTTGGAAGCACCTATGGGTGCAGCAGCAGGCTCTTAAGGGGTGGTGCAAAGATGTCAGTGACCCTGAGAGCACACCTGGCTACGGGCATGCTCTCACACACTGAAACAGCAGTAGGGAACAACTGGGTGCATCCTGGCCAGATGTCTTGCCTACAAGCTCCTGCTTTCTAGTCAAGGGATGTTGAACCTTGCCTGGAGATCTTTGCCTCACTAGGTGAGAGACACCCGCAGAGGGCACAGTGTGGTGGAAGCTCATGGTGTTCGTACAGCCTAGCATCACCACCGCACACAGAAGCAAAACTCAGGTCTGGGGGACTGTTTACAGTGGGAACCACCCTGTGTTCAACCCGCTCCAGGGTGTGCCTGCACAAAAACAGGTTCCACCCTGACTGCCTCTGCAAACGGGCACCTGGTATGGCTCTGAGAATGTGGTCAGCCTCAGTAACAACTAGTGCTGTTTGCTTTCTTGTCTCTGAAAGTTATCTTTAGCAGAAGCAATGCAAGAAATAAGGCATATCACAGAGCCTGTATACACCTACAGCAGGCTTTGACTACTTACACTTATTTGAGATAAGATCTGAATTACTACCACAGGGTTCAGCATCTTGCATTAGGACTTTCCCCTGGGCTATCTCGCTTTCTCATCCAAGCTCCTTCTTTTATTTTTCAAATTAGAATTAGCCTCCTGTCTAACTAAAACATCTATTTTAAAATACTTTATGACTAATGAAATAAATAAATCCCGCCAAAAATACAACATTTATTTGGGGCCATGGTCTTCAGGTTCTAGCGGTTACTGTCTGTCCAAACAGTCCTGGACACCCTGCTCTGGGTGTCCCTGCTGGAGCAGGGGGGTTGGACCACACAGACCCAGAGGGCCCTTCCAACCTCAACCCTCCTGTGATTCTCTGATCCTGTACTATGAACTGAGGTAGTTGCTGGGTGACACAGCGCAGCAAGCACCAAAACTCTGGCACAGCTCTAGCAGCTGCTCCCTGTGCCAGGCACAGAGGTGCTGAGGCTGGAGTAGCGGCTGTGCCGCCTCCTGGCATGAAGCATTTGGTGCCTTGAGCAACCCGCCTGTGAGCAATGCATAGAGTAAGTCACTGTGCCCCACATAAACCAACATGAGGATATGCCCAGTGCTGTCAATCATTTGCTTTATTTCCCTCCGTGTTCAGCCTATTGACTCACTGACAAACACTGTTTGTCAGCTGTGCATTCTCAGCGAATCAAGTAAGGAGCACTAGAGATTCATTTCATGTTCAGATGAACTAGTTTAATTTTAGCAGGTTGCCACTACTGCCTCATACTTCAATGCACTAGCAGATTTATGTCTAGGGTTTTCGTTCTTCCATTATTCCTTGCACTATTCAGCAGTTTGCTTTTCTTGCCCTTATTATTAGCAGACTCGTGATGCACACAGATCCCTCTTTGGAGACAAAGACACTTTCAATTCTTCACACTGCATTAATAACACATACAGACAACCTGTCTTCTGAGGGTTTTTTACCATATTTTGTTGCTTCATATTCTAAGAAAAGATATACTGTTATGAAAAGACTCATGTAGTTGTTTTCTCCTATTTTATCCTCCGGGTACTGTCATTGTTATCTATTAGAATAGCCTGAGCTTTTCATTCTTTTTAACAGTCTTGTTTATTATTTACTGCTCCTTTCACTAGAATATCAACTCATCTCTGCCCTCTGCTATGTATGAGGCTTTAACCCTTATGATTCTGCATTGTTGTTTCACCATCCTCTATAAGAGCATTCAGAGGGGAGAGACCCATGCAGCTATGGGTCGTACTGAGCATGACCTTTCAGCATCAGATAGAGCATCTGCATCAGGATTTTTCATGAACAGGTTCATAGGGCTGTTTTCTTCTTCTTTTTTTTTTTTTTTTTTAAAAAAGTCTTTTGCTTTTGCCTGAGAGTGCCCTCCTTTGACGTATTGAAAGTCCTTAATAATATTTTGAAAGATGTTTGAAAGTAAATGCTAAGCTTTTTTTTCCTGTTTTTCCCTGCGACTGACTCAGAAGCTCTTGAGAGGGATGAGAAGAGGACAGCTTGGTGATACACCAGAGATGAGGCACTGTGCGAAACCCTGGTGCACCCAGGGTTTACATTCGCAGTGATTGTGGTGGTTAGCAGAACTCTGCACCGCGTCACTAGACCCAGCTGCCTCTCATCAAACCTTTAAAGGTATGAGACTCTACATATCCCTTTTCCAGCAAAATACAGCTATAACACCTAATAAAGAAACCACTGTTAGGCAAGTTCCAACATGTACAGGCAGCCTGTTAATGAAAATAACTTTCACGGTTGAAAACAAAACAAAACAAAACAAAAAAACCACAACCTTTTGAGGGCTCTCTTAAAGGGCTAATAAGTTTCTTTCAAGGTTTTCCCAACAACAGGAGCCTTAGCAGCTATAAACAAGCAACCCTTCATCTGTGCCAGGGCAGAGCTGTTTGTTAAGTTGTTTGCAGCAACTTAATGAGCTTGCTGTTGCAGCGATGCTTTGTTCTGCTTTGTTGGTCGGACCGACACAGCCACGCTCTGGACATTGCTCCACCCTTGCCAAATGCTCCAGAGAATATATGTGCAGCTCCTCCAGGTCTGGCTTTAAATTGGAGATGTGCACAGCTGAGTGAGAGATTTCTGTAATCACAGCAGGGCGGAGAGGAAAAGAATGTTATCATCAGCCAGGCTTGTCCTGGCCATGGCAACAAATTGCTTACGGCCAATGCTGGCATTTCCCCACCAAAATAATGCAGTTCTTTGTATGTCCTGCCTATACCCAAAGCCTCCTTCTGTCATTTGGCTGCCAAAAGGCCAACGGGCCAACGGCACTGACCGCGCTGTCACCAGAGGAGTCATGTGTGAGCTTATGGATACACCCAGTGCCTGCCAGGGCTGCTCAGCGGTGACTCAGCAGCAGGAAACCTGACTGTGGGTCATGCAGCTGCTCCCTGCTTCCTGGGGCATCACCGGCAGCTCCCGCTACTTTCCCTCCCTGCTGCACCCCTTGCCCGCAGCTCACCCCTGTGAATGTGAGCTGTTGCACAGCCCCTCTCCCTTCACTCCTGCCTTCTCTGGACACAACAGCGAGACTTCAGAGAAGCAGAGCCCCACTCACACACTGACTTTCTACCTAGCCCGCCCCAGAAAAGCACCCTCAGCGGCGAAGCGCGGAGGTGTACGCGCTGCGTGCAGGCCGCCTCACGCACGGCCCAGCACAGCTGCAGGCCGGCGGGCGGAGCGGGGCTGCACCCAGGCGCTCCCGCNCAGGAGGGCTGTCTCGGTGCCCCTCCGCGTGGGGAGGAGCTGCCCCCATCGGTGTCTTGCTTTTTTTTTTTTTCTTCAGCGCCCTGCGGGACTCTGCCAGTCCTCCTCCATTTTAAGGCCGGCTCTCTTTCGTGTTTTTATAAACGGTCTGGGCGCAGGACTAAGTTTGTAGACAACAGTAAACCGGGACGAGCTGTTGAGCTCGTTGAGCTCTCTTCGAGAGCAGAGATCTTTGCAAATGGGAGGGCTGGGCAGTCGCCAAGCACATGAAGTTTAACCCGAGATGAGGCAGGCCTGGCTCTGTGGACAGGCTGGGGGACGAGAGGCCGGGGAGCAGCCCCACAGAACGGGGCACCCTCAGGGACAGGTGGGGTGGAGGTGTCAGTGAGTGTAGTGACGTGAAGTGGAGAAACACTGTGTGGGGGACAAGTGAGCGGAAGGAAACTCCAGAGCACAGGAAAATCTGTTAAAGGGAAGAGTTAAAAAGGCTGGAGTAAATGACTACCCTGCCGAAAAGGTGAAGGCTTATTTTAACATCTGACTGTTTTTATTTAGTTTCTTCCCTTCTTAATCAAAAGCCATGTGGTTGACAACTGGAAATGCAGTATAGTCATGATACCATTCTGTTTTAAAGGTTATCTCAAAATACATTTCTCTGCTGCCACTAACTTTGGGATATATTCGCTTCCTACATTCCTCTGAGAGAATGTGAAAGCAGGCCTGGAAAAGGATGAAAAGAAATGCAAACAAGGTGAAAGAGCATAAGGAAACTGATTCCAAGCACCCAACACCAGTGCACTGAAATGCTCTTCAGGAGAACTCATGATGTACTGCTTTCTTTTTTTTGTCTTTTAAATGTCTGTAAGACAAACATTTTTCATACTATCAAGCATGCACCAATTAGTAAAAGGTTTGGGCTTATTTATACAAAGCATGTAACAAAAAAAAAAAAAAAAAAAAAAAAAAAAAAAAAAGTAAGCCCTTTTATAATATACTAGAATTCTTGTTTGCAAATGCAAGAGTCAATGCCTGCTTACCTCCAGTTAAACTAACACATATTAAATACAAAAGCTGTTAGAAGAGCTGGCCAGAATAGAGGGTTTCGAATTTTATAGTGTTAATGGTGAGAATATGGAACAATAAATCTACATTCCTCAATAACTGAATGTGCATTTAACCTTGTACCAATCTGAAATGACCACCCGTGATTTCCATTGTTATGTGATACCTAGTGATGACTGGCAGGAGGTTATGCTTAAAAAGATGTCAAAAGTACTTCACTGATTTTCTGTGTTAAGAAAAAAGGATAAAAGGCTGCTGGAACAAGATGAGAAGCCCTGCTGGATCTTCTGTGTGATGCTTCCTGCACAAGCCAGCATCACTGCCCTATGCCAGGATGACACCAACCAAACAAGTCCCTAAAGCATCAGTCATTCTCCCAGACCAGACATGCTGACATGTGCAGGTGTATGAAGAAATGTGGGGGAAGGCAGTTTCATTTCAGTGGATCATAAGTGCTCAGCCAATGTACAATCAGACAATTAATATTTAAAGCATGTAAGCAGGGATTTGGGTATTGAATCTTAGCCATGACATTTTGGAAGTTGCAGCTCTAGACAGTTCCTTGCCTGAAGGCACACAAAGGGGTTCAGTGCTTCTCCTTGAGTCAGGCAGGTGAACAGATTACGCCTTGGTGCCTTGTTCTAGGCAGCAGAGGCCCATGTCAGCACTGCATGAAATAGGTGCTGAGTGCATCAGGGAGCGGAAAAATCTGTTTGCAGTCATAAATCTGTAACTGCTTGTTGGTGAGATCGGCACAGCCATTGTGAACTCCTTACGACTTTGTATGGTGGAGTATAGACTTGTATTTTAGTATACCCTTTTGTGAGACTGTATTTTCTTCCTAGGCTCATTGACGATAAAAATCCATGGAGATGGACTGCCTTGTGCTGCTAAATATAGAGAGGGATGATAGCACTGGCTCAGCTCCACCACCACCTCTGCATAATTAATACATATTTTTATTTGCTCTTTTCAGTGGCAGTTTGGAGCAAGCAGATCCAAACGTGCTTTCACTGCACGCATGAAGGAGGGAGAGGAGGCAACTCAGTCGTAACTCAAGGGCATGCCTGTCACCCATAAAACCAATGTTAGAAAATAAAAATAGAAGGAGTAATAAAAGAAATAAAATATACAATAATGGACATCAGCATCGCACAGGCAAAGCAGTGAAGGCACTGCTTTACTGTAAGTCTGTGGAGTGAAGCAAAGGTTGCAAAGGTTGGCTGTGGATTGTGAACAGCACTCTGTGTTGGTCTAATGTGGCACCAACGTTCCCCACGTCGTGAAACCATCAGACACTCTAAGATATATGAAGAAGTGGCTGAATAGGTTAGCCCTGAAGTCAGCAATAACTTTGTTATTCTATGATTTTTCAAACAGATGAGGCATTAGATGATCGTTCGTGGTGTTTGCACATCCCTGAAGCCCTTTATAATGTTGTCATCAGCTTTTTATTTGGAAATCCTGAGTTTATGGATTGTATCACCTTACAAGAGTGTAACAAGTTTACGATGGCTGACTTTTCCCCTTACCACATTCCCTGCATACAAAAGGAACAACAGATAGAAGCTCCAGTGTTGATTCATTTGTTATTGAAATATTCTGACAGCTATCTGGGGGCTTAGGGAGGTTTTGCTGTACATCCTAAACTCTACGGAACCCTATATGCGATCTGATTTTAGTGTGGATTTTAGAGACTTGCAGAGGACACACTGTCTTCATGAGGCAGGTGCTGCAGTACCCAGCCTACAGCATGCTGAGGAGTGAGCTGGCTGTCTGAAATCCCCTGCCAGCTTGGTGTATGACAGCACAGGTAGATGTCCGTGTGCGCGTTCCTCTGTGTGTGTGTGTGCATGCATAAGACATGCTCATAAATATGTTCTATCTCCTAGAGAAAACCAAGTGTAGCAGCTGGTAGGAGATGGCAGTTTTATAACCATGTGCTAATTTTTCCATAGCTTATTACAGAGCATTTTAGAAGAGTGATGTTGCCAGTAATGCCAGTTCTTTCCGTTCCGTTCAGTTTAATAGCTTAATAATGCATAATTGGAGATCTTGGGTGCTGGTAGTAAAAGGACACTATGCTCCATTAAGTCCAGGATATTTATTTTGAGAAAATGAGTGAGTGCACAATTTTCTGGGAGCACTAATAGACTTAAATGGATTTCTAAAAGCCTTTTACCATCACAGAATAAGACTCAAATATGGGTCACATGCTCCACTCCCAGGATGTGTCCAGGACGCGGTCTGCCACTCACTCCTTCATTAACGAAATTCTGCGGCTCTTGCTGACAGTGCTGCTGATTTATCCGGCTGTGAGTGGGTTCAGACTCAGGCCTCCTATGTTTAGAACAGACGGTGCTCGTTATACAAAGCACATATATTTTTGAAGCACGTTAATTCAGCGTTATGGTTGCAGGGCTACCCACTAGTAGTACCCCCTAGAAATTCTGTTACTGTCTGAAGATTCATCCACGCAGAGGGGTGTTAGTCCCAGGTTGTTTTTAAAGTTCTTTATTGGCTGATGGGTTCTGCATTCAAACTTCATACACCATTTCCCCCAGGGCTCATGTGAAACAGGCTGTAGTGTAACACCCTCATGCTGCTTCCTCAGGACTTTCTCTCAGCACCACGGTTAGGTGGCCACCAAGTTAGAGAGGTACTTATGTGGCCTGGTGGGCTTTTGGAGACTGTTTCTGTCTTGGTTTTGGAGCATTTTCTGTCTGTGGAGCACCACACCCTTCACACACTTAAGATTTCTTAGTCCTGAGTCTTAAAAACAAGGAAGTATTTAGCAGTTCTTCCCCTAACTTCTGATTTCTGATAATGGCTGTTTTATCATCTCGAGCCTTCCAGACTAGCCAAACATTTTGATGTTACTCCTATGTCACTCATCTCGTGTCTAAATGAAAAACATTAAAACAGTGAGCCAACGTGCTATATATGCTGAGCTGATGCTTGGCATATCAACAATAAAACTTAGAAAGAACAGTAGAAAGAACTAAAACTCTTCACATGTCTCTTTTTATTACATCTTATTTTCACTTGTAGCATGCATTTGGAATATTGTCCTACAACAATATTTTCAGTTTCAGTTTCATTTTTGTTGACTATTTTTCTTTCATAAATCCCACTCACATGAGTACGGCAATATGAGTTATCTACGGATGATTCATTTATCCTGCTGACAGCTAGTCTGTCCAATGAATTAGAAACATTCACAGCTACATGACATCTAATTATACTTTTCTTCTCTATTTTGTATGTTTTAGAGGAAAGCAAGGTCTTAGTATGCAATGATGTGTATAAAAAAGGGGTTTTGTTGAGTTAAAGTATTTTTTCTTTTAATTTTCTAGCCAGATATGCTGAAGATACATGATCTTCTGCACAGAGTTGCAATGTTCTATTGAGCATTGGAGTTATGACATGATATAATGTTAAATAAAAATGTTGGTTATTTCTGTCTCTAGCCCCAGTTTCTCTATATGTAACGACTCTTGTTTCTGAGCACTACGGATTACCTCACCCTGGTAACGATTCACTACAAAGCCCCACTTTCCCCTTCACGGAGCATGGGTTGCGTTGTTCTCTGCTCAGGAGGTTTGAGCTCCCTCAGCTCTTGGAACTGTTGATCTCTGAAGCATGGGAGCAGCACGCACCGTACCCACCACCAGTGATTTCTCTTCTGCTGAAAAGAATTTCCTGAACACAGTTCCTGAGGACAGATGGAAAGCAGAATTTGAACCTGTAGTCCATAACGCTTCTGACAGCAGGAAAAATCCTAAATAGCTTCTTTCATCACCAGCCATATGGGGGACAGGGATGTGAGTCCTTGTTCATGAGTATGCTTCTGTTGTGAGAACCCCTCCTACGTGTTCAAGGGCTACCGCTGAGAAACCAGATTTGCAAGTTGGGAGCTGCAGTTCCTAAGTGAAGGAAATCAGTAGAGATAAGACATGTTGCTGAACTCGAGTGTGAAGGGGAGGATCTGCTCCTTGCAAGCTCATACTTCACTGGGACCCACACTGAGCAACACTTCTCTCTAATTTGAGGAGTACTTGCTAAAGGAGAGGAGTCAGACATCCCCGTGAGCTTTTATTACTTTTAACTCCTACTGTGACTTTTTGCACTAATCAAACCGATCCAATATTGGCCCTCATCTAGCTGAGAGCAAGGAGGAGTGCCATTTTGCTTCGTTTAGCTCCACATTCATCCGTATGGGTCAAGTCCTACAGAAGCTTACATTTGCCATCTGGCAAAAAGCCACAAAACTTACTGTTTTACCCTGCCCCCAGTCTTTGGTGAATGGCATTGCTGACACCAAGGTCACTGTGTCCTTTGTGTGCCAATGTCACTTTTGCCTGCAGTGCTGATGAGCTGCGGGGTGCCTGACAGTCAGCCATAGGAAAGGGATGTGGTGGGTCTGGCTCCGAGTTACCAAGTGGAGGGCGGCAGTAGGGAAAGATAAGTCCTGCTCTCTAGAAGTAAAGGGCTTTGGGCTTTTGGAAAATTATTGGTAATGCACTCACAAGAGTGCATGCAGCTATTTCTCCCGGTGTCGACTTCATGCAGAGTTCTCTGCACTGTTTTCACTCAGGTGACTGACACAAAAAATCTCTCCCACCAATGGGCGAAGTAACCCGAACTGTACGATACTCCAACTGGAGGAAATCAGGAAGAAAATCACAAGATTGTCTCAAAGCTGCATGTGCTTTAAACTCTGTAAGACACCAGCTGTCAACTAAAGGCCTTGTGGTTAATAACAGCTCAGAAATTGGAGGCTAAGCCATGAAATTGTCAAGATTCGCAGTTATGATTTACGTAGGTGCTAGACCTCAATATAATTAGTATTGACTATCTCTGCTAATCAGTCTAAAACAGATGTTGGAAATGAGAGGCTAAAGCATGTAATCCTGGGTGCCAAAAGTTTATCCAAAAGCCCTATTTATGGTATACCATTTTTTTGTTAAGTTTTTTTACTTCGGTAATTATTGAAGGATGTAGTCTAGAACCATAACTGGCAAAAACACATTTTAATAACTTTCTGGGCTTATCTCAGTGCACATCAGCATGCCTATTGGCAGGATTTCTGGCTCTTCCATACACATTTTACAACTGTTGCTGATTTTGGCAAACAGCCACCTAAAGGCAAATACAAAATTTTACTGCAAGTTTCTCATAATTAGTTACATTATAACTTAAAATGTTACATATTTTAAGAGCATGTTTGTTTGCAGGGTTATGGGATGCAGTCACGGAATTGTCCCCAAAAGGATCTGACTAAGGGAGAATAGGCTTAGCTCTGGGAAAGGATTTGGTCACTTGCTTGCGCCTGCCTCTAGTCACAGTGGTTCTTACACATATGGTCAGAAGACTCTTTCCAAAAATTGAGCTGAATAAGTTAAAGGATTTCAATGGACTTACTGGCTTTTGAAACTTAATACGGCTTTTAAAAACAGCTACAGATTACAAGATTTTCTCGAGGCCTGAGTACACTGTCGTTTAAATTGGACTGGTAAGTAGTACCTGCAAAAAAACTGTCTGGCAGCTGATGCAGTACTGAAGCGGTGAAGTCTTCATGGAACTTGCAATAAAAAGACAGAAGCTAATTCCTACCCAGAAAGCAAAGGACATAGGAAATTATCATTCCTTGCAAAGTTTGATACAGGAGCAAACAGGCTTCATTGTGGCAGTAGGGCAGACGAGTCACATCAACATTAACGTCATAAATTCCCTCCTAAACGAGCTCATTAGCAGTAATAAGTAAAGCGCAGCCCCTTCTGTCTGTCTGTCCTACAGAGCTGGAGTGCATTTGAGAGGGAGAGGCTTGACATCCTGACTCAAGTAATAATTCTGTTTGAGCTGAAATTTCTGGACCCTGAAATGCACTCCTGAATTGTCCCCAGAACTGCTCCCCAGGGAGGCCGCGGTGCCCAGACCTTGTGCCCGTGCTTGCAGATTGCAGGAGTGCAGAATATGGCTCTTCTCCTATAAAGCTGCACCACAGAAAGAGCAGAGAAACACCAGAGGCAGGGGGAAATCAAAAGGGCTTTGAAAGACTTGAGAGAGAGTTAAGTGAACCCAGCACAGGTGCAGCTGGTTACACACACTATGGAATTTGGGAATCTTTTTACGAGGTTGTGTGCCCTAGATAAATCAGCTCCTGGATAACTTTGTTGGCTCAGAAAATATCTTTTACAAAGTAAACTACTTCCGTACTCTGTGACACAGTCAGCTCCACAGTACCGCAAGTCATTCCAAACACCTCCTGTGAAATCCTTTTAAAAATAGGGTTCCCCACAAACATATTGCTGGCTGAAGGCATGGAGCCTGACTGGGCTTTTCATTTAAAGGGAAATAATTCCAGCCCCATCTACCAAGTCATGCCAAATTTGCAGCGGATTGTGTATTTAGAGAAAACATACAGAAAATGTACAACATTTGTCTTCTTTGCTTATGTGAACTGTAAGTTGATCAGAGAGCAGACATTTTATTTTATAATAAAAAGGGCCCACTAACAGAAACTTGAAGCATTAAGAGGGTCTTAATTAATGAATAAATGTGCCAAAGTTCTGAGGCTCACTGAGCCAGCAGTATTTCATGTTCCTCCAGACCTGCTGGGATGTCCGTAACAGAGTGACACAGACATGTGGGACACCTTCTCCTTGCCTGTTGTTTTCCAACCACTTTAAGAACAGTGTCCAGTAGCTTCGTTACTTTCAGCAGCTGTAATGGTGACCTGCAAGTGTCCAACACTGAGCAGCAACACGGGGCAAAATCAGCTAGCTTTGTCCAGAATTTACTCTAGAAATTTCAGGGGAGGTAAAATCTAGGTGTAAATGTTCATACATCTTCCAGTGTACATTTATGAGCTCATATTTGGGGCATACATAAAAACACTGAAGGGGGATGGAGATACAGGTAATCCCACCCCCCAAGTTAGGAACAGAATAATTAAATATACGATCTACTGCCTGGAGCAGCACTATATATTACATCTGGACAAGCCCACAGAAAGGGCCAGATCCCATCCCACCGCAAGGCTTTGCGCTGCTCCCTTCGTCAGCTCAAATCTCCCGTGAGGACTGAACTGGTCACCTTAACTGGCCACTGCAGGGCTCACCTTACAGCTCTTGATGGCAGACAGTTCCTGCACCACTCCTGCCTGCCTTTTCCAACTGGTCAGAGGCCTGATACCAGACATCCACCACTGCAGCCATTCCTGAAAGTCAGAAATCCCTTCTGGAGGTGTCAGACGAGCTGCCAGAGATTGCACCTGACTGTTAGGGACCCAGGACTGGAGGAGGGCTGGTAGAGGGGCAGCTCCTATGAGACACCCTGCTGGACCGGGCTGTGTTTCTGCCAGCTGGACTCTAACACAAAAGATAAAGCTTCTGATTCCAGAGAGCCTTTATGGGAATTTCCCCTCCAGTTGTGGCAGGTGAATTCCTGGTGCCTCAAGCGCCCTTCCCACCAGTGAGAGGTGAGTCCCTCCCACAGCAGAAAATAAAGTTCCATGAGGTACTGCCTGCAGCTTTAAGCTGGAACAGGGCATTGCATCCACAAGCTGCACAGTAGTGAGAGCAGCTGCGTGGTTCAATATGTGGCTGCCCAGCAGATCTCTAGCGAAGGAAACACAGCATGCCAGACTGGGTGCGCACTTCTGTCGCGCAAGAATAATAACTTCAAGTTCCTTCAAAACACTTCCCAGAAGTTGGAAGAAATGTGTACGACTCTTGTGTCAACACAGCATTACACCGCAAGGCAGTTAGGTGAAGTTCTTCCTGTTCATTTGTTTCGTGAACTGTGTGGGACAATACCTGGAAAAGGCTGATTTTTTTTTTTTTAACCAGCAGAAGTAGTTCCTGAATTTCTTTGATTGCAACTAGCTTTGCAGTCATGTGCAAAAAAGCAGTGCACAGGCTTAGCTGCTCACACAGAGGTATCTATTACCACCTGAGATGCCCTAGGGAGTCCAAGGAGTGCACAAGGCTGGAGGACATGGCACAGAACCCCTGTGAGCTGTGCCCCCCTGAAATGGCAGTTACATGTGCCCTGGCCTCCTCAGCTGCCTCTAGAGAACCGCATGGCTGTGACCGAATGGTTATGCGATATCCTTGTCTAGGCAACTGAACCACGTCCCTGGTCAGTGCACCGGGGCATGGCACACTGACACGTGGTAGGCTCGCTGACCTTCTAGACCCAGCTGCTAGGGCATGTTCTCAAGGAGGCACAGGGAGGATTCAGAGTACGCCTGGGCCCTGTATCATCTTGGGAACCATGAAGCATATTGGTTTGGGTGGAACCTCGCTCTTCTGGAAGAGTAGGGGCCTTCCATGAGTCCTGTGTCATATATACAGCGCCGCATGCATATCCCAGTGGCCAGGGCCATTTTAGACAGCTACCTCACCACGGGATATAATGGCAACCTCACCACCGAAATCACACGTGCCACTCACACTGTAGACACTCACGTTGTAGACAATCCTGAACCTCAGTTCATGTCCAGACCTTCATGTCCAGCTCTGTTCGGAGACCGCCACGCTGTAACATTTCAGACTGTGGGCTGTTCCCTTACTTGGTGTCTACAACCGTTGGGGTCTTGGTCTCAACTTTTTCCCCCAGCTATGCAGAGGCGCAAGTAGTAACTAAAACACGCTTCACTTCTGAGAGAAAATCAAACCTACTCCCTTGATGCTGAGTAAATCTGCCTTCAGGGAAAATGCCTGCCAGGAGATTCCCAGACGAATGTTGCTAGTTCAAGCCTCCTCAGCACCCAGGATCACAGAGCCGTGTGGAGAGGAGCCTGATGGACAAAAGGTGATGGATACCTGGTTCACCTGACAGAGCTTTCAGAGTGTACTCCTCAGATGGAGTCCTCCAAGTGTCATTAATTCTGTATCTGCTCAATGTGCCCATGGCACCATCTGATTTTTTATTTTTGAACGATTTCTAACATATCTCATTATTACCTTAGCACCTGGGGACTGTGGTTTGCAGTACAGGTTCTCTTCCACACCATGCTGGATTACATCAGAGTTCCAAGGCATGTTTGGCAACTGCTAATAATGGGTGGCTATTCTTAGATTTTTTTTAATATTCTTCTCTTGGTTCAGATCTATTCTATTTAAACTTGATTAAAGAAAAATACAGATTTTAGACCAGCACTAATTTTCACTGAATTTTGGAGGTATATTTATACTGCTTATAAAGAGTTTTTCAATTGCATTGCTTCTTTCAATTACATTTGATTTTTCTAAAGCTGTGGTATAATTATTTTGAACCTAAATCTGTATCTCTTTTTTTCACCATGTGAAATTGTCTCTCAGAAAGAAGACTGGATTCTTACTTAAACCCTTTGTACAAAGGGAATTTTTTTCACATATCCAGCAATAACCAGTTCTGAAATCTGAATACCAGCAGTTCAGCAGATATCAGTCTTTTCGGTGGCCCTGCTCCTTTGCTATTTATTTGAGTGCTGCCAGATTTGCACTGCTCTAATTCACAGAGCCAAATTCAGTGACCCCCAAAGCCTGACAATGGCTGAGGCAACTTGCTGAGCTAAGAGCAGCAGAGGGAGTAGGATTTGGCACCTTCAGCGCCAGTAGCAGCAAGCAGAAAAAAACTTTCTTAGCATTGTCTCAGCTGGATCCACACAGGCTATTGCACGACATGGAGCTAACTTTGTCCTAAACTCATTGTTTTAAAAAATGATAGGGAGAAAATAAAGATTATCAGGGGAAAATAAATGTACAGTAGATTTTCCGAAGGAGCTGCCAAAACTGTCACACACATATACAAACAGAAGAAATATAGTGTAGCAGTAGTGATGCTAGATCCTCTCACAGGCCATTTTTAGCACTTTAGCATTTTTAGATTTCCCTAAGTGATGATATTCCCCAAGGAAGGAGGTGTACTCTGTGCTATATGTGAAGTGTATCAGAGAAGTATGAAATACATTAATAGGTCATGCAAAATTGACTTGGCAAAGCCAAAACCAAAGGTGTTGCTTACTTTCCATTTCACAGGGATCTCCGATGTGAGCACAGTTATTCTGGTTTTGGTTACAGCCTCAAACGTGTTGTAACATGGGAGCCATGTACACAAACACTTCAAGGGTGATGGATAACAAAGGAGGATTCTGCAACCTGTAGTGCTATCACCCGTACTAGAGCAGTGTCTTCACAAAATATTTTCCCTAAAACACTTTAAACCTACTCAGTTTTTGACCTCCAGAAATATCAGCTCTCATTTTTGCTGCTCGATTTCTTTGGAATGTGGAACGGAGCATGACAGCTGATGAAAAATCTGGCATGTTTAATGGCATGGCATGCGGTTGAACATTAGAAAAGGGAACTAGCTTTATTTTCGTCTTGGTAGCTCACTTTTAGAATCTTCCTCAATACCATGCAAACACTTACTTTGATTAAAATTGCAACTACTGCAAATAAATTTACAGAAAGGGAAGAAGAAATCTAGAAAGGCAATTTGAATAAAAGGCCTCCAGCTGGAAACACAGGAGTAGATACTTGTCTCTCTTGTTTTTGTATGAATCAGGATTAACCTAAATATTAAAAGAAAAAGAACTTACCCTATTATAAATCTATGAGATCAGTGGCTCCTGGTCTGGATGGTTGAAGAAAATCTGATTTGAAAAAAAAAAAAAAAACAACTATTATTAGTTTATATTTACTGAAAATATTTATAAAGTGATTGAGTATGTTATCTTGAGTATCGCAGAACCACAGAGTGGCTGAGGCTGGCAGGGGTCTCTGGATCCATCAGGCCCCAGCCCCAGCAGGGCCACTCGGAGCAGGGTGCCCAGGCCCATGTCCAGGTGGCTCCTGAAGATCCCCAGGGAGGAGACCCCACAGCCTCTGGGCAGCCTGTGCCAGCGCTCCGTCACCCGCACAGCACAGCAGTGCTCCTGGTGCTCAGGGGGAGCCTCCTGTGCTCCAGGCTGTGCCCACTGCCTCCTGTCCCGGCACTGGGCACCACTGGAAAGAGCCTGGCTCTGTCCTCTTTGCAGCTCCCTTCAGGTATTTACGGACACTGATGAGATCCCCCTGAGCCTCCTCTTGTCCAGGCTGAGCATTCCCAGCTCTCTTAGCCTCTCCTCACAGCAGAGGTGCTCCAGGCCCTTCATCGTCACTGTGGTCCTTTGTAGGACTCTCTCCAGTATGTCCACGTCTCTCTTGAACTGGGGAGCCCAGAACTGGAGCCAGTACTCCAGGTGCAGCCTCACCAGTGCTGAGGAAGTTAAAGAAGTACAGTTGTCTTGCAATAAAAACAGAAATACCACACAGCTGAGAGTCATTTCAATTGTGGTCCACATCTCTGGTAACACAAGCAGCTCCCTTTTCTCTTCTGCATGAGAAAGGTTCGTATGGGACAAAGGAGGTTGTGTTCTGGTGGCTTTGGCTAGTGAAACAAAAGAAAAATTGAAAGTTTATGTATGTTGCTGACACTTCACAGATGGCTGCAACCATTTCCCAGCTCTGTGCTTGACTTACTTTTTTCCAAAATTAGTACTAATCATGACTCAGCCTAGCCAAAACGGCCTCGGGAGTACTGTGAGGATTGCTGTCTAAAGGTCTGCAGAGGAGGACCTAAGTGCTGAGAACTCAACACAAAGTGCCACTCACAGCCAGCTTCAAAGGGATCAGAACTGTTAAAAAGTGTATCTGGGCCACTGAAAAAAGAACATGTGAGATGTTTGCTACCATACAAAGATAATGCAAGGAAAAGATCAGCCTTTTTCTGTTTTTCTTTTTTAAGTTATACTCCATCTGCTTAGTGGTAACGGAACCAAAGCTGCACACACTGTTCGTGGATTGATGCTGGAGCAAAGCAATGTTTCTTGTTTTGCTGTTTCTTCCTTTCTCAGTAATTTCTGTCATTTGATTTGCCTTTTGTTTTCCGCTGGTGTTTTCAAAGAGCTAAATGCAGAGATGGCAGGATTTCTTTCCCAGTGGTTATAGGTAATTAAAAACATATCTCTGTGCAAGTCTAGGTAGGATCATTTTTCTCCAATGCATTAGTCTGCATTCCTTAATTTAATCCCATTTGAACTCATTACCAGGCTGCTTTCTGAGCTCGTGGCTCCTGCTTCTCCTGTGCACATCTATCTTTCCCTCCTTCTCTAGACACAGCAGGATAATGTCGGCTCTGACACAACCTCCTAGCATGGATGTTTAAAATCTAGGTTTCTTTCCAGCAATGCTGGGGCTCTAGCTGCTACACATCCCTCTGCCAGGTGTTTGTCCCGTGCTGCCCTCACAGCAAGGTGCAGTCCCGCAGTACTCACACATGAGGCACAGAACGAGTTCAGAGACGTTAACCTGAACCAGCCCAGAGTGCAGGCTGGCAGAGGTCTGCAGGAACAGGGCAGGACTGAGGTCAAGCTGGAGAGCCAAGTGAGCCAGACAGGGTCAGAGTCAGCAAGGCACCAGACGTGGCACAGGCATACCTACAGATAGCTCAGGCAAAAACCAAGGGTGAGCAGCTTTAATCCATCGCCCAAGATGAGGAAGAGAAGGCCTTGGACAAGGCTTCTCCCAGTTTCCCACACAGCAATGTTCACAGCAGCCTGGTCCCAGGTTACACAGCTACTCCGTGTCGGGGCTGGCCGTCAGCACCAGCCGATGAACCCCTCAGGTAGCAGGGGAAGAGGCTGCAGAGCCTCCCAGTGCAGCCAGGACCCTAACACTCCTGCCTTCATCCTTTTCTTCCACATGAGGCTCAAGACCACTGGTGCCCCACAAGAGGCACTTGGATATCAAACTGCTGAAGATGGAATTGTGTAGGAAGGTCACCAGTCAGCACTGGAACAAATACTACCAAGCTCCTCCCAGAGCATAGTTCTTGATTCCTCCCAGTCTCCTCTGGGATGTAGATTTGTAGCTGCTGTACATTGTTTATTGGTCCAGGCAGCTATGGTGGATTTCTCATTCTCTCCTGAAAACTTAGTATAAAAGGGGATTGCTGGTCTCTTGCCAGTATCTCTGTCGCTATCAAAAGTAATGAAAAACACTGTGTTCCTCTCTGAATGATCATAAACTGGTCATCTCAGGAGATAATCTAAGGTACACATATGTTATAAAATTCATAGCAATGAAATTCTGTATTCTTTCATTTGACAATTACTTGGAAAATGTACCATCTACAAGAAAGAAATATTTTTCATCCTTTGTTATCAATGTTCACTTCAACTAGCAAGATTTTCTGAGCTTGCACAAAGGACAAGGTAGAGTGTATTACTCTTAGGAGGAAAACATTGTTTATACCAGACAATAAGAGGAATAAGGTCAAATCTATGCTGTATGTCTGTGAGACCAAGCCCTTGGATTGCAGATTTTGAATTAATTTGTTATGTTCTCCCCATTTTAGACATAATTCCATTGCAATGTGGTAAACAAGGCTTTTGAAACCAGTGTGAAAAGGCACTTGAAAGCAAGCTCTCCCTCTCTCTGAGGAAGGCTTCCGTGAGAGTCTAAATCGTGGCTGAGGCAATAGCTAGTTCTTAACAGGCTAACCGTCAGGCAGAGCTCAGAGCGGGTTGAGGTCAGGATGTGTAGAGGCAAATGTAACTGCTTACATGGAAGTGAATCTGATTAGAGCTCAGTACCTTGAAAATGCTTGAATTAAGCGTGGCATTGGGTTAGGCCGTGCTGACTGAAAATCGGCACTGGCATTACTGGTGGAAAATAGTTTTTACTCTATTTATTTTCACCTTACCATTACAGTGGTAAAGATTTTGTTTGCTGCTTGTGAAACTGTACAGAATGAGAACAGATGCAGGCTTTTGTTTTGTGTGTGTGTGTGTTTTGTTTGTTTTGAATTTTTTTTCTTTCTTTTTTTTTTTTTCAGACCAAGTTTATGTCATTCTGTTATAAATTCCAAGATAAAGTCGTAGCAAATTTTCTGAATCCAAGTGAGAGCTTCTTCCTTGCTGCTCCAGTTGCCAAGAAATGCAAGCAAATATAAATTTCTGTACAAAGCTGAATCCAAAAATGAGAGTTCAGATTTTCCACAGCACCTGTCAGGAAAACAGTCACATCCACTGACTTCAGCGGACGAAAAGCTGTAACACCAAGTGCTTCAGCTATTGACTCTGGTAAGACAGCAATAAGCCAAGTTTGAGAGGTTTTGGCAGTCTCATTTTGAAGGGATAATACCAAGGGAGGAAGAACTGTTTGGAAAGACACAAGTACTTCAAAGCACACTGGGGAACTGGGTATTAGCACTGAAGAAAAATTAAAAGAGTCTAAGAGGAGAAAAGCTCATTTTAATCACACAAGAACTGTAGACCAACGGGATATAGTGTTGAAGTGTTCAGAGTATGGTGGAAGCCCATTGCCTGGGATGCTCAAGGTGAAATGAATGCACTTAGGGGTACAGCACTGGGAACAATCTCATGCTAGCAAGTGGCCGGTCCTCGTAGGCTTTCCTGTCTAGCCTGTTCATGCCTGGGCACAGAGACTGAAAACTGTACTTCGAAATGAGGGTAGAAAAAAAGGCACAACGGGCAATGTTTTCTGCCCTTTCTCAAGTGACCTAATCTGTTTTTAATTCTCTCTCTCTATTTCTCCCTCCTGCTAAATGATGAGACTAACAAGCCTCTTGGCTGTTTTCTAAAGGCATGATATGTTTTGATAGCCATATTTTTATAGGTGGCAGCTGGCTTGATTCCCAATTGGTTAGGTAACGCATGTTAAAATTGCTTCAGTATTGCTTCATTTGACGCATTGGAATTTGACTATCATTCAGCTTCAGATCTTTCTTAGAAACTATAGGAACAAGAGAGTGAAAAAATTCTGAATAAAATATTTTATGTCATCACTGCTTAAGGCTTTGTTATCTTATTTTCTCTCCCATCACCATCTCCTTTAGCCAGTTAAATGAGACAATAGAGTAGTTGACAAATATGAAAAATAAAAGGAGTGACCTTCACAGTTTTGACTAGATCACTGATTTTGACAGAACATCTGATTAAAACTTACTAAGAAAATAATAAAGCAAACTCAGGAAAAATAAAAAGATTTGTTTTGATGCTTATGCTATCTGAAAGCTGTAAGATTTTTTATTATTCATTCAGAAGCCTATCTGAGTTGTGAATAAATAACAAATTTTAAAAGTGGTGAATTTCATTAGAAGCTGATTAAGAACCCATGGACATTAATGGAGAACACTCACTCATTTTTATTATTATTATTACTATTTTTGTGGTGGATTGGGATCTGCAATTATCTTTCTCCTTTTCACTAGCTCATTTTCTTGTACAATTCCATTACTTTTCCTTTTTGCTGTGATGCACTACTAATGGAAGATGATAAATTGTAGCAGAAACATTGCAAACGACAGATGTTATAGCTACATTATTACAAAATGTAACAGGTAGGATCCTGGTTATTTCAGAAAACAAAGAATCCAGGGGGCATGGAAATGAATGGTTCTCTGATTTCTGAAGGTGGCCCACCCACCTCCAGGGGAAAAAGTAATTGGCAGAGCCATTTTGGACAGTTGGGCTTGGACTGCCTTTGTCCCAGTGGACAGAGGATTTCAAATTGCAGGAATGTGGCTACCAATAGGCACCAAATTCTTCACTCAGAACTGCTTTTGAAATGAAAAAGTGGCCTGACGCATTTCCCTGAACATTTTGGTTCTCCCCAGCTCGATTCCTTTGGTGAAGGAAGGAATCAGCAGCTCCGTTGTTTCTCATGCAGGCTGAGATGTGACAGTAAGCTAGCATCTCATCGCTTCCACGCATGGAGCAGACAAGGGTGGATGTAGTGATGTCTGCCGCATTTCCACAAGTTGCAAAAGCCCAGTGGGACATTCAGAACAGGCAAGGTTAGTGCCAGGTACCTGATTTTTCATGGATGCCTCCTAGAAAGGTGGAAAAAGGACAATGCCAAGAAGTCTTTAAGTGGAGATCAAACTCAAGTCAAATCAAGAACTGAAAATAAATATGTTCCTTTGTCCTTTGTTCCTTCAAGGGCTCAGTGAATACGGCACCAGAGTATGGCTAACATACCTATGTTGTATCTCGTGACTCTTGCAGGAAGTGTAGACCAGCTTAAATAAAGCCTTATAGTATCCTGCTATCAGCACAGCAAGCCATGGAGTGAACAACCATCCAGCACCCAGCTCTCCAGGACTTCATTAACTCCTAAGTGCCTTTTGCAATCCTGCTTCCCCTTCCTCATGGGGAGACAAGTTTGGTTCTAAGTTACATTTATGGCTTTTCAGTTGAGCCAGTGTAGCCACCCAGATGAAACTGGGAGCAAGATTTGATCCCCTACATTCAGTTCACCTTTTCACCTTCGTATCACCATAAGCAGAGACGTTTCTTGAAAATAATACGTTCAAATAAGTTTACTTATGTTCCCAGGGGCTCAGAAAGCATGCTTAGATATCCCAAAGTCCACGATTCCTGCTCAGAAAACTGCCGTATTTCACTTAACTGCAGTAAAGTAATCAAAAAGAGAGGATCTGGGGGCAGCACTGAGTTCTGTGGCACCACAGGTCAAAAATAATTCTTCTGAAATGCATTAGGAAAATTGCCTGTGAGAGCCATAGAAGAAAATCCTTCATTTAGCTCCTTGGTTACAACTTCATCCATGAACCTATTCCCAAGGTGAGCCAGAACACCTCCTTTTCATATTAGAGGCTTACACCCTAGCTTTTCCTCTCATATATATACATTTTACAGCTCTGTAAAATTTGGCAGATTCCTTTACAATTATAGCAGAAGAAACAGGTGGCTGATCAAAACTCCTGCCTGAGATTACCACATCCTGACCAAGAGTTTTGTTGGGCATTCACCCTGTGGGTTTATAACTGAAGGGGAAGGAACTGTTGCAGCTGCTAGTCTGGCTTTGGGATTGCACTTCAGCTGTTGCCTTGCACATGAGTCTTAATCGTCCAGGCAGAAGGAACAATCAATTCTTATGTCCCCTTCGTGCTGGCAGCTGGAATTGAAACCTGCAGCCCAAGGATAAAGATCTCATCTGGGTCACCTTTATATAAGATGAAAGCCTGAGGACTTTGCTCTAAAATCTTCTAGGGCATTAAGCTAACTGGACAGAATGCTTGTTCAACACTTTTGGCTAATTTCTCTGCATTAACAACTTCATCAAAAACACATTCCACATTTAACCCCCCTGGAGGAGAAAAGCAGTGAAGGGTGGGGACTGCACACCCATTTTCACCTCTGTGCAAGGACAACACCCTGCCCTCTTCCTCCTCTGGCGGCTCTCTCATTCCCCATCCCACCTCGCCTTGTGAGGATGGCTATTGAGGCTGCAGGACCATAAGCCCTGCGCTGTGGCAGTGTGTTACAGCTACATCTGGTCGTCACTTAGGGACCAGTTCTGTCCTTGCTCCAAGCTGTGCAGAAGGCAGGCTTCTCCTTTTCTGGGTTGTAAGTGGTAAATGAGTATGGCCACCTCTTCTCCAGAGAACTCAGCCTATTTCTGCTTGTGACTCCACATGCTCTCAATCTGTGAGAAGAATAAAACATCTGCGGAGTGATGAGCTCTTGAATGCACTTTAGAAAAAGCACTGATGACTTGCTGAAAAAAAATCCGTATTTAATTAATCAAGAGTAATAATCAACAGTGCTATGTAGAGGCTTCAAAACGTCAATGACTACCTACAAAGTGACTAGTAACAACAGACTGATGTGCTACATTAGCTACCCTTCAATAATTTCTATGTCATATATACTCTGATTTACAAAGCAAAATAAGATTCCTCTCCCCCCTTTCCCCGTGTCAGTTACTCATCTCAGCATTTTGGAGGCTATTAAAGGAGGTAGGTTAGTAGCATTTAAAAACAGTTCCTCATTTATTGATATCACTTGTGGTTACATGACCAGAACAAAAATTGAAAACGTTACTGACCTTCCCCTCCAGGCCATCAGCCTCTCACTGTGGATTTGCTACATCTTACAAGCTAAGCAATTGCAGATTATTTTGACAGTCAGGTGAAAATTGTCCCAATGATCCAAATTCTTTCCTAACCAGCCTGCGGTTCCTTGCCATGACCTCCCTCTCCGACCTTCGACAAGTCACACTGAACCAAGACCTTGCAATATTTAGGCATCTTGTTCAGACTCACTGTGGGACATTACCACTTACTCATGCTGTGACTGCACCCAAACCTGGTTCTGGGAGCAGGCTCTGCAGTGTGAATGTGGACTTTTCTTTTTCTCCCTCCCTTGTACATGGATATGTCCCAACCATTAAGAAATGCAGTCTAACTCCCTCGAATCTGCTGAGGAAGATGAAGGAGCACTGGTTCTGAGATGTGCCTTGGAAGAAGGCAGTGGGCTGGACAAAACGTCCAAGAGCCAGGAGACTGAGAAATAACACGAACTAGGAGGGAGGGGATGGAGAAACAAATAAGGTCAAGAGTAAATGATTGAGATGAGGAAGAATAAAGCACGATTCTGATGCAAGGAAGGAAAGCCAGACTGAACAAAAAGAAGGGAGGAGAGTGAGACAGCCCCCCGAGTTCAGACAGAAAACTGCTGTGCCAGGGAACTATCTGTTTTTCACATACATAGAAGAAAAATACTTTGTGATAGTTCCAGAATCCTGATGTACATACTTGCACATGATAAATTAATGCTACTCTAAGCATTGTCCCAATGTCTTTTGCTTTCACTTGCCAGAGTGAATTTTGTCATAAAGTCTTTAACAAATCTGTGGACCTCCCTCAGATTTACCCCCCAAAACAAGGAAAATGCTTGCTGTGTTAAATAGTATTCTTTCTCTTAATAGGAAGACAATACCTGCTGCTAACTCAGATGCCCGATTATATTTTCAGATAAATTTAGACATGACCACTTCACAGGAGGGAGCGCTGCCCATGTAAGATGATACCTGATAGAGGATCAAACTCCATCAGGCTGATGAGGCTGAGTGTAATGTGACGCTGGGCCCAGCATCGTGTACTGCAGGGGATTCATCGAATTAGCAGCTCAGCTGGATGCATCAGGAACCTAAATGACTTCAAATTAGCGGCTTTTTTTTTTTTTTTTTTCCAGATTAGGTATTAATAATTTGTGCAAGTGAATAAACTGCAGAAGTGTCTTTCTGGACTACATTAGGGAAGAAAGGGGTGCAGAATGAGTAATGTCCATAAGGACATTCACAGTTCTCAAGCAGTGCAATTCTCATTTACGACAGTGTCTCACTGCAGTTGTTTTTCACCCACAGCACTTAAAAGATCTCTTTGGGAAACAGTTACAGGATTAGTATGTCACATTTTGATTTGGATCAAAATGACTGACTACCAGGACACAGATGTCAGAGGTAGAATCCCCAACTTACAATTTCTCCAGCGTCACTAATTACCTGCTTCTATCTGGAATGCTTTTTCTTAGGAAAACTGAGAACTTACTGGGCTCCACTAGAGGGAGAATTTTTAGCCTTAAAACATTTCTTCAGTGTAACCACTCTTCTAATTCAATATTGAACCAAATCTCCACCCAAACGGATCCCATGCCAACTGCTGGAGCTGCCAGCAGACCCAAGCACAGCATCTCACTTTCTTAGGAGAGCTACCTGCTGTCCCTGTCCACTGTGACTGTCCTCAGCTGGCCCCTAGCCTCCAAGTGCTTTGGAGCTGCTTACCTGTGAGGCCACTTCTCAGCCAAGCTATGCTGCCATAACTCGAGCCACCTGGGATCACTCAAGTTTTGAGACTTACTCAGGTCTCAAATCCAAAAAGTCAGGTTCCTGCGTCAGGAGGCTGTGTACTGAGACTTTGTGCTTGCTGTTCTTGCATTTTTAGCTCCCTGGAGATCCTCTGAGGGGCTTGGCTTTCCTTAGCTTGTTTTGTTAGGTGGCTTCAGACAAAGTGCCATAGCTGCTCGGGCCTACCTAGCCAAGGTTCCAGTTTGCCACACCAGTCAGTAACAACGATTACGGAAGACACAAAGAATAGCAGCGTATATAGAGGGACGTTCCTTCTAGTACATCCCCTCCATTTTGCAGATTTTAGGATTTCAGATGTAATGGTGGAGGGTCACTATAATTGTTCCTAAATCATTTTTAAAGGCATTTAAACTTTGGACATTATGCAGCATTGAGTTTAATGATTTAATTATGCCCTCCATGGAAAGAGAACTTGCTTTTGTTTGCTCTTAAACCTGATACCCAATATTTTCACTGAGCATTCTGTAGCTTTCATACTGTGAGAAATAATGAACTGCCACTCCTTAATCACCTTCTCTGCACCACTTATGGTATTATAAAATTGATCACATCTCCCTGTTTCCTCCCACAGTTTGTTTTCCAAGAGCTCTAGACTACTTTCTCTTTTCATGTGAAAGTTGTTCCATTTTGCATATCAATCCTGCCTTTCTTCTTAGCATTCTTCCTAGCTCAAGTGCAACCCTTGTGAGATGAATGACAAGAACTTCATGAAATGTGAAATCTATTTGTGAGAAAAGAACATGAATTCTTAGTATTTGTTCCCTATTTTTCAACACAGTATTGATCCCTGAGAGATCTTCTGTCTTAGATTGTGACAGCTTTACATGCCTTTTGTAAGGAATCTGAAAGTTTTTTGAAAACCTGTATGTATGAACAACTGTAATCGTCTGCTCTTTGACACCTTCAAAAGATCATGATAAACTTCTGAATAAAAAGAAATCTGTGCTGAGTTTTCCCCTCTATCTCATATTTACACTTCACTCACTGATTTTAGTCTCAGTTACAGTTTCTACAAATTCGCTTGGCACAAAAGTCAGATTTACTGCTTTCAAAACTAACTCTGCAGTTCTTTTAAAGACTGGTAGCACCTGTTCATGTTTTTAATGTACAGAAGGGTCTTCAGTATTCTGGATGCAGCTGACTCAGCCTTTGTACCTGTTTAAATAAGCTTCTAGGTTTAAGGATATAAATACTGAATTAACCAGTAAGATACTATGCGCTTCATGACTTGAAAAAAGATTCAGATAGACACTTACCAAGTAATAATTTTCATTCAGCCATCCATTTTTCTTCCACTTTCCCTTACTTCCCTTTCTCTTGGATCTTAGACTTTGTACTCAACAGAAGATAACTATCTCCAGGGCAACACCAATAATGCGTGCGTATGGGGATTTATTTTCCCTTTAGCATGAGTAGTTCTAGTCTTGGAGGGAGGCTGCAAGCTATTTTTTTCCACCAGAACCTGAAGGCAAACACCATTCTTCTCCTATGGAAATTGTGGGGTGCAGTCTTAACATGAACACAACAAGATGCTTGTGTCTTCTCCATTGCACTCACAAAACCCTGCCAAGTCCTGGGAACAAAATTCATCATACATCAGAAAATACATGTATACTAAAATCTGATTATAAAAGTAAAGGATCTGCTGACTTATTGATTAATTAAAAAATTCTTCCAGTATGTACAAATTATTTATTCCTATTCCACAGCCCTTATTCAGAGAAAAACACCCACAAGAGTCTCTAACCCTGAAACATCTCCTCATAAAATGTTCGGTGTTAGCTGGTGTCACAACGCTGAATGGGATTACAAAAACCAGGGATCAATTTTCCTGCTCACAGACCTCCATGACCATGGAGCTTTTAAGCTCCATCTTTAAGTTCCCTGTTCCAGGAAACAAGTTAGTAATGTGGCAAACTGGAAAAAAAAAAAAAAAAAAAAAAAAAAAAAGAGGAGGGTTGGCTTTCTTGGCTAAACCAATAGCCATAAACATATGAACGCTCTTCTTTGCAAAAATATTTCCATTGATGGCAAGCAAGGTCCTCAGGATTAAAAGAGCTTTTAATTAACAGCATTTTGCCTCACAGGGACAGTGAGAGGATGAAAATGCAAAAGATGTTCTTCTAGTAGTTGGACCCATGTAAGTATAAATAAAACACGCTCCAGTTTTATAGAACAGTCTCTCGTCTTACTGAAACTCAAATATTATATTGTCCCTGGGAGCGCAGACTTACATAACAGTAAAAATTGTTTTCCAGGAAAAATATTAATTGCAGTCTGTTATTAGCCATGAAAACATTCTTAAGTGTTACAAGTCATGCTTCTTCTCATCAAGCTTAAAGCTGTGAAATGTATTTCCTAAAAGCAATACCCTTGCCTTTACTAAGTAAATGGTCATGTTAGCATTGATACCCGATGGCTTTCCAAGGCTTTATGCTGAAATAACATGGGCACGTGTGAAAGGACTGGAATGGTAGCACATTTATTTGGATGTCCGCAGTGGACGGCTGATGCTGCCATAGCAACAAAATCTCTGGATGGTTTGAATTTGAAGCCACTGCGGCTGAACTCCCCTGTTGTGACGGAAAACAGCTGCATTGCTCGCCTGTATTTGCCATAATTCTTGCCACTGCAAATGCCTGCAGCACAGCCCACAGTTATGTCATAGGGGCTGTATTTCCCTAGGATTTTGCATGGAGACTCATGCGTCTGTGGTCCTTCCTCCCATCTGACCCAAAATGCTGTCAACGCCAGATTTTCAGAAGACAGAGCCCCATGTACATCTGTATTTACATACACAGTGCCAAAGCTGTCCTTGAAGCTGGGTATTTCCACAGTACTATTGTCTTACTCTTGCTATTATTTGCTTGCAAAGTGTAATCACTGGGCATATCAGTATGCACATGCGTATTTTTGTCTCTTGTACATATGTGCATATTGCACCCTCAGTCACCAACTAGGGGCAGTGAAACATGCCTTGCACCAGACACATAGCTGTTTTCCTCCTGGGCTTAGCAGAGGTCTGGAGTAGGAGATTGCTTCTCTGCTTAGAAGTTGTAACATTAAAAATTTTATAGATGAGGTATTTTAAATTCTTGTCCTTTCCAGCATTACACTAGTTTTTGCAATATCATGCTTCAGGTGCTCATTTTATTCACACTCCTTAAAGCACTTAATTTCATACACTCAACATTTACAGCAATTGCAGTTTCCAATTTAGTGACCAAATACGATTACAACACTGTGAAGAATACGTACCCATTTTGGATCCCTTTACTATCAGTGTACAATTTCTCAGTTGTATCTTTTTCAACTGTTAGTACTTTCCCAAGTAATACTATATTCTCTTTGTTTATCCACAGCCATTGCTGCTCTAAACTTGACTCTGCCTGCTCTCAGGCCACCTACGTCACTCTGGTGGAAAAAAGGCTCTGTCTAAAGGTAAGTTATATTTGCACCCACTTTTAGATCTCTTTACATACAGTAATTGTGTTGGGTACCTTCATGGTGAATGGGAATCAGGTGTTCCAGTGTATTTTGCAGCCCTTCTGTAATTTGCAATTGCTCGCTGTCTGAAATGGTGTGTTATGAAAGAGCTGCTGCCCTTTAAAATATTTCCGGTGGGAATCCATTACTGAAATTTTACGTTCCATTAGTGAAATTTCCATTAGTGAAATTAGTTGCGCAGCCACAATAACCATCTATTAAGTGTTGGATCAACAGTCCTCTCCCTCCCCGCCTCGTAGCGGGCACACAATTCATAGTGCTGCTGCCACAGGGAAATAAAATGGGAGCATTTTTGGATATATATAAAGCAGAAAGTTGCCCGCGCAGGGAAATTATCCATACAGCTATAGGAATATTGTTAGTACTGCTACTACCGAAACAGTGTGACAGCTTATGTAGGTAGCTTCTCTCAGGATTTCGGATGTCTCTTTCCAGTTTAGTATATGTCTCTTCAAAACCATTTTAAGCCAAAACCAAAAACATTCTTAAAATCACATGGAGGTTCACAAAGGGACTAAAATTAATATAGTCTCAGTGATATAATTAAACCGGTAGAGATGATAAACTTCCCCAGAGAAAAACATCTTTAAATAACCTCTTTAGTTCTACAATAGAGGTTCTTTCTCCCTTATTAACAAAAAAAAAAAAAAAAAAAAAATC